>JAVSCE010018009.1:0-215186 GCA_032199065.1 Smutsia gigantea
TGTTTATCAAATTATATAATGATAAAGGTGTCAATCCAACAAGAGGATATAACATTTGTAAATATTTATGCACCCAACACAGGAGACCTAAATATAGAAACCAAATATTTACAAACCTAAAGGGAGAAATAAATAGCATGTAATAATAGTAGAGGACTTAATACCCCACTTACATCAATGGATAGATCATACAACAGATAATCAATAAAGAAGCATCAGCCTTAAATGACACATTAGATCAGAAGGACTTAACAGATATATACAGAACATTCCATCCAAAAACAACAGAATACACATGCTGCTCACACACATGAAACATTTTCTGGGATAGATCATATGGTAGGCCACAAAAGAAGTCCTAATAAATTTAAAAGGATTTAAATAATATTGAGCAGCTTTTCCACCCACAATGGTACCAAACTAGAAATTAATTACATGAAGAAATCTGGAAAAGTCACAAATATTGGAGATTAAACAACATGCAGTTGAGCAGCCAGTAGGTCAGAAAAGAAACAAAAAGAGAAATTTAAAAAATACTTTGAGATAATGAAAATTGAAATATAACATATCAAAATGTGTCGCAAGCATCAAAAGCACTTCCAAGAGGGAGGTTGATAGTGATAAATGCTTACCTTAAAAAATAAAAGTCTTTTCCTGGAGATCAATTATGCAATTCAGACCAGAATCCTTAAAGACGTACATAATAACCTTTTGACTCAGGTATCATTTTCTGAATTTATCCTATGGATGCATTCACTCAAGTAACCAAATTTATTCATATAAAGATGCCTGTCATAGTATTTATAATACTGGTGATGTTGGTTAAAAACTAAATGATAGAAAGTCCACCAATATTTCTTTCTGTGCTTGGCACTGGTGGTATGTGAGTGGTGAAGGAGAAACAAGGTTTGAAACAGAGCCAGAGGTTACCAGACACTATTCTGTGTACAACTAGTCCAGTCGTCAAATATGTAAAATTGTACATGGTGTATTGTGTTTTCATGAATGCCTGGCCAAAATGAGAGTGCTCTCCTATCAGAAATAAATTGTATTAGACAAAAAAATAAAATAAAATAAAAAATAAAAGTCTCAAATAAGCTAATTAACTTTACACCTCAAGGAACCAGAAAAATAAGAACAAATGAAGTCCAAAGTTAGTAGAAAGAAGGAAATAGCAAAGATTAGAGCAGAAATAAATGATAGACTAAAAAGACAATAGAGAATATCAGTGAAACCAGGAGATTGTTCTTTGAAAAGATAAACAAAAATGATGAGGCTTTAGCTAGACTCACCAAGAAAAAAGGACTAAGATAAAATCAGAAATGACAGAGATGTTAAAATTGATACTACAGAAATACAAAGGATCATAAGAGACTACTATGAACAATTATATGTCAAAATTCAACCTACCTAGGCTGAATCATAATGAAATGGAAAATCTGAACAGACAAATTACTAGTAAGGAGATTAAACCAGTAATAAAAACCTGCCAAGAAACAAAATTCCAGGACCAGACAGCTTCACTGGTGAATTCCACCAAGTATTCAAAGAAGAATTTATAGTAATCCTCAAACTCTTCCAAAAAATAGGAGAGGAGGAAACATATTTTATGCAGCCAGCATTACCCTGATACCAAAACCAAAGATGTCACAAGAAAAGAAAATTACAGGCCAATATCCTCAATGAACATAGATGCAAAACCATTTTTTTACATAACAAAATATTAACAAGCCAAATTCAACAATACATTAAAAGGATAATACATCATGATCTCAAGTGAGACTGCTTCCAAGAAAGCAAGAATGGTTCAACACCCACAAATCAGTCAATGTGATATACCACATAAACAAATTGAATGGTAAAAATCATTATGATCATCTCAGTAGATGCAGAAAAAGCATTTGATAAAATTCAACATCCATTCATGATAAAAACTCAACAAAGTGGATATAGAGGGAATGCACTTCAATATAGTAAAGACAAGCCCTCAGCTGCCACTGTATTCAACAGTGAAAAGCTGAAAACTTGTTCCCTAAATTCAGGAACAAGGAAAGGTTGCCCACTCTCACCACCCTGATTCAACCTAGTGCTAGAAATCCTAACCAGAGTAATTAGGCATGAAAAAGAAATAAAAGACATCCAAATTGGAAAGAAAGAACTAAAACTCTGTTTACAGATGACATGATATTATACGTACCCTAAAGAATCCACCAAAAAGTTATTAGAAGTAATAAGTGATTTCTTCAAAGCAAATAAATGATTGAGCAAAAATTAATACAAAAATCAATACATGAAAATCTGTTGTGTTTCTTTATACCAGTAATAAACTATCAGAAAGAGAAATTAAGAAAAAATCCCAGTTACCATTGCATCAAAAAGAATAAAATACCTAGGAATAAATTTAACCAAGGAGGTAAAAGACATTTTTATTGAAACCAACAAGACATTAATGAAAGAAACTAAAGATACACAAATAAATGGAAAGATAGTCCATGTTCAAGGATTAGGAGACTCAATATTGTTAAAATGTCTATTCTACCCAAACGAATTTACAGGTTCAATGCAATCTTTATCAAAATTCCAATGACATATTTCACAGAAATAGAAAAAATAATCCTAAATTTTATACGGAATCACCAAAGACCTTGAATAGCCAAAGCAATCTTGAGAAATAAGAACAATGCTAGAAGCAACATGCTCCCTGATTTCAAACTGTATTACAAACTATAGTAATTAATCAAGTATGGTATTGACATAAAAACAGACACATAGATAAATAGAACAGAACAAAAGAGTCCAGAAATACACCCACACGATTATGGTCAATTAAGTTATGATAAAGAGATAAGAATATACAATGTAGAAAGGATAGTTCTTCAATAACTGGTGCTGGGGAAACTTGATATTCACATGCAAAAGAAAAGAAAGAACATTTAAGTTCTACTCTCTAAGCAAATTTCAATTATACAATACAGTGTTATCAACTATAGTCACCATGTTTTACATTAGCTCATCAGACTTTATTCATTATGGCTGAGAATTTATCAGCATTTTTATCAACCTCTCCCAATTTCCCCTACCATCCAGCCCCTAGAAACCACACTTATGCTCTGTCTTCCTGTGAGTTTGACATTTTCTTTTAGATTCCACAAATAAGTGATATAATACAGTATTTGTCTTTCTCTGACTTTCCTCTGTTAGAATAATGTACTCAAGATCCATTCATATTGTCACAAATGGCAGAATTTCCTTCTTTCTCATGGTTGAAAAATATTCCATTGTATATTTTACCACATCATTATCCATTCATCCATTGATAGGTTGGTTCCCTATTTTGGCTATTGTGGATAATGCAACAAAGAACATGGTAAAGCAGATAGCTCTTCAATATCCTGTTTTCATTTCTTCTGGATATCTACCCATGAGTGAGATTGCTGGATCATATGATAGTTTTATTTTTAATTTTTTTTTTTTAGTGTTTGGCAGTCATTTTATTTGTAAAAAATTTTTTTCACTGTATGAATTTTTTTGGTATCATTAATCTACAATTATGTATGCAATATTATTAAACTACCCACTTCATCAGGTCCCCCCACCAACCCCATTACAGTCACTGTCCATCAGCGTAGTGAGATGCTATAGAATCACTACTTGTCTTCTCTGACTTGTACAGCCCTCCCCGCATCCCCCCAACATTACGTCTGCTAATCGTAATTTTTGTTTAATTTTTTAAGGAAACTTCATGCTGTTTTGTATTCCATAGTGGTTACACCAGTTTATGTTCACACCAGCAGGATACAAGAATTCACTTTTCTCCACATGCCTGCCAATACTTGTTATGTCTTGTCTTCTTTGTGATAGCCATTCTAACAAGTGTGAGGTGGTATCTCATTATGGTTTTGTTTTGCATTTCCCTGATAATGATATTGAGAATCTTTTTATGTACCTGTTGGCTGTTTGTATGTCTTCTTTGGATAGATGTCATGTAGCTCCTCTGCCTGTTTTTTAAATCAGTTTTTTTTCTTTGTTTGTTTTTGTTTTTTTGCTATTGAGTTATGTAGATATTGCTATTGGATGTGGACATGGAGATATTGCATGTGGATATGGATATATGCTATTGAGTTATATTTTGAATATTAACCACTTATAGTGTATGTGGCTTGAAATATTTTCTTCCACTTAAGTTGCATTTAAATTTTGTTGATGTTTTTCCTCTGCTGTGCAGCAGTTGCAGTTTAATGTAGTCCATCTTGCTGATTTTTTCTTTTGTTCATTTGCATTTAGTGTCAAATACAAGAAATAATTGCTAAAACCTGTGTCAAGTAGCTTACCACTTATGCTTTCTTCTAGTCTTATGGTTTCTGGTCTTACATTTTTTAATCCATTTTGAGTTGATTTTTTATATAGTGTAGGATAGGGATCCAGTTTCATTCTTTTGCATGAGAATATCCAGTTTTACCAACATCATTTATTGAAGAGACTATCATTTCCCAATTGTATATTCTTGGCCCCTTTGCCATAAATTAATTGGCCATATATGCATGAATTTATTTCTGAGCATTCTATTCTGTTCCATTAATCTGTGTTTGTTTTGATGCCAATACATGCTATTTTGATTACTATAGCTTTGTAATATACTTTGAAATGAGGAAGTATGCTGCCTCCAGCTTTGTTCTTCTTTCTCAAGATTGCTTTGGCTATTCAGGGTCTTTGTGGTTCTATTTAAATTTTAGGATTTTTTTCTATTTCTGTGAAAAATGTCATAGGAATTTTCATATGGATTGCATTGAATCTTTAGATTGCTTTGGGTAGCATGGACATTTTAGCAATATTAATCCTTCTAAACCTTGCATATGAAATATATCTCCATTTATTTGTGCTCTTTACTTTCTTTCAGCAATGTCTTATAGTTTTCATGTACAGATCTTTCACCTTCTTGGTTAAATTTATTCCTAGGTATTTTATTCTTTCTGATTCTATTACACCTGATTCTTGATTTATTATCATCTTTAATTCCATGTTTGGGAATTCTTTACACTAGAGAAAGGGTAGATTAAAACAAAACAAAACGTAAGGGTGAAACCCTGTGTGATATAACTATGATTGGAAGAAAAGGAAACTGAGAAAGAATTGTCAAAGTGGTCAGAGGAAAACCAGAGAGGTGAGCTCATGAAATTCCAACAAGGAAGAGTTTGCATAAGAAAGGAGTGTTAAAACATTTTTAATTCAAGAGATGCTTTAAAGATAAACGAATGAGCATATGCAAATATACATATCAGTTAGGCAGTTGATAACAATAAAAAGACATACTATCATTTATTGAGTGCCAAATTTGTTTCCAGGACTAATTTAAGTATTTCTAGATGAGAAAGAGTTGAAGGAATTGGGTTGATTGGCCTGGAGAAGAAAATATGGTGAGGGGCTGGGGTTAAGACAGCAAATGAGACAGTGAGAAAATCATGGCCAGATATTTGAAATGCTGTTTGGACAGTGGAGTCAGTGCCTCCTTAAGACAGAACCAGTCACCAGGGAACTTGTTCCAGAAAGCCAACTGCAGTTCAACATAAGGACTTCTACATTAACAATTATAGTCATCCCACAATAGATAGAAGAGTTCAAAGTAAAAGTGGATGGACCTCTGATAAAGATTTTATTGTGGGAATTTTTCTTTATGTGGTTAAATCTTGAATGTCCCCAAACAAAAATTTTAAAAATTCTGTTTCCTTCTTATGAAATCTTCCCAGCTATGTGGTATGTAGGGTCATGAACTGAGATGTTTATCTAATAGATTTGTTTTTCTAACTGGATTAAAAAACACCATGAGCAGCAGCATGTGGGTAACCTAACATGATAAATATCAGTGAGGGAGGGGATAAATCCGGCAAAAATTTTGGTATTCTCAGCATGCAACTGAATTGAAAGGAACTAATCACTTTTTATATTAACACATGAAAACCTATTTTGGGGTCATGAGAAACAAAGAAAATTGTGTTTAACTGTTGATCAGAGGTAGCATGAAACATCAGCTACACCTTTCTAGCACTCTCTCCAGCTATTTGGAGAAAACTGAGAACAGTAAGCTCCCTATACACACACACACACACACACACACACACACGCACAAGTACACACACTCCTAAATTAGGGGCTCAGAATCCATTATTAGCATCTAATTTATATTTTCAGTGCATAGGGAGAGGTTCAAATGTTAAATAAAACTCATTTTTTTCTTCCTCTTTCCTCCTCTTTTTCTTTCCTTGTTTTCCAAAAATGATTTCATGAGAAGAGAACTAACTTAAAACAATAAGGTCAGTGTTAGTTAAAAAAATACATTCTTCTACAAATTCCAGTAACCGGGCATTACAGACTGATACAGCTAAAAAAAAACAGGAAATTCTGCGACTATGTAGCAGGACTAATTCTATTTATGTTACAATTTTACTTAAAAAAATACAAAATCATGGAATTAAGCAGAATAAAAAAGAGAAAAACAAATGTGTCTACCAGAAGGGACACTACAGTGGCTCTGAGTGAAAGTCAATCTTCCCCTTGTTCTTTGGACTTTACCCTTTTCTCTGTCCATCCTGCTTCACCAGTTCCTACCTCATTACTGGACAACAATCCAAACACACAAATATACTCTACAACCCAGTCTCCAGAGTATCATATCCTGACTTCACGTCCTTCACCATAAACCATCTCATTTTCTTTCCTCCCATTAAGACCAAAACTTACTGAAATCTGCATATATTGTCATTCTCCCTTACCCTACTTTACTTTCTTATTTCAGCCCTCTTCAATACATTTCCTAACTCCACTAAAACTTCTTCTGTCAAAGGCGTAATGAGTTTATTACAAAGAAAATAGGATAATCAGAGGAAGGTTGGGAGTAGGAGAAAAGACTCAATGTCTTCAAAAATATATGACTTCACTTATACATGGAATCTAAACCAAACCAAACAAAACAGAAATAGTCTCATAGACACTGAGAAGTGACTGGTAGTTACCATGGGGGAGGCGTTGGGGTGGGTGGATGAAATAGGTAAAGAGGATAAAGAGGCACAAAATCTCAGTCATAATGTAAATTAGTCATGGGAATGAAAGTACAGCATAGAGAGTACAATCAATAATATTGTAATATCTTTCTATGTTGACAGTAACTACATTGGTTGGAGTGAGCATTTAACAATATTGATAACTATTGAATCACTATATTGTATACTTGAAGTCAATATAATATTGTATACCAACATCAATAAAAAGAAGAACTGTGTTCAGCAAGATTTAGAACAAAGTAAATCCATCAGAATGAAAAAGATCAATGTTTTAAAATGTTTGGAGGTTTTCAGGTAGAAGGATTAGATTTTGGTTTACTCAGTTGCAAATAGAAGAATGGGACTAGTGGAGGTGAGGGGTAGACAAGGGGGCCGTGATACAAGGATATTCGTTTGATCCATTTAAAAGAAATTTCAAGAACCAGGGATGCCCTCTACCTTACTGAAAGAGTGAGTGTCTGCTCACTACCAGAGGTGGTGAAGCATGAGTTACACTATTATGGAGGTGGTAGCAGAAATGGGCAGGATTGATTGCCTTTAAGGTTTTTTCCAACCCTGACTACCCATAATCCTATGAATAGAAATGTTTGATTTGTGTTCCCAAAGGATCTTTGGGAGCAAGAAAAATTTTAAAAACACCGCCCTTCACTTGACCTAACAATCTTCATGTCATTTTACTTGCTCATTTTCCAAATCATCTCACACGATCCGTACCAAACCCAAACCCAGGAGCCCTTTCTAAGCTCTCTTCCTCCTCAGCGGTCTCTTGTGTAATGACTGCCTTGTCCCCCGAGGAATTTCCTCTCTTGCCTTCTGCAACACCAAGTGATCTTATTTGTGTCCTTGGCTGTGTTTTAAGTTCTTCTGCTTTTCAAGTGTGCATATGCATTATTATCACCGGCCTATCTACCTTCTTCTTTTTCACTTCTTAGTCTCACCTTCAAGGTGTAACTACAATGCAGGTAACTCATACCTTGGTTCTTTTTTTTTATTCATCACTGCAGTCTCTCATCTTTGGCTCCCTCGTGGAGATTTTTGACATCATTGCCAATGTTACTTCAAACTTCTTACCTAAAGCAAGCTTACTCCCTTCACTCTTCAAGTCTGAGTTTGGTGCCCCTCCTATGTACTTACTGAAGATCTTTTTCTTCCTGTCCTTTGCGTGACTATTACACATTCTAGTTTTCCCAGCCATTGCCCCAGTGATGTTATTAATAGCATCTCTTTATTTTCAGACAGGTCCCAGTAGATCATGTGGTTGTCTACCTATCATAATATTTTAATTGTCTGTGTCATTTGTATCTCCCACTGGATGACAAGGACACTAACACATAGTAAGAACTTAATAACTGTTTGTTGGGCTGGGTGAAGCACTGAGTGAAATTAGAAGCCCTCTGTGAAATAAACATATTGCCTGTTCACCTTGATTAGAATCTGTCATCAATCCACACGGGGCCTCCTTATCTCTAAAGGGAGGTGTCAACTCTCCCTGCCGTCTGTAAGGGTTGTGAACTGATGCGAAGCCAGCTACCTTTCACCCGGTCTGTGACTCAGGCCCACAGCCTTGGGGTGCAAGAGAGGTGGCGTGGACGATAACGGAGTTGAGAGGATTGTATTGTGACACCCCCCTCTTGTGGCTGCTATGTGGAACTCTTCACAAACACCTTGCTGGGTATAGCCATCTGTAGCCTCTAAGTTGGTAGCTCTACAGCTCTCAACCCAGATTTCACTTGGGTTGGAGGTAGGGTTTAGGCATCAGTATTTTAAAAAAGTTACCTGGGTAATTCTAATATTCAGATAACTTAGGAAATTTTGGCAGGTGTGGGACATGTTTAAGTGACCAGTGGTCCCTTTCAAAATGATTTTTTTTCACCTTTTTAAAATTGTAATAGAGTTGATATATAATATTACATTGGTTTCAGATGTACAACATAGTGATTCCATAAGTATACACACTACTAAAAGCTTGCCATGGTAAGTGTAGTTACCCCATGTTACCATACCAAGATATTATAATATCATTGGTTATGTTCTCTGTGCTATACTTCCATTCTTGAAATTTATTTTATAAGTTGAAGTTAGTACCTCTTTATCCCCTTCACCTATTTAACCCATCACCCCAACTCCCCCAACCCCATGGTAATCAACAATCTCTTGTCATTTATGGGTCTATTTCTTTTTTGTTTGTTTGTTTTTTGAATCTACATGTAAGTGAAATCATATGGTATTTGTCTCTGTCTGACTTATTTCACTCAGCATAATACTCTCTAGGTCCATTCATGTTGTCACAAATGGCAAGATTTTGTTCTTTTTTATGACTGAGCAATATTCCATTGTGTCTATGTACTACCACCTCTTCTTTATCCATTCATCTATCAATGGACACTTAACTTGGGTTGCTTCTATATCTTGGTTATTGTATATGATGCTGCAGTGAACATAGGTGTGTATATATCTTTTTGAACTGGTGATTTTGTTTTCTTCAGGTAAATTCCCAGAAGTGGAATTCTTGGATTGTATGGTATTACTATTTTTAGTGTTTTGAGAAGACTCCATACTGCTTCCCATAGTGGCTGCACCATTTTACATTCCCACCAGCAGTGTAAGAGGGTTCCCTTTTCTCCACATCCTCACCAACACCTATTAGTTCTTGTCTTCTGGATAGTGGCCATTCTGACTGGTGTGAGGCGATATCTCATTGCGGTTTTGATTTGCACTTCCCTGATGATGAGTGATATTGAGTATCATTTCCCAAAAGACAAGTTTTGAGAGATCTACTTCTCAGTGTACAGAAGTATCTTTAGTCTCCAAAAAATGACTGGGGACCAGTATGTTTCTAGATCAGTGATTCTCAATTTCATGGTTTTCTATTAGTGGGAAGATTTTGCCCACCAGGGAACGTTTGGCAATGTATGGAGGCATTTTTTGATTTAATGACCAGGGCCAGGAGATGTGCTGCTGGCATCTAGTGGGTAGAGGCCACCAGGGATGCTGGGAAACATCATGTGATGCCCCAGGACAGCCCCCGTGACAGACAGTTACCAGGACAAAAATATCAGCAGTGCTATGGTTGAGAAACCCTGCTCTATTGCCCCACAAGGGGAATTTGGAGTTCAGGCAAGGTAATTTCTCTGGTGGTGACAAAAATAGACCATCCTTTAAACTCAGTTCTCTTCTTCATATGGCGCAAGACTCCTGACTTTGGTGAAGAGGACACAGAGCCAACCCTTGCCCACGCCTCAAGAAGAAGCAACCCCGCAGCTCATCAGACCAGATTAGCCACCTTCAGTGTATCACACCTACAGCTGCAGACACATGAGGCCGTGAAACGTGTCTTGCCATACTGCTGTTATGAATCCTCCATAACCCAGACAAAAATGCACCTTTCTAGATGGTTTGTCTGCATTTTGGTCACTGCCAGGAGGTAGAAACAAAATCTTCAGGAAGAAAATGTAACTTACTGTAACCAGTGACTCCTCAATCAGCAGACACACCCTTTCTCGATCACATCCTGGTTGTGCGACTAGAGTCAGTGTCCTAAAGAGGCTTGGGACTAGGCCCAGCTGTATTTCAGAGCACCAGTGCCTCAAACACAAGAATGAGTTGGATCCTCCTGAATTCCCCAGAATTCAGCTATGCTTAGTACAAAGAAAACGTTAAAGAAGAAACATGGGGAAATCAGACTCTAAAGTGTCTTTTTTTAAGCCCAAGGAAGAGGAAAGTTCCAGCCCACCCCCAGTGCCTTTGGAGAAAACTAGAGTGGGGAAGAGTGGAAGTTAAAGAATTCTCTGCTTTCCCTCTTGAACCCTGGGCCTGGAGACGCAGGATGTAACGTGGAATGTCGTTCAAAGGATGGCCTCAGAGACCAACACACAGCCTTCCTCCACAGGGAGGTCTCAAGCCTCTGTCAGAGAATTTTGAAGGCACAACCTTTTCTTTCCCACTTTGCTTCTGCCCTTCCATCAGGTAGAATTCAGCCACAGAAAAAGCCCAGGAGCTGGGAACTGAGCTGCTAGAACCATTTGAGCTGTAGTGAAGGAGTGAGTCCTCATAACCAGAAGGTTTATAAATCCTTGGTAGTGGCTCATCAGTTTTGGGGAATAGACAGCCTATGAGCTGAAGGTACCACAGAGTGGTGTAGGGGACATTTGGTTTGTTCGCATGTTCGTTTGCATTTGCCTGCCCGGCTCTGAGCCCCACTGCTGAGGTCTGGAGACTGCTTAATTCACGAGAGGCAGAGCCCACCAACCATTGTGAAAGTGGAAAATGCCAGATATTCAATTCCCAACGCCCCTTGGAGGTAGAACATGGACGTGTGACCTAGCCACTCAGAACATGGCTGTCCACTCAGTCCCAGACTCCGAATTAGAAACCAGATGTGGAAAGTGACGATGGAGAAGTCCCTTCGGTGCAGACAGCACAACAACCATGATGCGTTCCCAAGTCTAGCTGAGGCAGAGAGGAGGGGTGGGGTCTGGTCTAGTCCTGGGAGGACAAAGGCAGTGCAACTGGTTCCCAGAGGCGCCATCCCTGGGCTGGTTCTGGAATTTTTGGTCCTAGGCAAACCTAAGTCTCTCTTTTTCCTGCTCATTTTCAAAGCATGGTTTTACAGAACATCCTAGCAGTTATTTGAACTAACTAATAACTTTTCAGTAGATTCCTTTTCTACATAAAAAAATAAAAGAGTCAGTTTCTGTTGAAGGCAACTAAGAACACTGCTACCAAAATGGGTACCAGGACATTAATGGGATGCACCAAGCGACAGAACTAAAATGTGAGTTGAATGAATAGAGGAGGTAAGGTACAAGGCAGTACAGACCTCAGAGTTTGAGCTGGAAAGGTGGTGACCCTCATTAGACGGTTGTAAAACTGTGATTTCTTAAAGTGTTCACTAGGGTTGTACAAGAACTTATCAGAAAGAAGAGTTTAAATTGAAGAGCACCTGTCTGAAGACAGAATAGGAAGAAAATAAGGCTTTACTGAAAGAGGTTCTGTCTCTCTGCAGCCTGCAATTTAAATTATTAATCATTCAATTATTTTACGCCTTTGAGCTAAAATATGTTCATCTGCCACCTCAGATACATTTAGGGTGAGGAAAGGCATGCAAGAATTGGGGAGTGTCTGGCTGGGGTTCTGTGGACTTGAAGCCATGGAGGAAAAATGGGCTTAGAATCAGGTTGGGGAGTCTTAGCTGAGGCTCCAGGTTTGTGGTTCAATGGAATAAACAGAGAACTAGAGTTTAAAATCACTTCGAGAAGTGAAAAGTCACCCTGGGACAAGTTCTGATCATCCTGGGGTCCTTTGTATTGGCATCACCAAACACTGGCCACTTTCCTTTAAAGCTGAATGCCATTTGCACAGAAATATACTTTTAATAACCGTAGATGATTTTAATTCCATTATTTAGAGCTCAGAGACCTCAGAGTCATGTTCTCAGTTTTTTTGACATTGTAGCTTCTGGTTTTGCAAATAAAATACTGACTCTCTTAGCTTCTTTTATAAAATAATCTCAGAGTGTTTTACATATAAGAAGGAATTCACCCTTCGTTGCCCATCCAGAGAGAGAAACTGAGGCCCAGAGCCTTCATCAGGTCTGCATGGTGATCAGGACCAGCTCACGGAGCGGCGTACAGGCAGCCAGAACGTAAACTCTTCCAGACTTTGTGGCTGGTGGTCAGCTGTCTGAGTTAAGTATTCCACCTCCTGGCTTTCTACCTTTGGCTTTTATTATCCAGTCCCAGCAAAGAGCAAGAAACCTGAAGGTCTGGACTCACTGGAACACCTTATTCACATTGTCTGCTACTCCACAGAGTTGGAAAGCTATCCCGGCTAGCTTTCTGTTCCGGGTCTGTGCCCTCGCAGAGCAGGCCTGGAAGTAAGTGCTTGGAAAGTCTCACTTCTGTGTCCATTTCACAGGTGATGTGGAAGAAACATGCAGAAACACGGACGTGGAGTTGATCCAAGAAGAGTACAGATGTACAGAGTGTCGCAGGGAACTTGGGATCCGGGGCCAAGTTCTGTGTTTATTGTGACTCTCCCACGTTCCTCCAGAAAGTCCCTTTCCTGGGTCTGTGGTGTCAGCTGTCTGGAAGTGTCACGCTGGCATAAACTGTGAAGGAGTTTGGTTCCTGGGGGTAAAACAGAAGAAGTCTGTGAGTGGAGGGACTGGTCCTAGCTTCAGGGGCTTCAAATGGGAAGTGTGTTGCTCAGGAAGAGGGAAGTGTCTCACACATCATGTAGCCTAGGGACGTGCTCGGGGTCTGTCCCAGATGGGCATTCCTGGGGCAGCACTCAGACCCCAGACTGCCTGCCTCTCCACAAGATGGGCTACAGCTCCCTTCTAAGCATATGCGTGCCATCGGGGAGACTGGGACACGATCCCACTGATCTGAGGACCTGCACTCAGTGCCCTCTCCCTCTCTGGCTCTGCCCTTCCCTTGCCTTGTAAGGAAAACCTTTTTTTTTTTTGCTATTAGACATGGGGGCACAGTTCGGAGAATCCAAGAAACTTCTAAATTACTGAGTTTTAAACAGGGTTGGTGAGACTCAAAGGGACAAAGAAGAAGTGGCTCAGACAGCAGAAAAGGAGAAGAAAAGGACTACAGGCAAGAGCCTGTTTTTGGAGGAGATTCAAGAGTCAGAGAAAGAAAGAGGAATGGAGCAATTTAGGAGGTTTTGTTGTAAAATGTGAACTACTATACAAGACAGTTTTTCTTCCACAAAATAACTTCATTAAAAATCTAAATGACTTCTTAAAGCTTTGAAGTCAGATTTATACTTTTACTTCCCCCTTGAACAGGACAGTGTTCTGAGAATAGACCTCAAGATGAAGACAGGGCCTCCACCCAGGTACTCTGGGTGTTTGTACAGTAGAAGCTTTGAAGCAGAAATGTAGACATTTCTATGGCCTTTTAAACCTCAGTTTGCTCCTGATATGCTTTAATTTAATAGAGTCCAACTGGGACCAAGATTTCAGCCCAGAATTTATTTCTGTCCATTTAGCAAAAGGAATGATTCTTGTTGAGGAAACTGATCCAAGGGGATCTGGCAATGGGGCAGGTAGGCGAGGCTCATCGAGGCCCACGATCACACTCCCTTCCAGGCTTCCCCCGTCAACAGGGCTCTGCTCCGAAGTATTTTGATGAAATGGGGCTGGATGGAGCCTAGGTATGGGCAGTTTTATGAAGCTGCCCTGGGGATTACGTTCTGCGGCTGGACGTGAGCACTTCCGGACTCAAGACGGGATTCCCAAACTCAGCTGTGCATCAGGCTCTTCTAGGGGACATTTTTAAACATGTAGCTGCCTCGTTACATGCCACAGACATTCTGACTGAACAGAATCCTAGGTGGAAGGGCCCGGGAGTCTTTACTTTTAACAAATATGCCAGTTGATTCTGATGCGGTTCTTGGATAACTTCGAGAGAAGCACTAGTGAGCAGAGAGCGAGCTGGGACCCTGTGGGAGCAGCCAGGAGGGCTTTCCTGGAAGCCCGACAACCAAGGCCACAGCTCTCTTGCTGTCTGCTTGCTACGGCCTGCTGTCTCCAGTCAGGACTCTGTCATCTCAGCTCTACACAGGTCCCCGCCTTGCCTCTCCGCCACCTCTTCCCTCTCCACAGAGAGATGCCTCACCAGGACAGGCTCCGGGACGGGCTCCGTGGCAGCAACGTAAATGGTGGTGCAGGGATCCTGAGCCGGCAGGGGACCAGCTTTCTTCTGGACAGACTACAAGAGAAGCAAAGAAAGAGGAAATAAGCTGAGTGCAGAGTTGTTTCCCATCCAACCCTCCCCTTGGAGAAGCACAGAACTGAGAGCTTTGAATTAGAAAACTAGAGTCATGATCCATCCTCCTTCCCGGGTGGAAACACTCCCCCGAATTCCCTGGAATTCAATTCTCCAGGCTTTGCTGGACATCGTGGAGCGCACCACCTAATGAGGCAGCCTACTTCATCATTAGCACTTCCCAGATGTTTTAAAGGGCTTCCTCGTGGTGACCAAAATTGGTGTGGCTCTTAACCAGGGCAACTGAAGGGTACGGGACCTTCACAGTATTTTAGTCTGGCTCCTATAACCCACAACACGCAGACGGCATTCCATCCCCACACTGTGTTTCCGCGACTCCTGCTTCTAAGTGAGTGTCTCGTTACTTCTTCTTCCTGCCCAAGAATTGAACTTAACTAATAACCACACATATGTAAGTGTGTTACAGTTTACATAGTTCTTCATGTGTCTTTCCTTGGTCTCATGACCACATGTATGTTACAAACTTTTGTTGCTTACACACTTTTGTTGCTACCGATGAAGAAACTAAAGCCCAGGAAGATTTAGTACTTTCCTAAAGTGCTCTTGCAAGAAGTATTGAGGCCAAGAGTCCCACCATGGTCTTTA
Source organism: Smutsia gigantea (assembly GCA_032199065.1). Lineage (NCBI taxonomy): Eukaryota > Metazoa > Chordata > Mammalia > Pholidota > Manidae > Smutsia > Smutsia gigantea. Next base: position 15,443 of record JAVSCE010018009.1, read on the forward strand.
ACTTAAAATGCACACTCTTTCCATCATATTTCTAATGACCTACCTGTACCTAAACTCTTCAAATATTTACAGTCTAATTCATACAACACATAATGGTATGTTTATTTCAAATTCAAACACTCTGATATATTTACACATTTCTCCAAACACACTATTGATTCCTTGAGAAATAGCCTGTATTTCTTTGCATTTCCTACTAAACAGAGCTGGGCACATAAAAAAGCTTCAGCTGGTGTTTGTTGATGTTACTTTGAATAAATTAAAATCCGCGATAACCAGGATGAAGTCAGTGTTTAGGGGTAAACTGAGACCTTGTTCCTGTAAGATGGAACAGCATGCTAGGGAAGCCGCCCTTTCCACCCATTTTAGGGGCACTGGTGTAAGATAATGCTGCTCTCTGCTTTCCCTGGATATAGAGTGTTGAAACTGAAGCACGTGGGTTTTAATGGGAGAGAATCTGGACTCTTGTCATCTGATGGGAGAGGTAAGGAATTAGATAAGTTTACCAGAGGCAAAAAAGATGGGACGTGATCTTTCTCTCACATATTTGATGGATTGCCATGTAGAAGAGGGATTGGATTTGTGTGGCAACGTCCCTCAGGTTTAAGCCAAGGATGGAATTTCAGAGAAAATTTTTGGTTCAGAACAATGAAGATCTTTCGAATAGTAAAAGGTGCTCAAATGTGGGATGAATTGCCTTGGGAGGCAGTGACTCCCCGTTCACTGGAAGTGCTTGGGGGAAGTCAGGGCTTCTCTCTCTTTACTGTGCATATGAATTACTCGTGGATCTTGTCAGAAGGCCAGTTCAGTGTCAGAAGCTCTGGGGTGGGGCCTGAGAATCTGTATTTATAATCAAGTCCCAGGTGATGCGATGTTGCTTATTCACAAACTATATTTGAGTGAAGAGGAGCTAGCCAAAGGTTTGAGAATAATGCTGCAGAAGATAACTTAAGCACTAATTGGGTCATGCAAGCAGATGACTTTCAAGATCCCATACATCTTTGTAAACACTGTATTTTGGAGAAAATATGAATGTAAGGAAGAATTACTTGGAAGTAATGAGACGGATAAGGAGAATGTGAAGTGATTTGATTGAGAGATCTTTATCAACCAATGCAACCCTTTCCTGTCTTCCTGTCTGGAAGGACTTTAGTATGACCTGACTTAGAGGCCTGGGGGAGAAGGTAAATAACATATGCTTTTAACATTCAATTAAGACATTTTAGAAAGGAGACAAAAGTATAAAGGAAACCACCCATAGTCCTATCGCTTCACCACAACATGGTTAATGTATTATGTTAAATTTTCCTTCAGGATTTTTATCTAGGCATATGAATTATTTCAAACAGAGCTGTAATGATTTAGTACATTTTTGCAGCTTGGTGTCTTCAGTTTGGGCACAGTTCCAGGGAGCCCCAGTTACAAGAAACTCCAGGGCCATTATTCTCACATGTTCATGGTGAATGGTGTCCCTTGGAACTATGCAAGGTAATAGCCCTGGTAAGACTTGGAAGAGTTTGATAAAATTATTTATTAAATAATTGTCCACGTTATGGTAATCTTTATAATGGTATTATGTAACTATTACAAATAAGAACAAAGAAAATGTTAATTTTTGAAACACTGTCCATGTTACTATATCTTCATGTGATATCATATAAGCATTGCAAATATGAACAAAGAAAATTACAAGCATGTAAGTCCAAATGCATATTGATATCTAAAGCAGTATCATTATGTCTTGTGTGTTTCAAATACACATGAAATTAAAATAAGAATGGAATAAGCACATAAGCCAGGCAATGAAGTTAAAGTATTGCCCAGGATGGGAAGTAAATATTAGACTTTGAGAGGTCAAGGATGCATTTTATAATTTCTAGGGTAGCCACTAAAAGAACAGAAAAAAGTAGTTTAATTACTAATCTAGTAGAGAGGAAAATGGGATAATAAAAATATAAAATAATCCTCCTCAAAGAAACCCCTACTAAGAAAGCTTCACTGGTGAGTTCTGCCAAGTATCTATGGGGGAAAATAACATCAATCCTACCCAAACACTTCCAGAGAATAATGAAAAGGAAATTCACCCTGTAGTGGGTTCCACTGTGGCCCCCAAAAGATAGGCCCACCCAGAATCTCAAAATGTGACCTTATTTGGAATAAGGTCCTTCCAGATGTAATTAATTAAGGTTAGGATTTCAAAATGAGGTCACCTTGGATTTGGGTAGTCTAAACCCAGTGATGAGTGCCCTCATAAGAGACAGAAAAGCAGACACAGAGACACAGAGAGAAGAAAGTTATGTGAAGGTGGAGGCAGAAATTGGAGTTATATAGCTACAAGTCAACAAATGTCAGAGAGCCTGCAGACACCAGAAGCTGGAGGAGGAAATATTCTCCCCTAGAGCTTTCAGAGGGAGCATGGCCCTACTGATACCTGCATAGTGGCCTTCTGGTCTCCAGAGCTATTAGAAAATAAATTTTTGTTATTTTAAGTCACCAAGTTTGTAGTAATTTGTAATGGTAGCATAAGGAAACTAACACTCATCCCAACTCGTTTTATGAGCTTAGCATCATCTTGATGCAACAATTCAAAGAGTATTATAAGAAAGGAAATTAGGGGCCAATTCCACTCAGAAGCACAAACAGAAAAAAGAAACTCTTAGCAAAATATTAACAAATAAAATCCAGCAATATTTTAAAAAGGACCAGAATATTGCTCTATTGCAGAAATGCAAAGTTAGTTTAATCTTTGCAAATCAGCATATTCAGCAGATAAAGAAAAAAGATAAACTCCTTATAAAGAAAAAATTATAAGAGTATAGCAATATATGCAGAAAGAGTGTTGATAAATTCAATATCAGTTCGTGATAAAAATGTCTCAACAAACCAGGAATGAAGAGAATATTCTTAATCGGATTAAAAAGGCAGCTATAAAAAACTTTCAACAAAAATCATATTTAATTGTAATATACTGAAAGCTTTCTTTCTGAGTTTGGAACCGTACAAGGAATGCCACTATTAGCACTTCCATTCAACATTGTGTGTTGAAGCCAAAAACTAGGACAAGAGAAAGGAAAAGTTATGTGAATTGAAAATCAAGAAATAAAACTGTAATTTTTTTACAGATGATACAATTGTATGCAGAGAAAATCGAAATGACCAGAATTAATGAGATCAGCAATGTTGCAGATATAAGGCTAATATTTAAAAAATTACTTGTATTTCTACATATCAATAATAAACAGAAAGTAAAAGAACTTAGAATATAACATTGATGCTAGTATCCCAAAATTCCAAATGCTCAAATGCAAAGTAATAAATTATGAAGGAGACACAAGTCCTTTTATGCTGAAAACTATAAAACATCATTTAGAGAAATTAAAGAAGATCCCAATAAAGGAGAGGATATATCATTTTGGGGAACTCAAAGACTCAGTAATATTAGATCTCCTCAAATATGCATAATCTCCTCAAATTAATCAATGCAGTTCTAACTAAAACCCAGCAGGATTTGTAGGTAGAACTTGATTAACAATCTAATATATATATATGATATGAGTGTGAAACAGAAGCAAAATAAACAAGTAGAACTATATCAAACTGAAAAGCTTCTGCACAGCAAAGGAAACCATCCACAAAACAAAAAGGCAACCCACAATATGGGAGAATATATTCATAAATGATTTATCCAATAAGGGGTCAACGTCCAAAATATATAAAGAACTCACACAACTTAACACCAAAAAAACAAATAACACAATTAAAAAACGGTCAGAAGACCCTAACAAACATTTTTCCAAAGAAGACATACAGATGGCCAACAGGCACATGAAAAGATGCTCCACATCACTAATCATCAGGGAAATGCAAATCAAAACCGCAATGAGATATCACCTCACAGCAGTCAGAATAGCCACTATCCAAAAGACAAGAAATAACAAGTATTGGCGAGGATATGGAGGAAAGGGAATCCTACACTCTTGGTAGGAATGTCAATTGGTGCAGCCACTGTGGAAAGCAGTATGGAGGTTCCTCAAAAAACTGAAAATAGAAACACCATATGACTGAGCAACTCCACTTCTGGGAATTTACCCAAAGAAAACAAAATCTCTGATTCTAAAAGACATAAACACCCCTATGTTTATTGCTGCATTATTTACAATAGCCAAGATATGGAAGCAACCAGTGTCCATCAATAGATGAATGGATAAAGAAGATGTGGTACATATACACAATGGAATATTATTCAGCCATCAAAAGAAAGAAATCTTGCCATTTGCAACAACATGGATGGACTTGGAAGGTATTAAGCTCAGTGAAATAAGCCAGACAGAGAAAGAAAAATACCGTATGATTTCATTTATTTGTGAATCTAAAAACAGAAGAAAACAAAACTGCAGTAGACTCATAGACACTGAGGAGAGACTGGTGGTTACCAGGGGGGAGGGCTTGAGGTGGGTTGATGAAATAAGTAAAGGAGATAAAAAGGCACAAAATCTCAATCATCATATAAAGTAGTCATGGGGATGAAAGTACAGCATAGAGAATACAGTTAAGTTTGTAACATCTTTCTGTGTTGATAGTAACTACACTAGTTGGGATGAGCATTTAATAATGTATAAAACTGTCAAATCACTAGGTTGTATACTTGAAATCAATATCATATTGTATATCAGCTATACTTCAATTAAAAAATATTGAAATATTTTTTGGAAAAATAAAAATAAAGAAAAATAAGTATGAAAATGCAAGGACCAAAAATGGCCAAGTCTAGGAAGAATATGAACAAGTGAGTATGAACATTTTACCAGGTATCAAACTTACAATAAACCTGGGATTACAGATTTGCCAAGACGGTATGATACTGGTGCTAGTACCAACAAACAGACCAATGGAGCAGGATAGAGAAGTTCAAGTTAGATTCACACACATGCAGACCCTTGATTTACAATCGAGACAGCACTGCAGTGGGCAGGAGTAATCTTTTCAGTGGTCGATAGGCTACCGTGTGGAAAAAAATGAAACTTGACCCTTTTCACACCATACTCCAGAAATAATGTTCCGGTTATAACAGATATGAATGTGAAAGACAAACCGTACAGCTTTGAAAAGATGATATAAGACCATCTTTATTACCTGAAAGTAGAGAAAGTTTTCTTAAATGGATACAAAAAGTGCTATCTAAAGAGTAAGAGATGACTGAATTGTTCTACACTAAAATTAGGAACTTCTCTTTATCAAAAAGTATCTCAGAGAAATTGCAAAGGCAAGCCACGGAATGGGTGAAGGTATTTGCTAACATAGAATTGCCAAAAAGCCAAAAATGTTTAAAGGGCTTATACCGATCCGTAAAAAAATAAAAAATGCTAGAAATTCAAAGGCAAATGGGCAAGAGATTTAGCAGGCATTTTAAGAAAGAGGATATTAATATGGCCAATAAACATGTGAAAAGTGGTTCAGCTTTCTTAATAATTGGAAGAATGCAAAATAATACTCTTGAAAGACACATCGAACAGAATGTCTCAAATTACAAAGACTAATAATACCAACTTGTGATTAGAATGCTGCAACTGAAAGTCTTATTTGTAGCTGGTAGAAAAGTAAATTGGTACACCCACTTTGAGAAACAGTTTGGCCATACCTAATCAATTTGAGGATATGTATGCTCTATAATTCAACAATTCTACTTCTAACTACATACACAACAAAAGTTGTGCACAAGAGACATACATATGAATGTTCAAGCTACAATTTTCATAACCGCCTCAAACTGGCAATAACTCAAATATCCATCAATAGTCAGCTGGAGAAATAAATTCTAGTATATTCATGCACTGATATTCTATAAAGTGATGAAAATGACTGCATTATATCTAAGCTCAAAGACACGTATGAGTCTCATAAAGGTAATATTGAGCGAAAGAAACCAGCATAAAAGGAAAAATACTGTAAATTAATTTTTATAAAGTCAAAACAAAAACAAAGAGAACCAAACTGTATTTTTAGAAGTCAGGATAGTGGTATCTTCAAGGAGGAAAGAGAGGATACTGATCAGGAGAGGCACAGGGGTCTTGTGGGTGTGCTGGCAATGTTCTGTTCCCTGATCTAGGTGGTAGTTTTAGGGTATTAGAAGAGTCAGTATTGAAAGTTGCAATTTCTCCTCCAAGAGACCTGTAGATTCAATGCAGTCCTAATAGGATTTTGTGATGCTTGAGAAGACAATTCTAAAATACACATGAAAGTGCAAAGGGACAAAAACAGTCAAAAGCTTGAAGAGAAACAAGCTGGGAAGACTTGCTTTACTAGATATCAAGATGGGGCAATTGACGGAGCTGACATGCTTCATGCACTTGTTGGTATATATATGCCACACTCTGCAGTGAGATGAGATGCTGGCTGCACGGGATAGCGTGGGTAGGAAGGGGCCATGGATGGAGCTGAACCTGGTTATTAATGTGTGAATGCAAGGGTGGACGTTGCTCCTAGGACTCCCATGTATTTAAATGGAGCTTGGCGCTCAGCTGTGATCAGGGCCTGTGTAATAAGCCTTCAGGCCACGAGGTGGCAGCAGAATTCCAAGTGTCTCTGGATATCAGACATGCCTGTATTGTCATCTGATGCAATTTTCCAAGGTGCTCATCAAAGCTGTCTTTACCTTCACCTCCTTTACTCCAGAATTTGCCTTCCCCTACACCCTGAATAGTCAGATTCTGGCCTACACATCACCTAGAATTGCCTTCATGTCTGAAAAACGGTATCTTCCTATCCAACCAAAATCGCTTTAGGCTCCCTCCTACTTCTAATGTATCCTCTCTTCAACTTCATCATGACCATAGCTTTTTCATCCCTCTCTTGTGTCTCAGTCCAACCATCTCTCCATCGCAGTTTTGCTTTCTTTATCTCCAGCCATCTACCTCTTGCGCCACTTTCTAGCCCTAATCCTCAGGATATTCCCTCCTTGACACTCAGGCACTTGGCAAACTCCTAAACTTGCATCAGTCCTACACACCACACGGTGGCATTTCTAAACCCTTCCGTCTCTCCTCAAGCCTGTGCCTTTTCCCCTAGAGCAGGAGAGAGTTGATAACATGGAACCACAGACACCTGGAATGCCAGAGTGTCACGTGCTTCTAGCTTCCTCATTTTTTTCTGTGAAGACACAAATGACCAAAAGATTACCCAGCATTTTCCGTTATTTCAAATAGTATCGGACACTGAAGTTGATGTCCTTTTAGACAGCCCTTGTTCTTGACTTCTGCTTCCCTCATTTCCTCTGCTGCAGAGCCCATGTAGAACCATGGATGTCAGACATGCAGGCCAGAAACCACAGGGGAAACATGACACCCAGACAAAGACAGTATAGAACTTACACCTGATTTCTGGACTTGAGCATAGATTGTAAGGTTCTTTGCTTCCACTGTTGGCCGGTAATGGTTTGCTTTACCTGGGAAAAGGAAGCCACAGCGGTTATCTCCCTCTGGTTCCCAGCAGGAACCCACTGCTCAGACCTGCCTGGTCTTTCCCCCCCATTGCATACCCACCTCCCCCAAGGGTACCAAACGAACAAAGCACTGAGTCCCAAACCCCTGCACATTTGTCATATGACGTTAGATTAGTTACTTGATCTCTTTGGGCCTATTTCTCTATTTGTGAAATGGGATTGAAATACCTCCCTTGCAGAGCTGTTGCAATGATTGCTTGTGCTATTACTTGTAAAATATTTGGAACACTGCCTGGCACATAGTAAATTCCCAATACATGTTAGGTGTAACTGCTATGCCATTCCATTATGTTAATCTCTACTGTTTGATATGCTTATCTGGTCTCCTGATAGGGTGCTGAGTTCTTGGAGAGTGGGGCTAGTTAGATACCTCTTTTGTATTCTGCAGCTGTAGTGTGTGGCTTCACCCACAGCCTTCTCACCTGCCTGTTTCTGGGGGACTCTGTGTGTACATAGCTGGCGAGGGATGATACACCTGGGACTATCTGGTAAAGAAAGCCTACCATCTAGAAATTTTGTTCAGAGCCTAGGGTCTCTGGAAATTAATAAGTTGTAGGACATTTAAATTTTTAATCAATTTAAAACGTTTTCTTTTTAAATTGTACAAATAATTCATTATCATTACAAAAATTAAAACTGCACATAGTAAAAAGTATTAACCAATGCAACTTCATTCCCAGAAGTAATTGCTTTTCACCATTTGATGTATTTATATCCTTCCAGACCAACTCTGTGCAATAGAACTTTCTGCCTGATGGAAAGGTTCTGTTCCAGCAATCTAACATGGTTAGCCGCAAGCCACCAGTGGATACTGAGCACATGAACTGTGGCGAATGCACACGAGGAACTGAATTTTAAATTTTATTGAATTCTAATTAACTTAAATTCAAGCAGCCACAGTGTGGTGAGCGACCACCACTCAGTGCAGTTCTGGACATTGGCTACAACTGGCACAGACGTGTTCATGCAAATAGGCTCATTCGATACATACTTCTCTGTAACTTGACCTTTTTGCTTAGTGTGTGGAGGGCATTTTCCACACTAGTGCAGTAAACTTATTTCATTCTTTTTAACATTTCACAATATTCTTTGCATGCACTGTATAACGGCAAGAAGGATAGAGGAGGAGTAACAGACTGAAGCATAGAGGCCTTAAGGGGACCATTGTAAAGTCCAGAGAGGCAATGGAGGCTTGACCCAGAGGAAATCACACCAAGTCTTTAGCGTAGGCTTGTTCTAACACCAATTATTTATCCTTTTAAGAAAGTAAGAGCATGTGTCTGAGAGAAGAGCAGATAGGAGAGATGTTCTTGATTTGGAAGGGCAGGGCCTCCGTGTGTGTGTGGGGGAAGGTGGTGCCACATGCTGCGGAAGGACCTGATCCTTGGGAGGAAGGGATGGGCACCCACCTGAGAAGCTCAAAGAATTCAAAGAACGTCAGTGTATGACTTCCTTGTGCGGGTGTGGGTGGGGAGTGCCTCGTGGTTCCAGCTTCACTTTTGGGGTGAGGGTTGATACTGGCTGAGGAGGGTACACATGGGTAGGTGTGTGTGCATGTGTGTAGGATAGAGGATAGGAAAGAAACAGAAGGGGTGCATCTTAGTTGTATGCAAAACATCCTTTCGGTTCAAATCCACCAATGTTTGAAAAGCTAGAAATGCCACTCTGCACTGTCGTAGGTGCTGTAGGGGAAACAGAGTAGAGAACAAACCCTGGTCCTCAAGGACTTTCAGTCTTGCAGATCAGCTGTGGGGACAATCTTTAGATTTAGAATTTAGAATTCTGGTGACAGTCCTTAATGGTCAGACAGATAGAAAAAAGTAAGGCTGCCCATTGCTTCTAAAAAAAAAAACAGTACATTAAGATAATTTTGTCTCATGTTTTCCTTCCCAGCAAGAACAGGTTTTTGGGAGCCAGCTCAACTGAGCTCAAAGTCAGTGAGGCTTTAGGATCTAATGAAAAAGGTCTTGGCTTTAAAATTAGGACATCTACATTCTAGCCCCTATTAGCTGTGCGGCATTGGACAAAGCATGCCATCTTTTCTTCCCATAACCGTCTAAAATGAAGACTATAGACTGTCTAGATGTCCTTTTTAGCTCTCAGCTGAAACATAAAGTTATCTTATGTCAGCTTGACTTCAGCCACTTCCAGTCTGCTCTGGGGACTGTTCGTGGATGCTTCCAGGGCTGCCCTCTGCTTGCCATGGGACTTGAACATTGATGTGTTAACTCACCTATATTAAGAGATGTCTGTCTGTCTGTGTATGGTGTGTATGTATGTCTCATCATTGTCCATCCTCTCCCCATGGAGGCTGTGTGTTCAGGGCTCTCTGCGCATGCACCCACGGGCCCCCGCACACTATGTGAGGTACATGATGTAACCCCATTTTGCAGTGAAGAGGTTGAGTCATTTGTTACCCGTTGTGCCAGTGACAAAGCCTGGATTTGAATATGTTAGTCTAGCGCCGAAGCCCATGTTCTCAGCCAGTGGACTGCGGACTTGGGGTCACCAGAGTCCGCTTGATAACCTTCAGAGGCGGGCAGCCTTCTGGAGAAGACACCACAGAAAAGTTACCGACAGAATCTCTGGAGCAAAGTCTACAAGAAAGCAACTAAGTACAGGTTTTTTCCCCAGGTTCGAGGCATGATTTTTGTATTCCTGGGACAAGGATAGGTATGTGCTTTGGGGAGGGAGTAGGGAGTTATGGTCGGATGAAGGGCTCTGTTCCCTTCAGAGCACAAGCGTGCAACTAGCAGAATGTAGTTGAGGAAAGAAAGTGGGTTGGGATCTCAGCATACCTCTAGCTAGGTTCTCTATTATCCAAACCAAGTGCGGTGCCCTGCCCCTTCCCCTTCGGCTCTCATCATGATTTCTATCTGAGTCAGCCCATCCCGTCCTCCTCCCCAGCTAACTCTTAGATGGAGGAAATGAGACAAAAGTAGGCGGCTGTGCTCTGATCTAGATTTTCTTGTATAAGCAAACCCAGCATCAGAGTGCTGAGGTGAGGGCTTTTCCGAGGTTACACGTGGAGGACATTGACCTACTTGAGAATGCGATCGGCCATCGGCTTGGTGGTGTGAGGCTTACGGCCTCGAACCCTACCCTCACGGTGGGGAGGCCAGCCCAGTGATCTGTCCTGGTCTCAGGGCAGGGCCTTCTGACTCTAGTGTGAGTGAGTGAAAAAAGTGTGGCCGAGGGGAGCACAGTGCCCTGAGACGTTGAATTATAGGACAATTTGGAGGAATGTCCAGGAGATACGACTGTCTCTAGGCACTTAAACTGCAAGGGAATAATTAGGCCTTAATGGTTTCAGTCTACCCTGGGCAACTTTCCATCCTATTTAGCTTGGCTTTAAGCAACCTCACCAATTGCACCCCTTCCCAAGGTAGTCAGAATTTGCATGGAAATCTCAGGACGGAGTGTTCCCTCTGCTGTCTTCTGATGACCCATGGGCCTCCCGGGTGGAGTGCACGCTGCGAGTTGGTTCCCTCACCAACCATCATTAACTATCACTTAGGCTCTGTGCCTGCTTCCCCATTGCTATGTCACAGAGAAGCAACTCCCCTACTTCTCTCAGAGATTTGTCGTAAGGATTACCTTATTGATTAATTTATTTATCTCATTAAGGATAGAAAGGAATTATAGAAAGGTTTCAATCCTTGGGTGAAAACATGTATCATAATCTCCTTTTATTAGTCAGTGATTATAACTTTCTTGAATAAGATCCAAGAGTCCCCTGAATTCTGCTGCTAGTGAGCATGGTGGAGTCACTCATCTGGACCCCTTCAGCATCCTGGACACACCTCACTGCCGGACTAGTCACACTGAGTTGAAATTATCTGTGTAATATCTCCCACGTTATATACCTTTGGCTTATGTTTCTTTTCATGCCGTAGCCTATACAAGGGATCAAGACATGTTGAATTAGACCAAACTGAGCAAAGTCCCAGGATGTGTTTATTTAGTGTTTTGGGGAAGGTGCTCCGTGCAGAAAGCCAAAGTTCTGCGAGCAAGTCTGTGCTTGTGGAGAGAGGTCACCCTGCTTACCACAGAGAGTCTGCTCAGGTCTATTGTCAGACACCTACCTCTTCTTCTCAACAGGAATATCACCACTTCAAGAATCAAGATGATGCCAACGACGGCCCCTAAGAGCAGGCCAGTATACAGTCCCCATTGTTTGGAGCCTGAAAAAAAAAAACAGTCAAAGGACAATCTCTCAAAGTGCTGTGAGTTTCAGAACATCCGACATCGAAGTGGGGAGACCGAGCCTCAGGCTCTCTTTCAATGTTCTTTCTCGAGGAGACCTTGGTTCCGATGACTTTAGACCATTGAAGATCACCATATCATATCTGTTTTCTTTCCCTAATTTTTCTCACTACACTTGATTTTCATATTCCTAATTTCCAGAAAGATTTTTCTATCCAAATGTTTTATTTTCATCTCGACAACCACATATCTAAAATTAAACTTAACTTCGTCTCTCTAAGCCAAACTCCCTGCCCAGTTTCTCTCTTTTTAAATCTCCAACGTGCCTTGTATCCATTCTGGTAAAATGAATGTGATGGCTGGGCAAGCTGTCCCCATACTCCCATACCATTCTCGTGAGACACTGAGAGGAACAAAGATCTACTTTTGTTTCTTAAAAATAAACGTAAGTGCTATTATTGTCCTTCCATGCAAATAATTACATTGAAACCAGACCTGAACTGAAAGAAATGCATGTATTTTTTCCTCTCAATGATAACCATATTAGTATTAGGCTGAGTACCAGGCCCAAAATCAGAGAGCCAATTTTTTTTTTTTTTTTAGAAAGCAGTGCCCTTCCTAGGCTCAGGCACGTGCCAGTTTGAGCCTTGGAACACGCCCTGCATTTTATTTATTTTTATTATTATTTTTTTTAATATAATTTATTTTATTATCATTAATCTACAATTACATGTGCAATATTATGGTTATTAAACTACCCCTTCATCAGGTCCCCCCCACCAACCCCATTACAGTCACTGTCCATCAGCGTAGTGAGATGCTATAGAGTCACTACTTGTCTTCAGAGAGCCAAATTTATTGCTGTCTCTCCTTTACCCATTTTACCAAATCCTTCCAAACCAGGAACAGCACCTTGGAAAACAGGGAATCACTATCGCCCTAGTAAACAGGACATTTAGCTCAGTGAGATAATAACAGACAATCATAAAATATTTACAATGGACCAGGCATTTTTTCAGGATATCATGTATACTAATGAATTAGATCCTCACAATGGGCCTATGAGGTAGACACTCTCATTACTCCCATTTTGTGGATAAGGAAGCAGGTATGGAGATCCTCAAGAACTAGAGCTTGGTCTAGGGGTGGAAAGGGGGCTGAATGCCCAAGACAGACTTCTTGGACTCGTAGAGGCTATGAACTTGGGGTAGGTCACACCAGGGTGATGAACAGTGGGGGTCCACCTGAAGCACTAGGGCTCTAAGTAATAGCATTAAGGTTCTGCTAGGATACTACCAGCTGAAAACACTAATGTAAAGGTAACTTATGAGGATGATTATGGAATCAGCCAGTTTGTGGTTGGAAGAAGTTGCAAAGAAGGAATAGGTCTGTCACAAAGGAGCAGAGTGCTTATAGGCACAAGTCAGATGTTTTCAGAGTTGACCAAAGTTACAGATTGAAATCTCATTGAATTGGTAAAAGGCATCCCACCAAGGTCCAAGCGGGCCTTCAGCCTGATAGCTAACCAAGAGTTGCCTCCTGGGTTTGAAAGGATTCTCTCTTCTTCTTCCTTAGGCCTTTCACACATCAAGTTATCCCATGGAGTCTCACTGGACTTCATGAACATCTTGATTCTAGAATCGCTTCCCAAAATTCAATGTGCTTTAACCCAATGTCAGATCCGAACTTCAGTTGGCAGTCATCTGACCTGAGCAAAAAGGTTGGGGGGCAAGCAGAGAGTTGTAAGAAGACTCCTGAATTTATAAAAAGCATGAAATTCGAGCACAGAGCCACTGCAGAGGATGGAGGTGCCCTATGAGCAACTCCCTCTGATTGGTATGGTCACTGTGAACTCTGCATTCGGGTGTGTGTATGAGAGAGAAAGAGAGTGAAAGAGAAATAGATTATTCAGAGCTGACGTTGCAGACACCAGGGACTCATACAGAAAGCTCCCAAATCCGAACATAAGCAGAGCCAGCAGCCTAGGCACCCCCTTGTTTCATCAGCCCCTGGACCTGATCTGGCCAAGTGTTCTAGCAGTCCTCACTAGTTTGAGTGTATTTCTTCTTCCTTCTTCCCTCACGTATTTTGGGACCTTCTAAAACAATAGTTAATTTAAGAACAAACACTTCCAACCATCTAAATCATTTTGAGATAAATTAAATACAATAAATTCATCAATAAAAATAAATAAAATAAAATCAACAAACAAGGTGGTGCCTCTAAAACTAGAAAACAGCAGATGATTTAAAACTGCATTTGCAGTGCCTGCCCAGTGAGCCTTCCCCCTGTCCCCTGCCCCCCTACGCTCATTGCTCACAGCTCTGCTGCACCCCTACTCACATAAACTAAAAGGACATAATAACACCAGCCCTCTCTTTCTTTTCCAGGGTCTCAGGAAGATGAAAGCTGTCTGCTACCCTTATCCTATGACATAAATGACCAGCTTCTGCTGGTCCAGCCAGATCTGCAAGGCAACCGGGCTACAGTCCTGAGTGATGTTTCATAAACTCTCATTTTTCTCCTGGCCTTTGGATGCAGAGTAATACGAATCTATCAGAGGATTCAGGTTACAGCACCACAGACCCTTACAGGCACTGAGCATCTCACCCAGCTCACTGATTTCATGTTGAGGAAACTGATTCAGACAAGTGTACCTGAGTCACAGAGAATTTGAAGCAGAGCCAGGCCAGATGAGGGCTGCAGACTTCATTATTTGTGGCTTAGCCTGTGGAAGTGGGGACCCCGCAAGGAAAGCAGCGGTGGGTCAGGATGCCTTGGGCGACTCTGGGAGCCAAAAGCCCACTGAGGTGCCAACTTGGGCCTTCACCATCCCCCATGCAACACCTGCTCGTTCTTGCCCCCATGCCCTTCCCCCCTACCTTTCCTCTGCTGCACCTCTAGCTGTCGAGCAGGCCTGCCCAGCCTAGGCCCCCAGGCCAACCGTTCATCCTGTGTCACTTGTCCTGACCACTCCTGCTCTCACTCTTCCCTCTCCCTTGAGCTCTCCTGGTCTATGCCATGCATCTTAGAACCTGAGTTCTGACTTCACCTGTGCTGTGGAGACCATTTTCAGAGAGGGCTCTTGGAGCCAGACAGATGGGCTCACATTCTGGGTCTCCCACTTGATAGCTCTCTGACCTCAGTCAGGCTGCTCATACCCTTTGGGGCCTCAGTTTCCTTATCCGCAACATGAGCACGACACTATCCCATTCAGAGTCGTCATGAAGGACCAGCGAAGCGACCTATGTGAGTGCCAGGAGCGCAGCCTGGAATCCAGCACGTGGGGAATTATGTCCACTCCTTCTACTGGCCTCTGTTTCCCAACTGGCTGTGCGCCTCTCTTTCTGCTCTGATGCAGCTCTCTCAACAGTCATGGCACATAACAGATCCTCAGTAAATTCTTGTTGGTTGATTGGTAAAATGGGGAGAGAGGTTTGGTGTCAAGTCCAGGGGAGTCCCTTCAGCCCCATCCCGTTTGCTTATGACTTAGTTTCCCTATCTGTCCAGCAGGCCCAAGTATTTTCATGTTTGGGGCTCATCTATTTGGTACTATGATCTAATTATGGTATTTATATGGAAACTACATGTCAGGGACTCGGTGCCCTCAGGAATTTGGATAAATATGGACCAAATGCTACCTTTATAGCTTGTTGGGATCAGGTTGCCTATGATTTTTGGGAATAACTTTCTCATGGTCCTCTAAGTCTTTGCTACAGCAGCCCTACTTGCTCTAGTCTGGGCTGTCCTGGGTGCAAGGTTCAGTCCCTTCACCAGTTTCCACAAAAACAAAAAGAAAAAATAACCCTAGCCCAAGAATTTTGTGGGTATGAATCCTCTACTGAAGATTTGAAGGGTCACAGGGTGCAGAGTCCATCGTGATCCAGACAGCTTTCCATCATCTCACAGCTCGGCCCCTCTCTTTCTCTTCCTATATCTGTACAAGGAACATCTTCCCCGTTTCTCCTACAGAACCATCTAACCCTCAGCTGGCTCTCTGAGGGGGTGGCATGTCTTGCCTTCTGCCCTGCAGCATTTATGAAGGTGCTCTTCTAAACAAGTACTGTTCCCTTACATAGAATTCCAGTAGAGGTTTCTTACCGTGATATTATTTTCTCACCTAGTTAGGCTTGGAAGTCCCACCTAGATTGTAAATATCTTGAAGGTAGACCCTGTACCTTATGCTTTATTTGCATCCTTCATTCCACCTGATACAATACAGGGCAGGGGGACACGCAGTACGTGCATGATGAGCTAAGTTAGATTAAATTAGCAGCCACAGAGCGAAGCTGTGAGAAAGCAGTCACCCATCCTTTTGTATGAATTATCGATTGCTAAATATAAGAAGGTCTCCGAGGAATGCAGAGTCACCTTTGAATGGCCCAAGGTACGAATCAAAGACAACCAACAGCGACCTACTTGGCATACGCATTATAATAGCAAAATGGAACCAAGAAAACAGTGTATGTCCGTGCTCTCTGCATCACCTGTGTCCCCGTTTTCAAACCACCATTTCCTGTGGCAGAAACTCCTGCTCTTCCTCTTCCTCAGTCATGAGGTGGGGCCCCTCAGGATGGCGATGCTCAATAATCAGACCGTTTACCAGCCCCATTTTTCCTGCATAAAGAAACCCTATCTAAACATTCCTAAACAGGAGGGTTTTTCCCCCCTGAAGCCTCTTAGAAGTAGCTGAAGAGGCTGGTTGAGATCTCTAGTGCATTATCTTATTCTTTCGGGGAGAAAAAGAAGGAGACAAAAAAGAACCTGAGAAGCTAATATAGTTCACCCCAGGAGATACTGAGATGCTAATGTAACGGTCTGAGCACACCAGATCTCTTTCCTGCCTTTCATGTGGTTCTGTCAGCAAGGCTGCCTGCACGGGGCACATCTACTTGAAGAAGTCAACCATCAAGAGATACCTTCTTGTTGATAGTGGTTTCCACTCAGAATTGGGGGTGGGGGAAAGATGCAGGCCAACCATATATGGTTGGCCCTGAATAACATGGGTTTGAACTGCGCAGGTCCACTTATACATGGATTTTTTTCAATAAATGTATTGGAATTTTTTTTGGAGACTTGTGACAATTTGGAAAAGCAGTTTCTTTCCTCTAGCTTCTTTCTTGTCAGAATACATCATATAATACATACACAAAATATGTTTTAATAGATTATGTTATCAGTAAGGCTTCCAGTGAACAGTAGGCTTTAAGTAGTTAAGTTTTGGGGAAATCAAAAGTTATATGCAGATTTTCAACTGAGTGGGAGTTGGCGGTCCCCCAACCCCTGAGTTGTTCAAGGGTCGACGGTTCTAATATAAGATCTGGGACCAGCAAAGTAAAAATTTTTACAGAGTTCACAGCTTCCAGAAAAATCCCATACACCTGCTTATCCCACCCAGGATTGTGTTGCAGAGGCTACTAATCGGGCCCCCAGTGCCAGCTGCCCCATTCCTCCAGGGCAACGCAAGTCTTGTCCAGTCAAATAGCTGCCCAGCTAGGACTACCTTTCTCAGCTCCCCCTGTAGCAGGTGTGGCCATGACAAGGCTCTGGCCCATGAGAGGTGCCCAGGGTCCATCTTTTCTCTGTTGGCACACTTGCTGGATTGGGAGCATCATGAAGAGGAACCTACCTCTGTGCATGGAATATTTAAGGTGACTCTGTAACAATGGGAGTCACTGTCTGAAGTCACAGGGAGTCACCGTGTCTGAAGAAATGGGTTTATTAGAAAGGGGGAGCCCCTGGGCTTACTGGCACGTGTCAGCTTTTTCTTGCACTGAGCTAACCCAGGCTTGCCGAGCCGGCTTTTTGCTAATCTACTGAAAAAGGTCTTTTCAAGATGAGCTCCCAGGGACCTTCCCTTTTAGTTGAATTATTTGAAATTTCATATTATTCCTTCTAGCATGGACATAACTATTTCAAAACATGGTCATGAAGGATGGCACCAGGTCACGTGCTGTCCAGTATCGACCTACATCACCATGCTTTGCATGACCTCATGAGAGTACTTGGTAGCACTCCAGGATTTGGACTTTGCAATAAAGATGCTTCATAACAATAGACATTAAAGTGTTTCTTACTATAAAACACTGTAATAGCAATTGGAATAAGGATGATTATATGACTGAGAGGCTGGACAGATGTCATTAGAAAAAAAGATTTCAAGGAACAAATATGTTCTTGCACAGTTTAGTTTAAGTGAGTCCTGAGAAGAGACAGTGTTGACATCATACACCTTGGTCTCATCACATCATTAACCACTTGGAGTTTCCATTAATAGAGGTGAAAAATGCCTTCAAATCACTGTCCTAATTGTAGATGGTGAAGGGACCTCTATTACACACTCAGACCCCACCCACCACTTTATCCCAAGGCTGGGATTTCCCTTGTATGAAGTCTTTGTTAAACTGTTATTACTTTGGTTCTGGCCTCATCATCTCTTGATGGATTACTGTAATAATGGTCCTTCCCCATAGCTGGTTTCTCTTTCTTCTGCCTTTTCCCCACCCTCGTTTATTCTCCACTCCACTGAACTTCTCTGGATATGCAAAGCTGGTCATGTTACTCCTCTATCTAAAACGCTATTAGTTCCCATCACTTACGGGATAGTACAGAACAAGATAATACTGTATCTGCTTTCCCCCTGCCAGCAATATCTTTCTTTTATCTGCTTGGGTAATTTCTATTTGTTCCTCAAAACCTGAATTAGGTCACATCCTCTGTGATGCTCTCCCTGACTCCATGAGGCAGGATCAATCATTCTCTCCTCTTTGTCATCTTGCACATACTTTGGTTTTGCATCTCTCATACCACACAATCTACAATAGTTAAATATTTATAGAACTCTCTCCTTTCTCAAGGGCAAGGACCATTTCCTTTTCTGTCTTGGGTACTCAGCCCCTAGCACAATGTTGGAACACAGTAGAACCTCAACCAATGTTTTGCTGAACTAAGCACAGTATTTTAAGAATTCATAATATTAGTTTGCAAACACAGATCAATAAACTCATAAAACTATGTTTTCCATATTTAGGCAACCTGGCATTGTGGGAATGGCATGCCGCAAACAAGCTGTGTGACCTGGTTCTGACGCCCCAGGGTTTCCCATCCCTGCGGGTTAGGGAGGGGCTCTCTACTTGTGTTATGGGTTGAATTGTGTTTCCCCCAAAATTCGTATGTTGAAGTCCTTAGAATGTGACCTTATTTGGAGACAGTCTTTGCCTCTGTAATCACGTTAAAATAAGGTCATTTTAGGATGGTGTTACGGGCTGAACTGTGTCCCCCCCAAATTCATATGTTGAAGCCCTAAACCCCAGTACCTCAGAATGTGACTGTATTTGGAAACAGGGTCTTAAAAGAGGTGATTAAGTTAAAAGGAAACCATTAGGGTGGGCCCAAATCTAATCTTATTTGTGTCCTTATAGAAAGAGGAAATCTGGACACACAGACCCACCAGGGACACGTGCACAGAGGAAAGGCCATGTGAAGACACGTGGAGAAGGCGACGCTCCACAAGCCAAGGAGAGAGGCCTCAGAGAGAAAACCAACCCTCCCCACACTTGGAGCCTGGATTCCAGCCTCCAAAATTGTGAGAAAATTACTTTCTGTTACTGTAGCCACCTACTCCATGGTATTTTGTTACGTAGCCTTAGCAAACTAATTACAGGTCATGACTGGTATTCTTATAAGGAGGGGAGATTTGGGTGGAGATACACATAGAGGAATGATGACGTGAAGAAGCTCCAGGAGAAGACGGCCAACTACATGCCAGGGACAGGGGCCTGGGACTGATCCCTCCCTCACAGCCCTCAGGGTGCCCAGCCCTGTCAACACCTTTATCTCGGACTTCCAGACTCCAGAACTGTGAGACAATACATTTCAGCTGTTTAAGCCCCCTAGTTTGTGGCATCTTGTTATAGCAGCCTAGCAAATGAATACACCTTGGTAACCTTTTATTAACACTTCTTATTAATGTACACACAAACTGAATTACAGAATGTCAACTCTAGAAAGAACTTCACTGGCTCACCCTTTGAATTTTACAGTGATGAAACAGAGGCCCATGCCAGGTGGTTCTCCCAGTGACTGAGCTGAGATCCTGGCAGGGCTTTCCCATGGTGTAATGAAAACCTGCTCCAGACATGGTAAACCTGCTCACACTTGGGCATACTTGATCCTCAAAGTGGGTTAGATGGGTAAGAGCATCCCCACATGTTTCTTTAGAATGTCCTGAGCCAAGTGCTGCTAGCATAAGCTTTATGGTCTACCAAGACTTTGGAATGTACTGACCAAGTTCTTGTTAAACCATATTGAGGAGCATAAAGAGACAGGAGAGTGCAAAACATTACTCTGATTTGCTATAACTGGAGGGGGCTATGTGGAGGTAAGGGGTACAGCTTCTTTAGCCTCAAGAAAAAAAACCCACATATTTATTTTGGCTTATAAGGAATTTTAAGTGCATTATCTCTGCCACTAGTACTTATGAGGATTCCAGGATCAGACAGGTCAGCTCTGCCACTTGCTCTGTGTGTGACCTTTTCCTCTTCATTTCCTCATCTGTACAGTGGAGATACTCATACTATTAGGTTGTTGTATTAAATGAGATGCCACAGAACAGGCACATAGTGAGCAATAAAGATCTACTGGTTGTTATTATTTTAGATAAATAATCTAAGTCTTAGACAAGCTAAATGACTTATCTTTGTAAGTAAAAAGGGGAGCAGTGGATCTAGGACCCCTAGGGCCACATGCTGTAAACTCTGAACGGTGCAACACTGTTTTCTTGGTCCCACCAGCATGTTCTGAATCACTGTGAGCAAGGAGAGAGGTCTGAACTGGTTGACAGCCTCTGAATGTGGTTTGTGTGCAAGGTGGGCAAGCAGCCAGACACGTCTAGCAGGTGGACAGGTGGTTGACTCTGTTATGAATAGATGGCTGGCGGAGGCAACAGGCAGTGGGTTAGGTTCACCAAGGAATTCTCAAATGCAGACTGGAGGCCAGGTGGGATTTTCCCAGCAGTGCAGCTGGGAATACCTCAGGGGAGCCTCTTACTAGAGGTGCTATGCTGAAGGGCATAACCTGGCTGGATTTCCCTGTCCCATCCATCCCTGGTTTTCTGTAAAAGCCCTCCACACAGACATCAAGTCTACGGGGGCAGAATTCTTCTTGGAATGACCCTACTTCCCCCCAGTGGACACAGAAAGGAGGATGTCAGGGCATAAATAACGCCTTGCAGATCCTACCTGAGGATGGACACAGGATCGGTGAGCAAATAGTGTCAGTGGTCTATCCTGTTTCCGACCTCATGTCATTAGATGGGCTTACTTAATCAGCCCTCCCTTTCTTTTGATAACAGAATAATAATGTTCTTCTTTCTAGAGAAAGACCTGTCAAAAGATCTAGATTTCCATCCTGACCCTACTATTTATAAGTTGAAGAAATTTGAGGAGGGTCCTTAAATGCTATGAGCTTCAATTTCCTCACCTGTAAGATGAGGATGGTGCTAACATTTACCCGATAAGGTTTTTGTGAGGATTAAAAGAGGTTATACAGCTGAAAGTGCTCTGTCAGTAACAGAGTGCTATATGATTTAGCATTATTCGCACACTTCTAGTCTGGTTCTTAGAGAGAGGAGCCCCTGGTCCTGTGACCTGCTAGCAGGTTCACAAGCCATTCCATAAATGTGTCCCCTCATTATATCTTGCTTTTCATTACTGAACTCAGTAATCTTTCCGACACATTGCTGGATAGCAGACATCATGTAACCTATCTATTCCCAGTTTCCTACAGCATGAGTGATGGGTAAGTACTTCCTGGTGATGTAGAGCTGTCCCACCACCAGTGGGGTACAGCCTTAGGGGTCAGGGTCTGCCCCGTGCTCTCCCTTCCCCAGCCGCCCTTGCAGGTTGCGGCCAAGGCAGGAGAGGAGAGGAAAGATCACAATTTGGAGACCTGGGCTGGGGGTCTGACTCCATCATTTCTCATTGGTTTCCTCAACTGGGATGTGAGCATAATAATGCCACTCTGGTCATTATGAACAAAAGGCTCTCCCTGAATGCACATGGGAGGGATGTTTTATAAACTGTAGAGAAAATGTAAAGTGTTGTTACAAAGCTAAGGACCAGGCTATGGAAGGGCAAGTGGGGACTGACCTATATCATCAACGTGGCCCACTAGCCACCCGCAGGGCACTCACCTGAGGGGTCTAGCCTGCAGCGGGACTGCGGGATGAAGGTCTGAGAGCGGTTGCCGATGGGGTTGCTCACGGTGCAGGTGTAGACGCTGTTGGCATGCTGAGGGCCCAGGGTGAGGGAGAGGAGGTGGGAGCCGTTAGCTGGGCTCAGAGGGTGGCTGTCCGCCTCCCCGCTCCAGCTGTAAGCTACATGGTCCCCCTTCTCTGCCATGCAGGCCAGCATCAAGCTACAGTTCCCATTCTGCTGCGTCCAGTTCAACACCTTAATTTCTGGAGTGGAGACCTGCTCTGTCAGGAGGGGGAGGAAAGAAGCCATCACTGAAGTGAACTCCCTGGGATGCTGACTTGAACATTTTGTTCAAAGAAAATGCAGCCTAACGGTATTTTCCCTCCCTGTGGGTCTGCGGTCTGACTTATTTCTATTGGAGACCCGGTGCTTCGCACCAGCCCCCTGCCCTGCACCCCTGTCCAGGACCATCTCAGGGTAAAACAGAGAAGATTGTCTTTTGGTCCCGTCCTACCAATGCTGTTGGGGCTCTACCTGCTTCCACCTGACCTAAATTGCTATCCCATTTGTGGAGTTTGCTGTCAACTAGTCCCCCCACAGGTTTTAATTGTCATTGGCTGAAGTATTACCTCCAAGACCAAAAGGAATGACTTTTATTGGTGGGATTTTATCTATACAGTGTGGGTAGGGCTAGTACTTTAGCGCATCTAACCTATCTCGCTCTGATGCCATGAAATAGGCATGTAAAGGGGAAGGTTTTATTTATTTAGCGACTGCTACAGGAGAGCCACAATTCTGGAATTTCACATTCGTCATATTCTTTCATCTTCTCAATAACTTTCTCAACAGTTATAACCCTACTTATGATTATTCCCATTTTATGGATGAGGAAACTGAGTCCCAGCGAGGTGGAGTGTCTGACATAATGTCACTCGGCTCCTAAGCAGCCAAGTTGAGATCTGAACCTAGGTCTGTCTGACTCCAAAATCCAATCTCTTTCCTTGACTTGAGAAGAATACCATGGCTGCACAGATCCTATTTTCCAAAGTAGGAATTTAATCACAAAATGTGACAAGATACGAAGACAATGGTGATGTACAGTGTCTGTGCTCACGGCAGCCTTGCCCCAGGGCCACTATTGGCAGGATGGGAATGCCCTGGTACCTGGTGTAGGGCTGTGGGAATTCTATACACACTGCCTGAAAGAAAAGGAATGCTAGGGGCAGGGGATGGGCAGGGAGGATATTGCTGTCTCTCCTGTAGTAGGTGAGGATTTCAAAGAGATGATGGGTTGGTGGGTGTAGCTCTGTATCCCATCTTCAGAAATAAGGAAGTCATTGTGAAGAAGTAAGAAGCCCACATGGCTGTCAGGATTCCTGAGAATTCAAGGGAGCCTCTGGGGCCAAGAGACACAAACTCTGGGTGCATTCCAGAGAGACCGGCAAAGAGGTTCAAAAAAGAACTGGCCTTGGATTTTGATGGACCTAAGTTCTAGTTTCAGTTCTTCAGCTAAGTGATGCTATAACCAGAGCCTTTGCTTAAATGAGCAAAAGGCGCCTCTTCCAGAGGCAGATGCCATCCTATGGCAGGACACAGGGTGGGGTGAGTGGCGTGTGGGCTGAGTTTCAGCTCTCCTTTTCCCAGGATCCCTAGTGTGGGAGCCACCCACACCGACGTGTGTAACCTGCCAGCCACTCCCCTCTGGATGTGTGTCCTCATCTATGAAAGAGAAGTGAAGCTTGGTCAGTGGTATTCAAACTTCTTTAAAATCAGGGGAAAATAACACCCCACCTTTTTTTCAAAACAAAACCTGATTTACAAATCGAGACTCCTGAGGTCCAGGCCCCCTATCCCCAGGCAGCTGGACTCCTTTCCTTTGGGAAATGGGTTGAGGGCAGCTAGTGCTAATCAGTGTGCAATTTGGACAAAAGATTTTGTGAACCCCTCAAACTTCTTCCTGAAGCATAGTCTAGGTAGCCCTGGACTAGATGATCTTTCAAGTTGCTCCCAATTCTAAATACCCTTTGCTTCTGAGGGAGGCCTAAAATCCTAGGCGAGGGGCCAGTGTGGGCCGGGGAAGCCACCATCATTACCATAGAGCTTCAGTTGCACACATAAGCTCTGGACTGAAACGTTTCCCTCCAGGGTTATGAAGTACCAGGCCTCATCCTTCTTCTTGCTGTCCACGATCTCCAGGCTCGGGTTTTCCAGATGAAACTTATAGCCATCCTTCAGGTAGGGCGGTGAGCCCCCTTCTGGCAAATAGATAGACACGATTTTCTTCTTGACGCTGTTTCCTGGTGATTCTGCTCTTGTGACAAGGATGTGGATGCTCTTATTCATGATCTTACTTAGCCCTTCAGATGTCAGGGGCAGGAGCACGCTGCTTCCCAACTGCCCAAGGATCTTTGGGCAATTCATGCCCTCGCCTGTGGGAGGCAGGAGAAAGAGGTCCCTCATTATTCAGGCCTTTGAGAATCACATCCTGGTGTGGATCGGGAATGACAGACTAGAGGCTCCCTCTTCCTTTTGGGGTACCTCTGGGGTTGCCAGATCCTTGGTAGTCTGTAAGACCTGTCATGAGGGTCCCACTACATTCTCAATATTTCAAAAATCCCAATGGGAATCTTAGAATTACTTATGATAGAGCTACATAGACTAACTAGGACACTAGGTGTTTTTTGATCTGAGAGGGAATTTGAGCATCTCAGATTTATAGTTAAGGCATCTAAGAGAAGTTAGATGACTTCCCTAAAGTGACATAATGAGTAACTGGACTGGAATCCAGGTCTGTTCATTCCTTGACCAGACTTCTTAACACCATGGGATACATAGTGTGAAGGATGACTGAGCCCTCGAGCCCAGCAGACGTCATCGCGGGAGGCTCCCGAGGCACCACTGCAGATGAAGAGCAGAGGGAAGTCTGAGGGAGGTGGTGAGCCCATCGCTCAAGCTGTGGAATCCTAGCTCTTCAAAAATATGTAAGACAGTCAATAATGTTGACGGAGGGAAATTATTTTCTCTCTTTTCCAGAAAGCTGAGCCACCAACAGCTAAAAACCCCAAACCTTTTCAAACCACTGTAAAGCATCCTACTGATGACTGTTTCGCACCTCCTCTCTCCTCCAACCCACAACCTTAGCCGACGACCTTGCTTCTCATAGCACTGAAAAGGCAGAAGAAACAGAGAGAGAACTTGCATTTGTTACGCCACCAAATCAACCTACCTACTTGGACGGATCGTCCGTGCTCCCACTGAAGGCTAGCCTCTTCCTTCATGGAGCCTCACCTTTATTGCTGGAGAGGTAGGTTATTTCCATCAACACATAATATACAACATGTAATTTCCTTTATCATAAAAATTCCTCCCCTGATCCCAGGTCCATCCCCAGCTGCCTCCCCATTTCTCTGTTTTCCTTTGTTGCAAAGTCCTTCAATGTGTTTAAATTTTCTTTCTCCATTTCTTGACCTATTTTTCCTTGTACCCACTCCAAACAAGCGTTCTTTCCTCTACTCACTGGAACCACTCTTGCCAAGATTACTGTGTACTCCATAATACCAAGTTAATTCTCCATCCTTTCTCAGGGGCACTTGACATAGTACATCACTACGTCTTTAAAACACTGTCTTCATCTGGCCCTGGGAATACCACCTTCTCCTGGTCTTCTTCCTATTTAATTGGCTGCCTCTTCTCAGCCTCCTTGACTGGAACCCTCTGCTTTTAATGATCTCTAAATATTGGAGCATCCCAGGACGCAAAACTCGGACCCCTCTTCTTTCCCAGCCACACTCATCCGGTTGCATTTCAGTTTGACCGAAATGCATCTGGCTTGACCATGCATTTCTGGAATGCTTACTGAGATATATCTCCCACTCAAACCCGTCACTGTACTCCAAACTGCCTACACAGATCAGTATTTGGAGGCCCAAAGGGCATCTAAAACTTATCAGATGAACACTTGATTCCACAGCCCCTCCTGCAAACAATTACAACTCCCCCAAATTCTCAGCCAAAACATTGGAATCATCCTTGACTCCTTTCTTCCTCCCGTATACCGCATCAGTCTAACAGCAAATCCTGCTGGTTCAGCCTTCAAAACATGTCTGGAGTTCTAGGACTTTGAACCCCCCTCATATCTACCACCATCCTCACAAGCACCGGCACTGTCCTTGCCTTCCAACGAATCTCCCTACATGCGTACGATGGACAGGAAATAATCCTTTTCAACTATATCCAATTTTGTCTCTCTACTGCTTTCAAACTTCCAGGGCTTCCTTGCACCAATAGAATAAAAATCCGTAGTCCTTGTTATGGCTTCAGAGGCTCTGAAGAGCGCGGTCCCTGGAACCTCTCCAACCCCATCTCCTGCCCTCTCCGCTCACTACATTGTAGCCACACTGGTGGCAGCTGTCCATCACTCATCAAGAACATTCTCATCTCAGGTATTTAGTGTTTGCTGTTCTCTCTCTGGCAATCTCTTCCCTTACATACGTGGATAGCTCATTCCCTCACTTTATCTTAGATTTCTGCTAAATAAGTGATGTCCTCAGAGAGACCTGCTCTGACCATCCTACCCCAATTAGCATTCCCCTTCTTACTCTACTTGTCACAGTCATATTGTCATTTTTGTGGTATTGAATGCTAATTTTATGCTTTTCTCCCCCACTAGAATGCCAACTCCTTAAGAGGGAGAATTTCAATGTGTCCACTGTTTTGTCTCTAGGACCTACCATAGTAGGTAGCTGTCTGTTCAATTTATGAATTCTGAAAGCCCTATTACCTGACTAAAATCTCTCTTACTGACCTTTACCCAATATGTAACTGAACTTAATCATAAGCTAATGTTCATAAAAAAAGAAGTCCATGATTCAAAGAGAGCATAGATTGTTCTAGTTGATAAGAAAGTCAGAAGAGTAAAATAAAACTGCTTAAGTAATACAGCCACTTAGAAAAGACACAATTAACTTATGGTTAAGATGGGTTGTTGAGAAATTGGGTGAACTGGCCAAAATATTCTTTATATCAAAATGTCTTGAAATCCCAATGCTGTCCTGTAAAGGGCCCCAACTAATATCAGACTAGAAATCAAGAGATTAGGAGAAAAAAAAAGAAGCAGTCTACATGGGCTAAAATCAGGATTAGAGTGGTTGAGATTCACAATTTTTAAGGAAAAGTGAGAAAGGCAATTAGACATTTGTTCTTCGAAATACTGCTAAAATATGAACTCTTAAAACAGAGCGCTGTCACAGAGAACAGTCAATGATTCTGAACATTTTACTACGTTCATAGATCGTAACCCCACTAGAGGGGTGAGGACTTAATAATATGGGTAACTGCTGAACCGCTGTGTTGTATATTCGAAACCAATGTGAGATTGTATATCAACGATAATTTAATTAAAAAAAGAAGAGTACTCTGCCTTGTTCTTCATTCATTAGATGAGGAATGCTGGCTGTTGGGTTTGGGGTTGGAGTTTTTTACAAAGATAATTGGGAAGCATGTTGGCATTTCTTTCAGCCACATTTCTGAATGCCCGACTGTCCAGATAATCTAGTAGTCACAGAATAGCCTCTTGAATCCTGAATTTCAACCTCTACATGTAAAGGGATAACAGAAAATTAGAACCATACCTGAAAATAGAAATACCATATGGTGTGCAGGCCCCCTGAAATTGCATATAAAAAGTTGTGTAGATAAGCATATGTACATTTTCCTGGAAGCACATCCACGAATCCTCAGTCATCTCTTAAAGGGTCTGAGATTCAAAACAAGATTAAGAATCACTATCATACTATTGATTTTTTTAGACCAATGTTGAGACAGAGAAAATTGGATTAGAAATGATTCCCATTCTCAGCCCATAACCTTCCTCTCTTCTGTGTCTCCCATGTGCCCATTCCCCACACCTAACCTAACAGGTTCTTCACACTGTGGTTGCTTTTAGAACCTGTAATTGGTGGAGAGTGAGGGGAATGAGAGGATATAGGATAAGGAAGGGAGTAGCCCCTTGCCAAATTAAAAAGTTTTTAATTTAAAGGAAAAGGAAAAAAAATAGGAGGGGAAAGAGGAAAAGAAAAGGAGGGGCAGATGAGAAGGACAGGCTTGTCAGAAGAGACCCTCACCCTCCACAACCCACATAAAGGATGATGTAACAACCAAGTGTCTGTGAGTGGCAGGGTCTGGAGGAGGCCCTAGAAATTATCACCACTTAAGCACGGGTGGAAAAATAAGTGGGGACTTCAAAGCAGTTCATGAAACCCTTCAGGTAGAGCCCCTGCTCCTGAAACATCGTCCTGCCTGATGCGTGTTTTCCAGTGGGTGTGATTCAGTCAGCACCTGTTTACCCAAACAGTCTGGAGGAAACACTCTTGGCTGTTCACACCAACTCACTTTCCTTTGAGCGTAATTCTACTTAGAAAGTAGAGTGATTCACATGAGCCTATGGATCTTTTCCTGAAATCAGTAGCATTTCGCCAACCTTTTCACAAGATGGGATTCAACCCAATGACGGTCTTTCTTCTTTCTGCCCTGAAACTTTCCCAGGTGCCTGTAGCCTCCTGCTACAGCATTTCTTTCAGGTAGAAAAGGGGAGGAGTAAAAGGCCTCCCAGTTCTTATGGCAGATCTGGGTCCAGAAAGAACAGATGACTTGTCTGAGCTGCCTTTTTTAAGTCCCAACGACCACTCTCCTATTCCTGCCCTTGATGTGGCTGGATCTTTCCATCTCAGCATGTTTGTACTCACTGGGCCGGAGCCTGAAAGCCTGCTACCCGCCTTTATTTGCCTGGCAAACTCCTTCCTTCCCATGGGTCCTGCCTCTGCCCCACAGCTGAGACTCGGGCTCCCTGCTGTGTGCGTCCAGTGCGCTTTGCATCTCTCCTTCATGTCACTCACCACTCTTTTAGCTCTGGTTTGATGCCTGTCAACCTTACTCAATAATAGGTTTCCAAAATTGGGGACTATGTCTCTTTTATTTACTTTTAATCCTAACGCCTACCTGGGACAGAGTAGAAACTCAGTAAATCGTCATTGCCCAAGAGAATGAAAAAGCTGAATGAGATTAATGAATGAACAAATGACAGAGCTTAGCCTCCTCCCTCCAAAATCAGAACGTATTGTGCTCTAGCTTTGTAACATCCTTAAGAGGTATAATAAGGAGGGAAATGATGGGGACCCTTCTCCCTGCTTGTCAGGTGAGGAGATGGAAGTGTCCAGCTACGAACGAACCCTAGGATTCAGGGAAAGCAGACCACTTGTCATACCCTCTGAACACTCACGATATTTCACCTCTGCATTTGTGCCTTTGTCTGGAATACTCTCTTCAGTATGTATAAAAATGCAACCTGCCAGACGCACGTATTTGGAAGGACACACAAGAACCGGGAACAGTAGTTGCCTCCAGCGGGAGGTATGGAGGGAGGATTTGTCCCCATTCTATACCCTTTTGTATTGTTGAAGTTTTATAGGTGTACATGGGATACCCTTCCAAGAAGCAAACTCGTTAACAAAAACATTAAATGAAACTAACATGATGAAAGAAGTTTCTATCTACTTTCCAAATCCCAGAGCAAATACTTCCATATGCTCTCTCCTTCCTTCTATGACTTTTTCAACTTGTCTCACCTTTTGAAAATTCCTATACCTCAATTCATTTCAGTTCAGCTAAAATGAACTCATATCCTCATTTCAGTTCAATTAAAATGAACTCATACACTTCAATTATTGATAGCATATTTTAATTTTTACCATAGGACCTGGATACAAGGTTTAGCATTCCCCCCAGTACCCCACCAGCTCCCTAAATGTAAGCTTCTCCAGTTGTATTCATTGAGGCCTCTGAAGTCAGGCTGTGTGACCACAGAGAAATTGCTTAACTACCCTGTGCCTCTCTTCCCTCTTTTGTAAAACTGTAATGGTTACAATAATAACATGTATCTCATAGGGGTGGCATGAGAATTAAAAAATGAATAATACACATAAAGCACTTGGTATATATAGCAAGCATGTTGTACATACTATTATTTTTCATTCAACCAACATTTGTGGATAGACTCTCATGTACCAGACACTGGGTCAGGCTCTGGGCAGAAGCTGTGACTGTTCATTTTGCTTCCCCTACACCTCACAGAGTGCCTGCCGCATCAGGAGTAGTTGCTCAACAGGACTGTCCAAAGTCATTCTATAGTTAACACCAGACACCCTGATATTCTGATTTCTAGTCTGGCACTGCAGACAGTGAAGGTGATGGCATTTTATCATGGTATTAAAGCTTTTGAGCAGTAGAAGGCCCTAGAGCTACATCTTAGGACAAGATGAGCCAGTGAACAAACAAGGTTAGGCCAAGTCTAGAAGCACACACTTGTCCCTCGCCTTTCCCCCCATGTGTGGGAAGGAGGTGGGAAGAGCTGTTTGAAAGAATTAAAAAAATCCTACTTGGGTAGATTCACCAGTTGTAGCAGATGTACCACTCAGGTGGGGGATGCTGATAAGGGAGGCTGTGTACATGTGGGGATAGAGGAAGTCTCTGCACTTTCCACTCAGTTGTGCTGTGAGCCCAAAGCTGCTCTAAAAATAATTTCTGTATTAAAAAAAAAACACCATTGGGGGAAATGACAAATTCACTTTTGGGTGGGGAGGGACATGTGGACTTTTTAATTTTTACAATTCTGACTGGGAATTGGGAGGTGAGCTGAGTGGGGATGTGAAGGGGAATGGGTACTGACTTTACAAGAATCAGGCTTCTTGGTTGGGCGAAGCTGTCATAGCTGACCTGTCCCACTTGCAAAGCATTTCCGTCTGGGTTTTATTGGGGTTTCACAAAAGGGTGCATGTTTAAAAATAAAAACACTGCAAAAGTTTTGTGCCTATTTCAGAGAAGACGAAATGCAAGGAAAGGAGCCACTGCTGATTGGGTAGGCACGCCCTACAGGGCTGGGCTGTTTCTCACTAACCAGTGATCTCCAACCTTTCATGGGGCAGCTGTCAGCAGCACCTGACACTCCATGGGCCAGCCTGGCTAGGAGGCAAGCAAGCACGGAGGTGTAAAGTCCAGCCCACTATGCAACCCCATCACTCCTATCGTCACCAAGAAGAATTCCAAAAATGGTAGAGTCACAAGTGGGGTGCACTTGGAAGGCTTGGTTCTCCCTGTGATGGCTTAAAGTGGTTCAGTTTGGCTCTCTGAGCCCAGAGCTCACTCATTTCTCTACTAGACCTTGGAAAGCAAGAGGCACGGGTCTGCCTGATTCTGAGGGAAAGTGAAGTCAAGGAAGGGCCTCTTCACTGACAGTCTGGCAAAGCATAGAGCCATCCACAGCCCCTCCGACATCCCTCGCTTTCTCTCTGGGCTTTTCCTGAAAAAGTCCATAATGGATTTGCAGTCTTGAAAACCCCAAGCGCAAAACACCTGGAGCCTCAGGATTTCCCCCCTTCCCTAATGCTGCTTCTACTCCAGGAGGCCTCCCACACTCTAATCAAAGTCCCAAGGCATTGAAGCAGAAAGGAGATTCTCACCCCACTCGGTGCTGAGCCCAAAGGCCACATCTTACATGGCTTTCTCTTTCTTAAAGACCTTTTCTCATAGCCCTGACCCTACTACAGAGAGAAGAGCAGCTTGCCTTTGGAGGAACACAAGCCGCAAAGACATGGACAGAGCCCAGCCCTTAACACTCTGCGGTGTGTCTGGCCCTACCTACCGCTGGAGCTGCCCTGACCTTCAGGGTTCCCGATTTGTATTTCCCACTTACTGTAACCAGCCCTGGGCTCTAGAAATCCTGGCCTCTCCCCATTTTGCTTCCTGGAACCTTCTCTTCTAGGAAAATAGCCACCAGGATGAGCACCCTGTGGCCACTGCCTGTCCTCAACCAGTGACTGGAGTTTTCACTTCTACCCTCTCTTCCCACTGCGGCCCTTCCTTGTTGAGCCATGTTTCTGGTTTGTCTGCTTGTGTGTGTGAGGATCCACTTGTAGAAGAGATCTTCTCCCAGAGCTCCATCCCTCCAGCTCATCCCTAGCCTGGGTCTCTGCCAGAAGGACACCCGTGCAAAACCAACACTAAACCAGAACTTTGACCAGTGCCTGGTTTCCTTGGAAACTAGGGTTGGTGAGGCAGAGCCTTGGAACCCAGGGGCGCAGGAACTTATGAGGTTCCTTCCTCTTTGAAACAGGCAGGAAAAACTCAGAGCCAATCCCTAAAGGAAGAGGCAGCCAGAACACAGCCAGCAGCCCTTACATCTTCTCTCCCTCCAAGGGACCAGCTGATTCCTGGCAGGCAATTGCTGGACTCAGACCCTCAAACAGATGAACACTCACCTGTTCCGCAACTCAGCTCAAAACCCAGGGAGAGAAACAGCAAGAAGTTCAAGGAGAAGAATCTCGTGGGATCCATCAGCCAGCGAGAGGGAGGAGGGGAGCCTGGCGAGGGGCCTGGCAGCTGCTCGCAGACACCACAGCAGAGCGAGCTCCGTGTCAAGAGTGCTGCCTCTGCTGTCTAGCTTATACATCAGGAACCAGCAGGCTTCCTGTGTCACCGGGACTTTTTCAGCTTGTGTGTCAAGGATTGCTCATCTGCTTTCAGGCCTTAAATCACTTTGCTGTTCCCAAGAAGTTGAGCGAGGCAGAGTGCAAGAGCTGGGAAGACAGCTCTGTGGTCACCTCGGCCAAACCCCAGCTTTGGGCAAAAATGTGCTCCCATCCTCCTGGTCTAAGCTGTCCCAGGCAAGGGGGGCCAAGCTTCTTAGGGCATTTCTGTCTGGTAACTCTTCTTAGAGAGCTAAGAAAAGATGGGGTTTTGTCGGGCTACCCCCAAATCTGGGTCAGTTAGTTCAAAGCTGAACTTGGATGACTGAACTTAAAGACCTCGTGAAACTCTTACTTCTGATTTGTTCCATAATTTTAGAAAACACCCTCTACATGCAGACAGGTTCTGGAGCCAAAAGGTACAGGAAGGTAGGGTGGGCAAGGATGAATCAGGTGGCAGAAACCCAATTTCCTTGCTGGGTACAAGTGGTAGAACTTGGTGAGCCCTGTGTTTTCTTTGGAGGGTCTACCTTTATAATAGGGCTTGAATCTAACTTTTTATCAAGGAGAAGGGACTAGCATTGACAACAGAAAGACCCTGTGCTTTTTCATGAGTTAAACAATAAGAATGAAATACAAGGAAGATGATATTATCAGTGTTCACAAGGAGACTTGGAAAGGCCAGGCTAATGTTTTTAACATCCGTTTTAACAGGTCAGAGTCCCTCTCCAGTGGGCCTTCCTAAGGGGATCCAGCTGGTAGGAGCTGGTGATATATGTGAACTTGCTCTTTGTCCTCACCGCCCCCCCATTCACCTGACACCCAGCCGTCCTCCCCCAGCCCTACCCAGTGGTGTGCTGGAGCCGATACCGACTCATAAGAGCCAATTATTAAATTTTCATGAATTTTATAAACTGATGGATAAACATTGCCATTATTAAAAATTGACTTATATAAACTTACAATGAAGTAAATTATACTA
This sequence comes from Smutsia gigantea, assembly GCA_032199065.1. Taxonomy (NCBI): domain Eukaryota; kingdom Metazoa; phylum Chordata; class Mammalia; order Pholidota; family Manidae; genus Smutsia; species Smutsia gigantea. The sequence continues at coordinate 48,842 of JAVSCE010018009.1, forward strand.
ACTATAACTAATATGTATATTACATTTATGTATGTCCTATACAAATATAAATGTATAAATAATTACATTCTAAGTAAATTACATTGAATGTGAATTATATAAATTATATATAAATATAAACCTGCAATTAAATAAATTATACTGAAAACTAAGGGAATAAAAAGCTCATTAGTTCCTAATTATTTTATGACATTTTACTATTATCCATGCTTTTGGGGACATTGATGTCTATTATATCTCTATGGTGGAAATAAAATACCAGATCCTATATGCTGTCATACCTCTTTTCCCAGCTTTGCATGCAATGACATCAAGTTGGCAGCTTGAAATCAGCCAGTGTGGGAGTACATATGCAATGGAAATTGACAAGTGATATAAATCAGAGCTTTGATTTCTTGTTTTGTTGGGTGTCTAGATGTAAGAAAGCGACGAGAAAAGGTAATGATGCAGATTAAACTTAAAAGTGTGTCACGATTGTAGCCTTTACATTGTTAATAGCATGAAAATTTTGAGGACATATCTTTCCAGTATTCAGAAACTGTCGTCTTATTCAGCAAAAGACACTAGTGTCATTAACCAGCAAGTGAGGTTGCATATATGTCTTTGATGTTTCACATTTCTTTAATTTAAAAAAAAACATTGAATACAAGCAAGAAGAGAATAGAGTGAAATACCTAAGAGTCAAGAGGAAAAAAACCCACCATACTAGAATTCTGCATTCTGAGAAATTACCCTTCAAATGTGAAGGAGAAACAAAGACTTTCTCAGACAGGCAGGTGGAGGGCATTGGTTGCCAGTAGTTCTAACTTGCAAAAAATTTTAAAAGACGTTCTCGAGAGAGAAGGAAAATAATATAGGTCAGAAACTCATCTACACAAAGAAAGAAAGCATCAGAGAAGAAATAAATGAAGATAAAACCTTTTATTTTTCTTACTCTGATTGATCTAATAGATAACACATTATTAAAAAGGATAATAGCAACAATGTATTCAATTATGTGTATTTCATGTATATGTACATATATATATGCTGTATATGCTTAAATATAAATGAAATGAATGACAGCAATGATACAAGGGACGGGAGAGAGGAATTAGGATACATTAGGAAAGTATTGTTATTATAAAGAACTTACACTACCCATGAAGTAGTATAGTGTTATTTGAGAATGTGCTTGGATTAATAATAAATGTATATGGCAAAATCTAGGTTAACCATTTAAAAAAAGTAAAAAAAGAGAGAGAGAGGTGTATAACTGATACACTAAGAAAGGAGAGAAAATGGAATCATATAAAATGCTCAATTAAGCCACAAAAGGCCAAAAGAGAGTGGAAGGCAATAATAGCAACAAATAACAAGGGCAAAAAATATAAAAATAGTAACATATATGGTAGATATTAATCCAGCTATATTAATAATCACTTTGAACATCAATGGTCTAAATGAACCAATTAAAAGACAGACATGAGCAAAACAGATCAAAAACGAGACCTGACTGGCTCCTGGCACCCGGAGGGATTCCACCGTGGGGCAATAGGGGCTGTTCAGGACAGTAGGTCAAGGCAAGAGGCAACAGAATTGGCAGGTCCAGAGCCCTGCCCCTTCCACTTCTCAGGTCTGACCTTCCTGTAGCTGAGCTGCAATGTAAGCTGACATTGACATGTTCTCAAGGTTCGGCCTGATACCCACTCTTACAACAATATGGTGGCATACTGGCAACAGGCTGAACAAAGCTGATATTCCCAGATGTGTGCAAAAGCAATGAGAGATGCACTAAAGACAGAATTCAAAGCAAATGCCAAAAAGACTTCTGACACCAGCATAAAAATTGTTAAAGTGGAAAAGGAATAATCTACCCTGACTAAAGCTTGAAATCCTACTTTTTCAAGGTGAAAATGTTTAGGCACATGTTATGGCAGACTGAAAATGATCTCACTTTATGGAAAAAAGTAGTCTTGTTTACAGATTGACAATGCCGATAAAAGTATGGTAAAAAAAAAAAAGACCCAAAGATATGTTATCTACAAGAAATTCACTTTAAGTATAAAGACACATATAGATTAAAATCAAATGGATGGAGAAAGAGAAAACATGCTAGCATTAATCAAAATAAAGCAGAAGTATCTATTTTAATTTCAGACAGAGCAGACATCAAAACAAGGAAAGTTATTGGAGATACATAAGGCTGTTACATAATGACAAAGGGGTCAGTTCTCCAAGAAGGCATAACAATCTCGAACACAAATGTGCCTAACAACAGAGATTTAAATACATGAGGCAAACAACTGATAGAACTGCAAAGAGAAACAGATGAACCCACTATTATAGTTGGAGACTTCAACACCCCTCTATCAGAAATGAATATATCTAACAGGCAAAAAAATCAGTAAGGACATTGTTGAATTCACCAACACCACCAATCCATGGGATACAATGGACATATATACACTACTTCATTCAATAGCAGAATACACACTCTTCTCAAGCTCACATGGAATGTTCTCTAACATACCACCTTCTGGGCCCTCACAAATTTAAAAGAATAGAAACCATACAATATCTGCTCTCAGACCACAGTGGAACTAAAGTAGTAATCAATAACAGAAAAATAACTGGAAAATCCCCAAATATATGGAGCCTAAACAACATATTTCTAAATAGCACATGGGTCAAAGAAGTAACCTTAAGAGAAATGTTTAAACATTTTGAATATAATGAAAATGAAAGCACATTAAAATTTGTAGGATGTAGCAAAACTAATGCTTAAAGGGAAGTTTATAGCATTGAATATGTATATTAGAAAAGAAGAAAGACCTTAAATCAATAATCTAAGCTGCCACTTTAGGAAACTAGTTAAGAAGAGCAAATTAAATTCAAAATAGACAGAGGAAAAGAAATAAAAATTAAAGCAGAAAGCAATGAAATTAAAAACAGGAAATCAATAGAGAAAATCAATGAAACAAAAGCTGGTTCTTTGAAAAGATCAACAAAATTGATAAACCTCTAGCCAGGCTAAATAAGAAAAAAAGACAAAGGACACAAATTACTAATACCAGAATGAAAGGGGGGACATCACTACCAACCCCACAGACTAATATGAAAAGGATAATAAAGGAATACTATAAACAACATAGTGCCACCAATTTGATAACCTAGATGAATGGAAAAATTCCTAAAACTCACCCAAAATGACTCAGACAATGTGAATAGGCCTATGTCAATTAAAGAAATTGAATCAGTAAGTAATAACCTTTCAAATCAGAAATCATCAGTTCCAGATGGGCTTACTCGTGAATTCTACCAAACATTTAAGGAAGAAATTATACCAATTCCCTACAGTCACTTTCAGAAGATAGAAGTAGAGGGAATTTTCCTAACTCATTCTATTCCATATTCTAGCTCACTTTAAGACCAAAGCCAAAGAAATTACAAGAAAACCACAGACCAATATCTCTTATGAACATATGTACAAAAATCCTCAACAAAACATTAGCATATAAAGTCAACAATGTATAAAAAGAATTATACACTAGGATTAAATGGGACTTATACCAGGTATGCAAGGCTGGTTCACCACTTGAAAATCAATTAATCCATCATATCAACAGGCTAAAGAAGAATTACATGATTGTATCAATAGAAACAGAAAAATATTTGACAAAATTGAACAGTCATTCATGATAAAAACTACCAGCCAACTAGGAATAGAAGGGAACTGCCTCAACTTGATAATGTATATTTACAAAAACCTACAGTTATGCCATCAAGTTTGTGGTAATTTGTTATGGCAGCCACAGGAAACTAACACAGAGCCTCAGGGGCAAAGTGACTAACCTGAAGTTTATAGTTATTACACCTGGTACACCAAGATGCTTCCATCAGCTATAAAGAAGCAGACTTAGACAGACCAACAACAAGCAATACACAAGTGATTAATGCCTTGTATTTACAAGCCATTTTCAAAAGCCGTCACACTCACAACCTTGTTTGATCTTTACAATAGCCCTATGAAGGAGGCAGCGTGGGTGGGTGTATAGCAAGGCCAAACTTAGGAGCCCTGACTCTGGGTCAAGACCTCTTTCTCTTTCCCTGGAGTGTAGTTATCCCCATGAATACTCAAGAGGGTAAGGAGCTCCCCAGATGCCTGGGACTTCCATATACATGATTCCATTAATCTTTACAATAGTAAAAAGCAGACATAATTACCACTATTTTACAGTTTGAGGTACAGAGCTGCTGAATAACTTGCCTAATGGCTCAGAGTCAAAACATGGATGCACTGGGTTCAAGTTCTGCATTATCTGGCTCTAGAGTCTGCTCTATGCACTCAGAATATCACTTCCATTACACTGAGCAAGATGGGCAACAGGAGAATCCTTGGAGAGCATCAGTTCCTGCCCCTCGTCTCCATCACTCTGACAAAGCACCACTTCCTTCCTATGGCTACGTGGGCTCCACCCTGAGAGTGAGGAGGACGGCACGTCTGTACATCTGTGGAAAACAGCTGTTCCCAAACAATCTGAGCTGGGATGCACAATGAGGCCGTCTTCTGCTCTTACGCAGGAGGAGGTACTGTCCCCCTAAGACTTGCTACTCTCTCTTCTGACGCTCTATGGCTAGGGGTGGCAAAGTGACCTCCTTGGAGGTGCCTGGGGCTGGGCTTCCCCTGAGCATCACGGTCCCTGTCACATGAGCCAGCCCCACGCTGAGTGGAGCAGGGCTGACCACCTGGGTGCTTGGAGCCCATGGTGAGCACACTTATCTGGATAAGTTTAAAAAAAGAAAAAAACCCACAAAAACAAAATGAAAATACAGAATTCCCCCAAACTCTGAGCATCTCTTAGGAGACCTGATGGCAGAGTCTAAAACTGGCCTGGGGAAAGCACTGGGAAAAGCACCTTGGGGTCAGGCCTGCTGGGTGAGAGGAGGAAGCCCACAAGCACAGGTGTCGGATATGGGGGCTGAGCAGACCAGTCGACCAGATAGCCCTGTCACAGGCTGGGCTTAGAGTGGTTGAGGGAGGATGGAGAAGGGAACGGGCTACAAGGTGGATCTAGCCTAGATCTAGGCCCAGGTTTTACCCAAAATCTTTACTGTGAGTGTTCATGCCATCCAGTCACCTTTCCTGAGCAGATGGGTGTGTTGAATGACCCAGGCCCAGGGAAAGGAGCCGGGGGACATGGCCCACCATGGTCTGGGGAGGTGCCCACCAGCAGGCCCTTCTGGCCCTTACCTGGTCTGTGTTGTGAGATTGCCTACTCCAAGGCCTTTACCAGGTTTCCCATGGCAATGCCTCCTGCAGGATTCACATCTGGTTCAGCGCACTGAAATCTAGAGGTTGAGGAGAGATATCCGTGGACATCTGTAATCTGAGGATTTCCTCCCCGAATTCTCGTTTCTTCCACTGATGGTCCTTCCAGATCCCAGAGCCAATGTAAGAGGATCCCCCTTTCTCGGGCCTTACCTGGACTGACCCTGAACTTCTCATATCCCTACAGTCTGAGCAGCTCTTTGAGAAGCATTTTGGTAGCATTGGTAGTGCTTCTTAGTATCCCTCAAATCCCCCTATATGGCACCATGGAGTTTGCTAGCTTGCTTTCTCCTGGCATAAGCTGCCAGAGAGAGGGAAATGCCCATGTCATTCTGCTCCTTCTAGGAAGCAACAGGGTTTAGGAACCAGCAACAGTAACTGTTGAGTCACCAGCCTCAGACCTTTCCTGTGCCAAAAGCCGCCTCCTGTAACTCTCACCTACCCTCTTAGACAGAATGGTAAATATGACAATAATTTACAAAGTACCTAGAAACCCTGGATAACCACCGTCAGCCTCTCTTCCCTCCATACAAAGCTCAGACTAAGGCCTCCTCTTCGGCATTTCTAGAAGGCCCTTTGGCAGGGTCACCGAGTACTCTCCCTGCAAGCGCTGGTGAGGAGTAGGACTCATTCCTTTCCATCTGAAGAGTCCCAGTCTCTAACCAAAGGCTGCTTCCCTAAGAGACAGAGACAGCTCAGGCAGTGGGAACTGCATGCTCCATGAAGTCATTCAGTGACCGGAGATGGGATTTTTAAACATTAGGTTCCCATCCCCTCTTTTTGAAATTGTAAATATAATACAGCATTAGGGAAAAAAATTAAAGAAGAAAGGAAATAAAATTACCACAGTTTCCTAACCTTGTCACAACTGCATTCAAGCTTGCAAATGTCCGCGTCGTTGTTTATAAGGCACTAGAATAGACTGATTCAGAGCTCTGGCTCTGTGTTCAGAGAGACCTGGGTTCAAGTTCCCAGTCTGTTATTTATAAATGTGACCTTGGGCAAGTTTTGTAATCTCCCTGAGCCCTTCTGTCCTCGTCAGTAACATCATTAAGATGAGGAATGATCTCACAGGATTTTGGAGAACTAAGTGACATCACGGCAAGAAAGGGGGTCAGCCCAGGGCCTGGCGTGTGGTAGTCATCTTGCATTTGGTGTCTATCACTTCCACTGCTTCCTGCAGATGGGCATGAATGACTGAACGGTGAGCTGCATGTAGCGGCAGCTGGCAACACACAAGAAGTAATAATACCTTGTAGTCAGGCTCAGGAACCATCCTCACAGACCTGGAAAAGAATGCTTCAGGCACCCTGGAAATGGACATCATGCCTGGGCTTCTCCATAAGAGGCAACAATATCTTTGCAGCATAAATTAAAGAGGAAACATGTTATGGGTCATTAGGAACTTTAAGCAATTGAAGACACAGAGGTGGACTTTCTGCAATTAGTATTGAAAAGCGCTGTTACAGAGAATAAAGAATTCTCAGCATAGACTATCACATTTCATAAAGAAAAATAGTACATAAAACAGAACAGGAACAAGAAAATAAAATATGAATCAGAACAGAAAATGTGAAACAGAATGAAAATAGGAGCTGAACCCATAGTCACAACGGATTGAGCTTTGCAAAATCCACATGTGGGAGGATATGATATCAATATCAAAATCATACAGTATAGCAATTGCAGTTGTTGTTTATTTTAACTGTAAGTGTATAAAACACTCAGAATCCTCATTCTTACCAGGTCTAGACCTTATTAGCCGCTATACACAGATGAGGAAACTGAGGCTTACAGAGTTAAGTAACTTACGTGAGGTCACAGGGGCGGCACTTGCATATGAGCTCTGCCACCTTCTGCCACCCTGGATACATGCTGGCCTGGGATACATGCTGGCCTAGCAAAGCCATTATCAGAGCCCTTCAAATCCAGCGGCAAGAGGGGAATAAGGAGAGACTGGGGGGAGAGCCATCACATTCTTTCTGGCTCTGCGCCCCATCTCCTAAGCTATTTATCATCAAGTATCTGACTCTTGACTTCTGAGCATTTCCAGTCCTTCTTAGGAGCTGCCTCCCTTTTGACCTTAGGCTCTCTCTTTCCCCCGCCTCCCTCTGTCCTGCTCCTATCAACGCTTTGAGCTCCCTACCTCGCAGGCCACTTCTGGCCACTGTCCCCGGTCTGTGATTGCTGCTGTGCTGGCTTTTTCAGCTGCCAGCCTTCTACCAAGATCCACCCTGGGCCTGCCAAAAGTGTGGTCCTTCTCTTCTTGTCCTGAATTTCACATTGAGGCCCCACACGTTCTGGTTCATTAGCTGCTCCCAGAAATCTCTATGCAGGACTCTAAACACCTGGCCCCACTATTGCTCAGGTCAAATTCTTCCTCTAAGGACTAATGTGTGTGACATCTTATACTGCCAGGCAAAGAACCCGAAGGTCCCAGTTTGACCTGACACTGATTAAATGTTTCTAATTGCAGAGGTATATGTAGCCAAAGGAGCATGGAGTCTGAGAAGTATAGAGGCCTCGCTCACTACTTGTACGGCCTAGGGTAAGTCACTCTGTCAGTGAGACTCAGCTTTCTTATCTCTAAAACAGCGCACTGCAACTTACCTCATGCAATGGATGCTGTGAGGCGCTACTCAGATCTCAGGGCAGCAAAACGACCATCCCTTGTGGCAGGAAGCATTAGTGCCTGGCAGCTCTCCATGGAGGGCCTCTCCAGGAACTTCCCTCAGTCAGTTCCTCCCTAAGGGCCATCCACTCCAGCTGGTCAGTGGGCAATGAAAGGATATAAAGTCTGGTGCCCCTGCCTCAATTTGGAGCATCCCTGAAGGGGTATTGCCGCCCTGGAGCTCCTTATGGCGTCTGCGGAAGCTTTTGCTGCAACTGCATCCAGAGCCCAACTTCTCCCTCTGCTCCTCCCTGTGTCCTTCACTTCCCACAAGACCTCCCTCATAAGCTTCCTGCACACAAATCTCCATCTCTCAGTCTGTCTGAGGGAGAACCTGACCTACAGTATCTCACATATTTTTTGAGTAGCATGTGCAGAGCGTACCAGTTGATACAGCATGGGCACTCGATATTTGCTAGTTCCCTTCTCTTCCTCATTGTCTGTCTTCCAGTCATTCCTAAGGATGCTCAACCCAGTGAACCTAGGCCTCCCCACGGGAGGCAGTGCCCCTCCTCCCACATGATCAAAACTCCTTTCCATGTACAAGTAGTTAAACATATTTTTGGAAAGGCGTTCATCCTCTTGACAGGAGCCCCCAAAAGTTTTAAGCAGGTGAGTGACCTGGTCATATTTATGCTTTAGAAAGATTGCTTTGGCCATAGTGTGGGAGGATTTAACAAAATTAGAGGCTGGGAGATGATTCAAAGAAATAATGGTTTCCTCTAAGACAGTGGCAATGAGGTGGGAGAGAATGATGTTCATTGGAGGCTTTTTCCATAGGTAGATTTTTTAGGGTTTGGTGACTGATTGGATGTGGGATGCAGAGAGGGGCTGTTAACAATGGCCTTTAGGCTTATGGTATAGTGTCCAGGCAGACAGCAGTGCCATTCTCTGAGACAGGAAGTATGGGGGTGGAGATAACGTCCGACAAAATTGGGACCAAGGGTATAAAATTAGTTTGTTGGCTTGGAATACGTTCTGTTGAAGTATTTATGGTTCATCCAGATGGAGATTTCCAAGGAGTACTTGAATACATAGAGTTGAATTTCAGAGGAAAGGCATAATCTGGAGAAGAAACAACAACTGAAAAAACCTTTGGAAGCCACCTTTTCAGCTCCCTCATCCCACCCTCAGAAACCTGAGACTTAGAGGTTAACACCTCTTAGGGACTCACCAGAGGCCACCTGGCCAGTTTTTGTAAAGCCATGACCAGAATTCAGGTCTCTTGGGTCTAGCTCATCCCATCCTCTGACTGAGTTTCATTTTGCTCTATTTAAATTCATATTTCCCCAGTCTAACAATGCCTGACTTGCAGTAGGTCTTAAAGTGTTTGTGGGATAAATATACTAATTAAAACCATTCTTTGAGAGGCAGGGCTAGGCTCTTCTCTCTACATCATCACTGGAATTATATCTCAGCAGCATCTTGGAAATCATCAGACCCAGGGAAGTCCTATTTAGCCACCAAATTTGCATTTCCCCAAGTACCTCCCAGCACCTCTCCACTTCCTCTGAGAGCAAAACCTCTGTTGTGCAGGTCACACCCAGGAGGAGGCTTTGTGCCAAGTCCACAGACCTGAATGGAAAGACTGATAAAAGCAAAAAGAATAAAAAGAAGGTACGATTTTGGGCACAGAGACCACGTGATCCATTCCCTCTTATTTTACACTTGGAGAAATGAAGGCTGAGAGATATTGTCTTGACTCAGTCGAATTAAAATCCCGAGCCTGGGAGGCAGGAGGGAGCTGCATGGGACAGGCGAGGGAAACTGTTGACACTTTCTGTATGCCAGACCCTGGGCTGGACGATTACTGAGGCTATCCTCTTTAATCCTGATGAAAAGATCATCCACTTTTTTCATATGAGGAAACTGAAACTAGAAAGTTTACTTTTCCTGAGGTTCTAATGCTGGTAATTGGTGAGAAATCAGACCCAAAACTGTCTGGCTCCAAAGATTATGCTCTTTCCCTTCTACTGTGCTGCCTTCCAGAGGCTTCTATTGTGTTGTGAATAAGCCTGGCGGCTGAACTCATTCCAGTGCTTTCTTTAGGTGTCAACAAACCCTCCAATGTTGCCATCTTAGCAGACCCTGCAAAATACTATGGTCTTCGCTTTGACAGAATCCAGGAAACCCTTATGAACATCGGATGGATAAGGGGTCAAGTCCCAGGGAGTGCCCAGTGGGCCTCAGAAAATTCCGAAGGAAGGAGAAAGCATCCTTGACTCCCAGCCTGAACTCTGCTGGTAACTTGTTATGTGGCCTTGGGCATGCCACTTCCCTCTCTTGGTTTTCCAAGATAAAATAAAAATATGGGAAATGCAAATTTTGCCAGCTTCCCCATGATGATTTCCAAGTCTTCCCTGTAATAACCATTTCCATAACATAGGGGATAGAAAGAGGTGACATATAGGGGAAGGGAGAGCGTCTCATCCCTAAGAAGTGGTTTTGGGCTTTGTAGAAGCAAAAATTGGTTTGAATCTTGATAAATGAGTAGGAGTTTAGGCAAACAAGAAGCTGTTAGGCAAACAAGGAGGAGGAGGGGAGATTCCAGGAAATGCAAAAACTTGAGCAAAGGCACTGGGTGAGTTTGGGGAACTGCAAGTAGTTCAGGAAGGTTGCCACATTTAGTGCAAGGAAAGGACCAGGCTAGAAATTAGACAGAAGAAATCCACAGAATCCATGTCATGTGAGGCTCTGTAGTAGCCTTTAGACTCTCTAAAGATCCTATACTTGAAGGTTTTAAGTGTGGAAATACCACAGTCAAACTTGTGTTTTAAAACAAAAAAACAAAAAACGCTTCTGCTCTGATTCCTACACACAAAAGAGAAAGGAGTTGCTCCTGTTGCCTGAGACCTAGAATGAAAGACATTTGTGGGGCAGAACCCTGCAGAGCAACTGCCAACCTGTAGCCCTTAACTGTTATTTATGGAAGCTTTGTTCTCTTGTTGACTGATTTAATAGAAAAGTAATTAAGAAGAGATCTGTTACCCACTGCTTCAGAGAGCTGCAAAGTTAACCAATTGCCTCTAGTTGTTTTTGACAAACAGCTCCAGGGAAAAGGCTAGAAGGCTGCACGGTATAAGGCGAAGGCTTTCACACTGTGTGATCTCCCAGTCAGGTCCAATAAAGATGGCCTTGCCGGTAAGGTCTTTCAAGGCATCACCAGATAGATCAAATAATAATGCTTCTCTGGGAATGAGGTTTGAAAGGAGTACCAACCCCTTTCTGCCCCTCCAGTGGCTGACAGGCTGTTGGTTTTCACCATGATTGTGGACTGCTGGTTTTAAAGACAAGAGAGAGGCTAGAGAGAGTGCGATGGGAATAGGGCAAGTTAAAATGCCGTAAAGCTCATTATTCTTACAGGGATTCGGCCGTTTTTCTTGAATAAACACTCCCTGAATTGCTGTAAGCCTTTGATTAATTTCTAGAATTCTGAAAAAGTTGATTCTGATTATTTTTTTTCCCCATTTTCTCATTGCTTTTATGAGTGAGACTACTAACATCTACTATTGTTTTGTTTTTGGTGAAATTCTCTTTATCACGTTAATGGAATGCTCACCTACTAGGCTGATTTTGCTTAATTGTCATAAACGTCTACTTTTTTTCCCACTTATGGAAGTGATTATATGCTTTTCTCCCTTTAACTAGCCCAGGTGATTAGTTACATAAATAGATTTTTTTTAAGTTAAACTATTTTTGCATTCCTGGAATAAACCCCCTAGTATATATTACTGTGTTAATGAATTCAATTTGGTTCTATTTTATTTAGAGAAAGAAAGGAAGGTAAGAATTTGTTTAGTAGGTGGTTAGGAGGCTTTGCCACCCAGAGAATGCTTTGAAAATGTAAGAGAGGACATTTTTGTAATCAGAGGTATGGGAAGAAGGTGAATGTTGTGTGTGCTTAAACGCATACATGTCTGTCAGTCAAGGAGAGGGAGGAGGATATCTACAAACCTATGCATTCATCATCTTTTCCCTGAGAACAGAGTCACAAGCAAATGGATCCCTCACATTTATTAAAAGTTAATCATGAGTTCCTTGATCTGGGTGCTAACTAGAGAGGTATATTTACTTTGTAGAAATTTATCATGCACTTTTCAGTACATATATAATATTCCAGTAAAGAAAGGTGGTGAAAAAGAGTGGCTGTGAGAAAATACTGGCCTTTAAAGTTTTGTTTCAAATCCTTCCTTGGCTTTCTCCATTTCAGCCACACCACTTTGAACCTATTTTCTCCCCCCCTTTACATAGAAATATAAATTATTTAATACATAAAAATATTATTTATATTATTCCCAAGAAATATATTTATATTTATCTAATTATCACATATAAATTCATAAAGTTTATATAAGTATACATATTTACCAGGATCCTTTCTAAGCCCCTGGATTAACATCTACAACCTCCATATTGCATTACACTAATTTTTCCGTATAGAGGGAAAAACTCATAAAAAAAAAACTAAATTAATATCTGGAGTTTTTCAGTAAGATATTTCAAATTTCATAGTTTGCTAACTCACCTGCAGCAAGTTCACATAGAACTACTATCAATATCTGTAATATCCTTGAGAGTTTCCATACAGCAGTGACAGCAATCTTTCAAAACACAAATCCGGCCGTGCACATTCCCTGCTGAAGGCCCATCCATGGCTTGCCGGTGTTCTTAGGATAAAATCCTCTAGACCCTGCCTGATATGGCCCCTGCTTCCCCACCAGTCTCACATTCTATCATGCTTTCTAGCTTTCCCAGACACACGGGTTTCTTTCAGTCTTAATCTCAGGAGTGGCAAGCTTTTCCTCCTTTTCCTAAATTAGGGTTTCCTGAATTCAGTTGTGTGTCTTTGATGCTAGTGCAAGGTGGGAGGTGGAAACAAGAGCTATGTCTCTGTAGGTGCTGGCCTGTGGAACTGTGCAATGCTACCAATAACTATCTTTGACTCTACTTGGAAATGCATGAGGGCGGGGCTGATTTTCTTCCAGACTTACCTCTCGGGAGCCCTCAAAGTGATTGGAGAGGAATCACTGACCCTTTTCAAGTGACTCCTGCCTTTCCAGTTTTTCTCAGAAAAATAATATCCACCCTACCATGGATGTATATAATTACTGAACTGTACAGTACATCTCAAAAGCCCAGGGAGCTCTAGAAGGAACAATGGTTGTAGAAATTTGCATATGAAGCAGAGAGTCACAAGGCTGGAAAACAATCAGAGCTGATTCATCTTGATGGGGAACTCTAAAAATCTTGCTCCCTAGATGCCAGTGTTTAGCTTTTCTCTTGATCTTCAAGTCACTCCACACCCCTTCAGTGAAATTCTCCCCCACCGTTTTTGCTCAGGTAACTTGCGTACAACCAGCTGATGCAGGAGGCCCAGTTTCTCCCCTTCCAATCTTTTCTCATCTTTTGCAAATGTAAATACCCTGCTTTGGCCTGATGCTAATTGAAATGCTCCTTTGCTCAGTCAAGTTGATTTGGGGGTGGAGAGTGGTAAATTCTAGTCTAAAGGATGAGGGAGAAAATGGGTCTCCTTACCAGTGACATTTTACAGCTGATTTTCTCACAAGTTTTCCCAAGAAATAAGCAGGCCTCAGTCATATTAAGAAACTGAAATTTTTCTCATTGATGTGACCCTCAGTCTTGTGAAATTAAAGCCCTGGAATTATTATGCTAAGGAACATTATATTCTTAGAGAGCTGGTTTATTTTTCAAGAGCCACTGCCCAAGATAGCACTCTATTTGCCATCCAGAAATAGGGCAATAGCTTTCTTTAGGTACTTTTTTATTCAAACCTCTCCAGCAGCCAGGTTCTTCCTTCCAGAGCATCCCTACCTCGTGCTCCTTTCCTCTTTCTCAAGGGCCCCACACATGCTCCCCTGACCCGTCCAACCCCTGCTCATTTCAGTCTCTGATGATTCCAAAGGGAAATTCTCTATGACCCTCAAAATTTGCCCCCATCTTCCTGATTTACCTTTGCTCAATCCTTACTAGCTCTTTCGTCTACCAGTTGTCATATTTGATACCTGTAGCATTGTCATCATTGAAATTAAATTACTGATTTTCCTTAGGGCCGTCTTCCAGATTAGAATGTAATCTGCATGTCTGTCTTTCTCAGCGCCGAATCTAGAATGGTGTTCCACGCATAGCGGCTGTTGTATAAATATATATACCCCCTTTTTTTCATAGTCTGAACTTGACTGATTGGGAGCTAGCATCAAAGAATGTGTTTGTTCCCCATTTGCATGAGGACTGTGTCAAATCTGCCTTGATCACTTAAGGATGCTTTGGGAAAATCCCTCAGTTTCATTTTTACCACTTCTAGTAATTTAACAGTACAGTTCAACTGTACTGTTAACAAAACTCCCCTTCAGCTTATTCCTGTCACTCCAGCTCAGGCATGTCTCATGATCCCAAAGCTATGTGACAGGGAGGGAATTATGGCCTAATCTCCCTCTGCCCTCCTATTTTCCTTCATCCAGTTCCAGCTTCTCAAGCACTTTAGGGCAGCGGGATGAGGGCCAAGCTTCTCGGTTGCCTGGCTGCTTCTGTTATCTCTGTTTCCCTGCCTAAAGCTCATCCACTGTGGATGCCTTCTGACAGACTTTGAAATATGGGCTTTTTTATCGAAATGGGTGCAAATGCTTTAGGGGCGGGGGCAGCGCTCCATGGAAGAGTGTGCTGATGCAGGGCAGGCTCTCCGGCTGGGCCTTCTGGCCCTCTGCCCACTCAGCTGCCTGGTGGCCAGGGTGGCAGAGTACCTGAAGCCTGCCGAGCATCTGCACCATCCTCTGTGGAAACTCCAACATCCTGGCCCTGCTGAGCGGTGGCTGTGGGCGATGCCACACACTTGCTTCAATGCCATGTTTCCATCTTAGGGAAGATCTGCAGATCCACTTCCCCACCAGGGAGTGAGGCATCGGTCTCCACTTCCTTGATCCATTTTGAGTTGACTTTTGTGTATGAGGTTAGACAGTAGTCCAGTTTCATTCTCTTACATGTAACTGTCCAGTTTTGCCAACAGCAGCTGCTGAAGAGGCTGTCACCTCCCCATTGTATATCCAAGGCTCCTTTATCAAATATTAGTTGACTGTATATGTTTGGGTTAATGTTTGGATTTCCTATTCTGTTCCGCTGGTCTGTGGGTCTGTTTTTGTGCCAATACCAGATTGTCTTGATTACTGTGGCTTTGTAGTAGAGCTTGAAGTCAGGGAGCGTAATTCCCCTTGTTTTATTCCTCCTTCTCAGGATTGCTTTGGCTATTCGGGGTCTTTTGTGGTTCCATATGAATTTTAGAATTATTTGTTCCAGTTCATTGAAGAAAGCTGTTGGTAGTTTGATAGGGATTGCGTTGAATCTGTAGATTGCTTTAGGTAGTATACAATTTTGACAATATTTATTCTACCTAGCCAAGAGCATGGGATGTATTTCCATTTGTTAGTGTCCTCTTTAATTTCTCTTAGGAGTGTCTTGTAGTTTTCAGAGTATAGGTCTTTCACTTCCTTCATTAGGTTTATTCCTAGGTATTTTATTCTTTTTGATGCAATTGTGAATGGAATTGTTTTTCTGATTTCTCTTTCTGTTAGTTCATCATTAGTGTATAGGAAAGCAACAGATTTCTGTGTGTTAATTTTGTATCCTGCAACCTTGCTGAATTCAGCTATTAGTTCTAGTAGCTTTGGAGTGGAGTCTTTAGGGCTTTTTATGTACAATATCATGTTATCTGCAAATAGTGACAATTTGACTTCTT
This sequence comes from Smutsia gigantea, assembly GCA_032199065.1. NCBI lineage: Eukaryota > Metazoa > Chordata > Mammalia > Pholidota > Manidae > Smutsia > Smutsia gigantea. The sequence goes on from JAVSCE010018009.1 coordinate 64,571, forward strand.
CTTTACCAATCTGGATGCCTTGTATGTCTTTGTTTTGTCTGATTGCCATGGCTAGGACCTCCAGTGCTATGTTGAAAACAGTGGAGAGAGTGGGCATCCCTGTCTTGTTCCCGATCTTAGATGAAAAGCTTTCAGCTTCTCGCTGTTAAGTATGATGTTAGCTGTGGGTTTGTCATATATGGCCTTTATGATGTTGAGGTACTTGCCCTCTATACCCATTTTGTTGAAAGTTTTAATCAGGAATGGATGCTGAATTTTGTCAAATGCTTTTTCAGCATCTATGGAGATGATCATGTGGTTTTTGTTCTTCTTTTTGTTGATGTGGTGGATGATGTTGATGGATTTTCGAATGTTGTACCATCCTTGCATCCCTGGGATGAATCCCACTGGATCATGGTGTATGATCCTCTTGATGTATTTTTGAATTCGGTTTGCTAATATTTTGTTGAGTATTTTTGCATCTACGTTCATCAGGGATATTGGTCTGTAATTTTCTTTTTTGGTGAGGTCTTTGCCTGGTTTTGGTATTAGAGTGATGCTGGCTTCATAGAATGAGTTCGGAAGTATTCCCTCCTCTTCTATTTTTTGGAAAACTTTAAGGAGAATGGGTGTTATTTCTTCTCTATATGTCTGGTAGAATTCAGAGGTGAATCCATCTGGTCTGGGGGTTTTGTTCTTGGGTAGTTTTTTGATTACCGATTCAATTTCGTTGCTGTTGATTGGTCTGTTTAGTTTTTCTGTTTCTTGTTTGGTCAGTTTTGGAAGGTTATATTTTTCTAAGAAGTTGTCCATTTCTTCTAGGTTTTCCAACTTGTTAGCATATAAATTCTCATAATATTCTCTTATAATTCTTTGTATTTCTGTGGGGTCTGTCGTTATTTTTCCTTTCTCATTTCTGATTCTGTTTATGTGTGTAGATTCTCTTTTTCTCTTAATGAGTCTGGCTAGGGGTTTATCTATTTTGTTTATTTTTTCAAAGAACCAGCTCTTGGTTTCATTGATTTTTTTCTATTGTTTTATTCTTCTCAATTTTATTTATTTCTTCTCTAATCTTTATTATGTCCCTCCTTCTGGTGACTTTGGGCCTCATTTGTTCTTCTTTTTCCAATTTCAGTAATTATGTCTTTAGACTATTCATTTGGGAATGTTCTTCCTTCTTTAAATAGGCCTGGATTGCAATATTCTTTCCTCTTAGAACTGCCTTTGCTGCGTCCCACAGAAATTGTGGCTTTGTGTTGTTGTTGTCATTAGTCTCCATATATTCTTTGATTTCTGTTTTGATTTGGTTATTAACCCATTGATTAATTAGGAGAATGTTGTTAAGTCTCCATGTATTTGTGAGCCTTTTTGTTTTCTTTCTAAAATTTAATTCTAGTTTTATACCTTTATGATCTGAGAAGTTGGTTGGTAGAATTTCAGTCTTTTTGACTTTACTGAGGTTCTTTTTGTGGCCTAGTATGTGGTCTATTCTGGAAAAGTTCCATGTGCACTTGAGAAGAATGTGCATCCTGTTGCTTTTGGGTGTAGAGTTCTGTAGATGTCTGTTAGGTCCATCTGTTCTAGTGTGTTGTTCAGTGCCTCTGTGTCTACTTATTTTCTGTCTGGTTGATCTGTCCTTTGGAGTGAGTGGTATGTTGAAGTCACCTAAAATGAATGCACTGCTTTTTATTTCCTCCTTTAATTCTGTTAGTATTTGTTTCACATATGCCAGCACTCCCATATTGGGGGCATATATATTTATAATGGTTATATCCTCTTTTTGGATTGACCCCTTTATCATTATGTAAAGTCCTTCTTTATCTCTTGCTACTTTCTTCGTTTTGAAGTCTATTTTGTCTGATACAAGTACTGCAACACCGGCTTTTTTCTCCTTGTTATTTGCATGAAATATCTTTTTCCATCCCTTCACTTTTAGTCTGTGTATATCTTTGGGTTTGAGGTGAGTATCTTGTAGGCAGCATATAGATGGGTCTTGCTTTTTTATCCATTCTGTTACTCTATGTCTTTTGATTGGTGCATTCAGTCCATTTACATTTAGGGTGATTATCGATAGATATGTACTTACTGCCATTGCTGGCTTTAGATTTGTGGTTACCAAAGGTTCAAGGGTTGCTTCTTTACTATCTAACAATCTAACTTAACTTTCTTGTTAAGTTATTGTAAACACCATCTGATGTTTCTTTATTTCTCTCCTTTCTTAATTCTTCCTCCTCCATTCTTTATATACTAGGTGTTTTATTCTTTGCCTTTAGTTAGTATTTGGATGGTCTGCTTTCTTTGCTATGATTTTATTTTCTCTGGTGACATCTTTTTAGCCTTAGAGTGCTTCCATCTAGAGCAGTTCCTTTAAGATGTCCTGGAGAGATGGTTTATGGGAGGCAAATTCTCTCAGCTTTCACTTGTCTGGAAATTGTTTAATCCCTCCGTCATATTTAAATGATAGTCGTGCTGGATACAATATTCTTGGTTCAAGGCTCTTCTGTTTCATTATGTTAAACATATCATGCCATTCTCTTCTGGCCTGTAAGGTTTCTGTTGAGAAGTCTGATGATAGTCTGATGGGTTTTCCTTTGTAGGTGATCTTTTTTCTTTCTCTAGCTGCCTTTAATACTCTATCCTTATCTTTGATCTTTGCCATTTTAATTACTATGTGTCTTGGTGTTGTCTTCCTTGGGTCCCTTGTGTTAGGAGATCTGTGGGCTTCCGTGGACTGTGAGACTATTTCCTTCCCCAGCATGGGGAAGTTTTCAGCAATTATTTCTTCAAAGACACTTTCTATCCCTTTTTCTCTCTCTTTTTCCTCTGGTACTCCTATAATGCGAATATTGTTCCTTTTGGATTGGTCACACAGTTCTCTTAATATTCTTTCATTCCTAGAGATCCTTTTATGTCTCTCTTCCTCAGCTGCTCTGTATTCCTGTTCTCTGATTTCTATTTCATTAACAGTCTCTTGCATCTCGTCCAGTCTGCTGCTAAGCCCGTCAATCACTTGTCTCATTTCCGCATTGTCTTTCCTGACTTCGCTCACTTCCTCCCTCAACTCTTGCATATTTCTCTGTAGATCCATCAGCATGGTTATGACTTTTATTCTGAATTCTTTTTCAGGAAGATTGTGCATTTCCATCCCTTCAGGTTCCCTCTCAGGTGTTGTCTTGGTCTGGGTGATCTTTGTACCATATTCCTCTGTCTTTTCATGGCGATGGAAGTGGTCGCTGGCAGGTGCCACGTATGTCAGCTGGGCTCTTTAAGACTTAAACCACCCCCCCCCCCAAATAGAAGGAAGAGAAAGAAAAGAGAAAAAAAGAAAGAAAGAAAAGAAAGGGAAATAAAGAAAAAAAATGCCCACCGGGAGTGGATTCTGTACGGATGCTGTAGGTGGCGCTGTTGCTCCACTATTCCGCAGCCGCGGCTGTGTCTTTCTTTGTAGCTCTGGCCGGGGCGGGAACGAATGGGAGGCTGTTGTTCTCTGCATAAAGTTTCAGTGTGGCTGCTACCTTTTCCCAGTTGCCAGCCAAGGGGTCCGAAATTCCTCAGGACTCCCAGCCCCCTGGGCTGAGCGTGCCGGGACGATTGTGTTCCCTCGCTGGGCCCCCTGCCTCTCCAAGACCCCTAAAAACAGTGCGCACTTTTCTCTTGTCCTGGGGTGCCAGCTGCACAGACCCAGACAGGTTCCCAGCTCAAAAGGTGCACCTTCTGCCTCTCCAATATCCGATGCACCGCGCGATGTGTCAGTGCTCCTGGCGCAGATCACCGGGGCTGGTTATTTCGCGGGCCTGTATTTCCACTCCCTCCCGGCTCTGAATCCTCTCCACCCGCCGGTGCGCTGGGGTGGGGGAGCGCTCGGGTCCTGCCAGGTCGCGGCTGTGCATCTTACCCGCCTCACGGGGTGCTGAGTCCTCTCAGGTGCCTATGCAGGCTGTGCGCTGTGCTGTAAATTCTGGTCTCTCTTTTAGGAGTAGTTGTATTTGCTGTATTTTCATAGATTTATATGGTTTTGGGAGGAGATTTCCGCCGCCCTGCTCACGCTGCCATCTTCCTGGAACCTCCAGTCTGCACTTCTTTTGCAACGCTTGAATATCTTCAGTGGTGCTTCCAGAGGCCCCTTTAATGGCATTTTGGGAAGGGGACTTCATTCGGGGAGGAGAGGGAAAGGCAACAGGTCTCTCTCAACTCCAACAGTTTGACCCTGCTGATCCCCTTTCTTTCTCTGGTCCCTGGTCTTCTGTTTATTTAGAATGGGGGGTGAAGAGCACTGCGAGGGTGAGGGGCGGGGTGCTGGGGTAGCAGAATCAGTTTGGTCCCTGCTCGCCAAGCCCAGAGGTGGTGCTGTCTCCGACTTACTGTAGCTCTCTGGAGTGTGAAGTCTCTTTGTCCTAGCTTTAAAGTTGAGGTACTAGGAAAAGTCTCATGAAGAATCCCATTACAAATACCTGTTGAGAGAATAAACCAATGTGTGTGTGTGTGTGTGTGTGTGTGTGTGTGTGTGTGTGCTGTCTGCTCCAAAGGGGGCCTCTGCCTCCCCTGGGCTCCCAGGCACAGAGGCCCCAGGGTTGGAAGGCACTCAGTGGACCACATTTCCTGTCTCACTAAGGGAGGAAAGAAGCCAACTGACGCGTGGCCATGAGGGGCTCTGAGGACCCTCATGGGCAGATGGGACATCAGAGGCAGACATGGCTGGGTAGAAAGCAAGAGTGAGGAAAGAAATGGTCAGCAGGATTGGGTGGAACAGAGGAATGAAAAAATAAGAGGTGGGAGTAGAAAATGAGGGTGCCAGAAATTTGGAAAGGGAAAAGATGGTGGAGGGGAGAAGAGGATAGACTAAAGAGGGGCTCCTGGGCAGGGGACTGGGTGAAGGGATTGGGCTCAAGCTCACCCAGCTGGAGCACAGGGGTATGGGCAGCTGGTGGAAGAGAATAAGGGCCTGCGACTAGCACTTTCCAGCTGGTGCAGGTGGTTCTGGTCTAAATCTGTCCCCTCCCCAACCACGCAGTCTTCTGAGGAGGTGGGGGCTGGGGGCGGTGTAGAGCAGCAGAGGTGGGCGGAATGGGGAGCACACTTCTCCAGGTGCAGGGGCTGCCACTTTAACAAAAGCCGCATGGCACCAGGAGAGGGTCCTGTTTTGGACACGCAGTAAGGAGGAAGGATGGACCCTTCCTAAGACTGCTTTGGTGTCAGCGAGAGTTGTGTGGAATTAACATGATCAGGAAAGCCATTTAAATCCAAACCCCCAATGAAGAATTTTGGAAAGACTTCCCTCCCAACACCCACCCCATTCCTTAAAGGAGAGCGTTCAGGAGACGAGCACAGCACAGAGCCAGGCACCCAGCATGGCCAGGCACTGAGTAAATGTGGGAGGGGAATGAATGAACTCATTGATCCAAGGGTCCAGGTCTAATTTCTGTGTGCCTTACCTGGCCCCAAATCCAAGCCGTTTGTGCTGAGCCAGATAGGAAGGCAGCATTCTCTCAGTTTACAGGGGAATCCATTCACACTTGGCCTTCCAAGCCTTCCAAGTGTCACCTTGAGCTGCCTGCTAAGACAAGCCAGTCCCTGGTAGCTGGTGGCATAGCCAGTGCACATAGGGATCATGGGAACCTGGGAGAGACCACTGGAAAAATTTTTTTTGCTATTATTGATATACAATAATATGGTTACTAGACTCCCCCCATTATCAAGTCCCCACCACATACCCCATTACAGTCACTGTCCATCAGCATAGTAAGATGCTATAGAATCACCACTTCTCTTCTCTGTGCTATACTGCCTTCCCCATATGCCCCCACCCCCGCTACATTATGTGTGCTAATTGTAATAGCCCTTTTCCCCCCTTATCCCTCCCTTCCCACCCATCTTCCCCAGTCCCTTTCCCTTTGGTAACTGTTAGTCCACTCTTGGGTTCTGTGAGTCTGCTGCTATTTTGTTCCTTCAGTTTTTTCTTTGCTCTTATACTCCACACATGAGTGAAATCATTTGATACTTGTCTTTCTCCGCCTGACTTATTTCACTGAGCATAATACCCTCTAGCTCCATCCATATTGTTGCAAATGGTAGGATTTATTTTCTTCTTATGGTTGAATGATATTCCATTGTGTATATGTACCACCTCTTCTTTATCCATTCATCTACTGATGGACACTTAGGTTGTTTCCATTTCTTGACTATTGTAAATAGTGCTGCCATAAATATAGGGGTGCATATGTCTTTTTCAAACTGGGCTGCTGCATTCTTAGGGTAAATTCCTGGGAATGGGATTCCTGGGTCAAATGGTATTTCTATTTTGAGTTTTTGAGGAACCTCCATACTGCTTTCCACAATGGTTGAACTAATTTGCATTCCCACCAGCAGTGTAGGAGGGTTCCCTTTTCTCCACATCCTCGCCAACATTTGTTGTTGTTTGTCTTTTGGATGTTGGCCATCCTCACTGGTGTGAGGTGATATCTCATTATGGTTTTAATTTACATTTCTCTGATGATTAGCGATGTGGAGCATCTTTTCATGTGTCTGTTGGCCATCTGAATTTCTTCTTTGGAGAAGTTTCTGTTCAGCTCCTCTGCCCGTTTCTTAATTGGATTATTTGCTTTTTGCTTGTTGAGGTGCATGAGCTCTTTATATAATTTGGATGTCAACCCCTTATCGGATATGTCATTTATGAATATATTCTCCCATACTGTAGGATGTCTTTTTGTTCTATTGATGGTGTCCTTTGCTGTACAGAAGCTTTTTAGTTTGATATAGTCCCACTTGTTCATTTTTGCTTTTGTTTTCCTTGCCCAGGGAGAGATATTCATGAAGAAGTTGTTCATATTTATGTCCAAGAGATTTTTGCCTATTTTTTTTCTAAGAGTTTTATGGTTTCATGACTTACATTCAGGTCTTTGATCCATTTTGAGTTTACTTTGTGTATGGGGTTAGACAATAATCCAGTTTCATTCTCTTACATGTAGCTGTCCAGTTTTGCCAACACCAGCTGTTGAAGAGGCTGTCATTTCCCCATAACACGGGAAATTTTAACTTGAGAAAGGAAGGGGCGTGGGAATGAGGAGTGGAGCGGGCAGGAAGTGGAGGACAGAACCAGTTCCCATGGACAGGCCTAGAATCCTGAAGCTAGAGGTCAGAACAACAAGGAAGCTTACAGACGTCTTGTGCCTTGCTGCTCAAAAAGTGGTCTGTGGACAAGAGCGTCAGCGTCCCCTGGGATCTCATTAGAGACAGAATCTTGACCTCCGTGCCCCAGACCTACTGACTCAACGTCCCCAGGTAATTTACTGTAGTTAAAATGAAAGTTTGGGAAGCAGTGATCTAATCCAAGACTTCGTTTTATTTAAACTCACTGCAGTGGAGCCAACAGAGGGCAGTGCTGCCAAGCTCACCAGAGGGGGCTGCGGGGGGGGGACAGGAAACAACTTGTCCTGAGACTTCAGTTCACATGAAGCTGTTCACGGTGAGAACTTTGGGCAAATGCTGGAATATCTTCTTTGCACAAAGGCAAGTGGCTTGTGTTAAAAAATAAAGTTCAACTAAGTCCATTTTAAAGATTTGATTGGCTCTGTTCAAGAATTCATGAATCAGGCAACATCCTGTCTTACAGAAAGATGCTCTGAAGAGCATTACAAAGAAAGGCTTTTTACAGGCAAAAGGGAGAGGCATGAGGCAGTTACTAGCAGGGTTGGGATTGTTTCAGGCAAAGTCACCTCCCTTTAGAGGACAGCAGGGGTTAATCAGGCAGATACCTCACTGGTTGAAGATTCAACTCTGGGAGAAACTGAAACTGTAATTAAGTTAGGTATTAAGCCTTGGTTCAGTGATGTGGGCTTAGCACAAGTGACTCCATTTTGAGCCTGTTGTCTTTCTTTTTAATACTTGAGTTCTCTGATAATCACACCACTAAGTTTTGTTGTATAGAAATATAGGAGGGGTTGAAGAATACGTGAGAATCAAGTCTTGGTCTCTGCACTGGAATTCCAAGAGAAGAGATTGTCTTGGCATAAGGTATCAGGTATGTTAAGGTGAAGCAGATTTCACGGGAATGTGACCTGTGCAACCGAACAGGGCCCTCTACACTGAAGATCTGGTGCTCTGTTGTCACCATCTTGAAATTCTTAATAATTTTATCTTTCAACGTGTCTATTTTAAGTGAAGTCCACTGGGACGATGGAGTGTGCACATGGGCAGAGGAGATGCATGCCGCCTGCATGTCCATTGCTGTACCTCACCATTTCATTCACAGATAACACCCAGGCTACCCAGTGAGTACAGAATCCAGTGGACCAGGATTATGGGAACTCAGTGAGACTCAAAACAACAAAAAAAGAATTGTGTTATGGAAGCCACTGCCTTCCATGGGGGAGTGAAAGAATGTGTGTTCATCAGGAAGTCAAATAAAAACATCTGTTAGATTTTTGCAGTATTTCCACTGTTCTGGTAAGAACAAAATACATATGCATGTGCAAACTACAAATGTGAATTGAGTGGTTTTGGTGATGCCACATACAAATGAAATGTTCCTGTATTGTCTTTAAAACCGACATTATACAACATAGCAGTAAAACTCATAATAATGAAAAATTTTAATTTTTCACTTAGAACTTTAAATAGTAATAAAAGAAATTATTTTTAAAACATCCCAAATAAAGAAAGGCTGCAGAAGGAAAAGGTTTTATATTTTAGAACATTTAATGGCATTTTACCTCCTTTTTGAACACATTAATTAATTTTTTTACTGAAGTCTAACTGACATACACATTCTCATTCTGTGCTGGGCCCCACCGATTATGCATCTGGCACCTGCCTCGAGGGATGGGAGAGGCAGGGAACCGTTGGTCCCAGAAACCAGGGATTTTTTTTAAGTTTATTTTGATATCATTAATCTACAATTAAATGAGCAATATTATGGTGATTACACTACCCCCTTCATCAGGTCCCCCCACCAACCCCATTACAGTCACTGTCCATCAGCGTAGTGAGATGCTATAGAATCACTACTTGTCTTCTCTGAGTTGTACAGCCCTCCCCGTGCCCCCCCAACATTACATCTGCTAATCGTAATGCCCCGTTTTCCCTCTTGTCCCTCCCTTTCCACCCGTCCTCCTCAGTCCCTTTCCCTTTGGTAACTATTAGTCCGTTCTTGGGTTCTGTGAGTGAAACCAGGGATTTTTAAGGTGGGATTTGTTTCAGGTTTCCAACTAGAACCAATAGAAACATGATGCCAGGAGAGATGTGTCTGTTCCTTAGCAACCGAGGAATGGGCTTATTTGTGTGATAAAGTGACATTTCTTTCTTCTTACTGCTTTCCCAAGAAATGCTTTTTTATTCCATTCATGTGTGTGTGTGTTGGTGTGTCTGTGACAAGAGAACTCTGCCAAGAAAAAGTGAGGGAAAAATGGAAAGACGCTGCATACAGAAAGAAGACTCAGACAGTCCGACTGCAGCATGCAAGCTGATCAGAGGGAATGCTGGAATGGGACTGCAGGTGAGGCTGAAGGAGACGGTGGGTGTCTTAGGGAGCCCAGGCTATCTTGTGGTAACAAACAAAACCCAAACTTTCTTCTTATGCAAGGCCAATGTAGATCAGGCAGATGCCCTCCAAGCAGCGGCTTGGACCCAGGCTCCTTACATTATGTGATTCCACTTCTCAGGATCCTTTACTTCCTGTCACCTCAATTCCACCCACTTTCTATTGGCTAAAAACAGTTGTTTGGCCCCAGCGAGATGAAAGGGGAGCTGGGAAAGGGCGTTTTTTTATTGGTCCATGTATTTGTCAGGGTTATCCAGAGATATAGAACCAACAGGACACACACACACACACACTCAAAGAGATTTAGTACAAGTAATGGGCTTATGCAGTTGTGGAGGCTGACAAGTCTCAAGATCTGAATCAGCAAGCTGGAGACTCTGGGGTGCTGACAGTACAGTCCAAGTGTGAAGGCAGGAAAAGTCCAAATGTTCCAGCTCTTAAGTAGTCAGACAGGAGGAAATCTTGGGTGTGTGAGGTGAGCCTTTCGGTTCTATTCAGGCCATCAACTGATTGGATAGGGCCCACCCACGTGTGGGAGGGTAATCTGCTCTACTCAGTCTATTGATTCAAATATTAATCTTACTCAGAAATACCCTCAGGGACACGCCCAGAATAATGTTTGGCCGAATGTCTGGGCAACCCTGTGGCCTAGTCAAGTTGACACGTAAAATCAACCATCACAGCCCAGGAGGTAAATGAAAGGGTTTGGTGGCAGAAACAGTATTGTCTCTGCCACAGAAGAGGGTGGGTGGGGGAAGGCTGGTTTAGTGTAAGGGGAAAGTGATCCGTGGTGGGGCAGTTTGCTGAGAGGGGAGCACATCTTTGATGACCTTGTCAACCCATGGGGAGCCTTAGCGGAGGGAAAATAAAGCAAGAACTCCAGGTGTCATGTCAGTGGTGGGCCTGGGGGTTCCTACCTTTGTGTAATGGAGGACACTGGTGAGGACATTTTGTCAATTTGATGATTTTATTGTAACTCATCATGCTTGCCCACACAGCAACAATGGTGGAAAGAGGAGGAGGGGCAACTCAGCTCTCCATAAAAGTCTTGGGAGCAAATCTTTTTATGTGATAAAGCTTTATACTCAGTTCTGGAGGAATAAGCCTGACCCCATATTCCCAGGAAACCTAATGAGTTTGTTTCTCAGAGAGGCCAGAACAAAGCAAACCAGTGAGAAGGAGGCCAGAACTTGGTAGGAGGGTTTGTGGGAGAGCCAGAACCCAGGAAGTTTGGCATGGACATGGAGCAAGAGTCAAGAGAGAGCACGAATTCAACTCCTCGGCCATGCTGACACATAGGAGCCGATGGTTCCAGGCTCTCTTCATTAGTATCTTGATGTCCCAGTTTGTCCAGGCTAATGCAGTCGGCATTGTCCAACAGATTTGGGGCAACTTCGGGGATCCACTTGGACACTAATTCCAAAGATTTATTTGAATAAGAAAACATTTTATGATGTCATCATATTTTTTTGGTGGGAAGTATGTGTATCTATACACTTATTATAGTTGGAAAACAACCAAGGAATGTAAAATGAAATGTTAAACATGGTTTTTAAAAAGTTCATTTGAAAATCCTTGTAGATGCCTCAAAACACACTCCTCCCATCCCCTGCAGCCAGAGCTACTGTCCTGGTTAATAGCATAGTTACTGATGAAGGCAAGATCCTGTAGTCTTCAAGTTTCACTCTTGAGTTAAGAGCTCATCTCAGGTCAACAAAGGGCCAACAATGAGTACCAGGACCATCAGCCACGCTGCAGTCCAAGATATTCCAGAGGATCGAGCTGGAAAAGCAAGAAAACCCCAAACACTTTGATGTCTTGATTAATGTATTGAGAAGGGCCAGGGGTGCTGGACATCTGCATGGGAGCTTGTAGAACATTATGGAAGAAGTTTCCTCCCTTAATCTAGTTCCAGTGTGTGTTGGAACATCCTCTTCCCAGAGTGGGCAAGAGCTCTCAATCTCCCCAGATGTGAAGTACAAAGAATGCAGGAACCCCTCAAATGGCATTGGATCAGCTGAGTCCACACTTGAAGGTTACCTTGGCATGCCTGTGGGCCTGGGAAAGGCTCACTCTCCTACACTGGAGAGCAATGAAGCAGGGCAGAGTTTCAGGTATACAGAGGACCATATAATGCCATGTGCAGCTGACTTAGGGAAGGAAGTGCTTTCCCTCCATTTCTCCACCCCATTAGCCATCTATACCAAGTGGGAGGGGGAGAGGGGAAGGGGAAGACAGATAGGAAGGGAAGGGAAGAGAAGGGAGTAAGACTAGAGGAGGGAAGGAAGCAGAAAAGAAGAAAAAAAGAGTGATAAAATGGGGAAAGGAGATAAGGGATGCTTTTCCAAGATAAGGGACAGTTTAGTCCTCCCAGACAAAAAGGATCTATTATTGTTTTTATCCTCTTTGCAGATGAACAGTCAGCCTCATTTTATAAAGGACAGGGAGAGTATCTCTTCCTTTTTCTGGATCTTAGGATGGGATGTTGACATGAAGGTGGTGTTGGAACAGCCCAGCCAACTGTGGTCTCATGGTCAGACCCCACACTGTCACACTGGGTCTGTGTTTGCAGAACAGCTGGTCATGTCAGGAAGGACTAGAAGAGACATGACCAGTTAGCTGGGAGGATAAAGAGCCTGCAGGTTCCACAGTCCTCACGTGGGAGCAGAGGGAAGGAAATCAGCACAGGTGAGAGAGTAGACTTGGTCCACGAGCCCACGAAAGTGCGATGTCCCTGGGGCCATGGTCCCTGAATGGCTGGGCACAACAAGGGTCTCGGGTAAACACTGGCACCACAGGTATGAGTTATTCTGGAAGGATATGTGTGCCAGGGTTCGGGGATGTGATTTAAGGGAGATGGAGAGAACAAAGCCCAGAATGCTGGAGATAGTGATCCAAGTTTATTAAGTGATCCTTAAAGTCCCTAGGGTCTCCAGAATTGAAGGGACTGAAGTGAAGTTAGCTACAATTCACTGAAGACTTGTCAGGCATTGTGCTGGGTAGGTTATCTGTATTGTCTCATTTAATCCTTATAACAGTGTGAGATAATTTCTGTCATTTTGTGTGTTATGTAAGAACATGACTGGAAAAAGCTAAGTACCTTGCATAGCTGGTAAATTACAATCCCAGGATTAATCTCAGGTATCTGTCTCCAAAACCTATGCTCTTACAACCCGATCTTAGCTACCTCACCATCAGACCTGTGTACGCTTGGTAGAGAGCCAGGAGGGATGCTTGAGCGAGTGGGCCCTCCCAGGAGACAGAGGAACCTGAAATGTGAAACCCAGTGCATGTCTTTCTCATTTCATCAAGGCGTGTACACTGGGAGGACAGCCTCTCCTTCCGGGTAAGTCTCTCACTGCTGTTCTCCTTCATGCTTACGCACTGGGCCCTCCTTCCTTTGCTGAATTGGCCTGTCGACCAGAAACCCCTCTGTGCACCTGCTCACCGATGGCCGGACTGCTTTCCCACCTGGGCTCTTGCTCCTGGCCCGCCCTCATGCCTCCGATGGCCCAGCCATGACCCTGGCCTCGCATTCTAGGACCAAGCACTGTTAGAGCAGGGGTGCTGAAGGGGACGTCCTGTGCCAACCGCAGGCAAGGACACGGAGCTCCAGGAAGGCAAGGCGAGCCTGCCGAGAGATGGCAGCAAAGCCGTGAGTAGACACCCAGACCCAGGATCGTGAGATTCTCCACCAGGATCTGTGCCAGGAGGCCTAACAGGACCCCCACCCCTTTCCTCGGTCAAGAGAAAACTAATCACCTGGTGCCCGCCTCAGCTCCCTTAGAAATATTTCTTACCCAGTTTACAAGGCAGTGTGAAGTGAACTGTGTCGTTGTCGCGGCTTACAGGATTGCTGATTTCGCAGGTGTAGAACCTGGAGTGATTCGACGGTGTGACGGCGATTTCAAGCACAGCACTTTGAAGGTCTTTTAAAATGGGGCCCGAGTCCCCATACCAGGTGTAGCTTACAGACCGGTCTGGAACCGCACACGACAGCTTCAGATAACAGTTATTGGTCGCTTCTCGTGTATTCTCGATTTTTATGGCAGGCTTGGGTACAGGATCTAAAGAGGAGGAGGACGTTGTGAGACAACAGATTCGTACAGTTATGAGCTGTTTGTGCTGCAAGGGTCATCCAACAAAGTACAAAGGGAGCAAGAGAGGGGCCCCCGAGTGCCGTCGGAAGCCAAGTCAGGGACAAGAGGCTGCTCGCTGCCCAGGGAACCAGCCAGCAGCTTTGACTTCGGGCAGCTTCGGACTGGAAGAGTTACTCCTCGGGGTGAAGCAGAACTGGAACCAGGAGGGGGAGCCATGCACCCAGAAACAAAAGGGGGTTACGACCGTGGCCCAGAAGGAACAGTGGTCTCAGTGCAGAGATCGGCTGCGTCGGATTCAGGACACCGACTGTCTGAGCTGCTCAAGGCCCTCCTCTAGCAACAGCCCACGTTTGGCACCTTGGCCCGTCTGTCCTTCAAAAGCTCTTGGGCTCAGATTTAGCAAGTCTGAGGTGAGAGCTGCTTCCCTGCACCTGGCAAAGCTCTTTCCTGGACCTCAGCAGAGCTACGGAGCACACCATGCAACGCCCGTCCACATCATCTGCGACGAACAACACCAAGTCTGTTAACTTTGGTATCTCTGTGTTTAGTCCAGTGCCTGCCACAGAGCCACTACTTTATAAATATCTGACAAAAGGATGGATGGATGGAGCGGTTACGAGACAGAAAGGACAAAACACCAGCTTTGAAGTAAGACCAGCCTGGGGTGCTGCATGTGGCTCTGGAGGAGTGACATGGGGCAAGATAATTAACCCCTGGTATTTCCTTCTCGTCTGTAGAACGAGTCTACCTCACAGCACCATGTTAGCAAGCTAACCCGCCATTGACCTTAGGGAAACACTGTGGCCGCGTGGGTCACGTGTGTGCTGGAGGCCACATCACCCTCGCTGTTCTTGTCCTGCCACCAGATGGGATGAGAGTCAGTAGGGCTGCTTTACCTGCAATCCCCTGGGATCTTTTCATTCTGGTCAAGGGTAAAACACCGGCAGAATCAATGCAACTCAGACGTCACAGGATCAAAATGTGGCAGAACTGACCAAATCAGAGCTTGCCCTGGGTGGCTACGTGTGGGCGGGCGTTGGGAGACCTACCAGTCTGGCTTCCCCAGATCTAGATCAGTCCTCTGGGAAAACCTCTCAGATGGCTGGACTCCCCCTGCACACTTTAACTGAGCAATTTTCATACTGTTTTTAGCCATTTCCTGTGGTCTGGCCTCATGTCTTACATAGCTTCCACATTTCCCAAGGTGAGCAGCCCAGCACCAGGTAGGTGCTTGTGGATGAGATTTACTGAGCCTGTTGGGGTAGTTGGACTCCAAGATGCCCCCTGTAAGCTGTCAGAAATTCCTGGGCTGGGCGGAAGGATGCTTCATCTGCTAATCATATCCTCCGCGTCTTATCTTCAGGCAGATGTGCCAAAGTCACACCAGCCTGTGGATTTTACAATACCCAGAAATTTTGCAAGCTGGCCTTTTAACCACTGGTAGCTTAGAATTGACTGCAGTGGGCATATGTACCACAGAAATTGGTATATGATACAAAGTTGGGTGCCATTTTTTAACACCACTCTAAGAAACTTTGAATCTTTCCTGTTTCCAGGACCTCCCGAATTTTCAGCTCATACGACATGGAGGAAGGGAGCAAGGAGGGGACTCTAGCCTCTTAGAACAGGGACCTTCCGGCTGGTGGGACCTTATGCACATTTGCACTTTCATTATCTACGCTCATGCTCATTCTCATACCATCCTGAGAGGTAGACAGACTTGTCCTCCTGATATGACAAGGAACCCAGGCTCTGAGGTGAACCCCCTCCTGGATGTCTGCTCAGAGCCTCTTCTGTAATAATTGCCTGCCTCGATCCAATGGAAGCCTCCTTGGGAGTCACATTTCTGCTTTATTCTGACCTTTTTGGCCATAGATGTTTAGATCAGGTCCACATACCTCACCCAAGTTTGGTTAATCAGTTTCTCTTGAGAATTTAAGTGGAGACATACAGAAGTCCAGGCTTTGAGAGATAAGTCATGTGGATGGCAGGGATCCATGAGCACAGTGCATGCAGTTCTGAGGCTAGGGGCTCTGGACTCATCCTGGTTCTCGTTATTCCTTGTGTCCAGCTGTTCCTGACTCTTCTAAATTCCTTGAATTGTTTCAAATAGCCCTAGTTTCTTTAAAAGAAATCTCCTTTTTTGCTAAAGGTACATCAAATCGTTTTCTGTTACTTGCCATCCAAGGAAATTGACCTAATATGGGCACAGAGATGTTAACATCTTTCTCCAAGGTCACACAGTTAGTAAGTTACTGACCAGAGATTTTGATCCAGGTCTGCCTGACACCAAGTATAATGTCTTAGTCCTATTCCATAAATACTGGCTAGGCTGGTGCTATGAGTGCAAGTTTTTAATCTCACCCATTTTAAAAGGTAAAAAAAACCCAAAAACCCTCCTTTAGTAGCTCCTTCTCCATCCTTTATCTCTTCTATTTTTTTCCTTAAGTCTGATGAAGTCTTTTTGTTCAGATACATTACTAAGATGAGCTCAGAACTAGTTTTGGTTGCTCACAGGAAAGCATGGAGAGAATAGAAGGGAAACCATCCCCATTGTTTTCCCTCTTTTCAAATCGTAGACTCACTAACATCAGAAGAAGTTTTAAATGTCCCAAGGCTATCAGGCTGGGTCTGCTGGCCCAGGCTTCTCCCAAGCAGAATTGGCTCTGGGAGAAATGAATTAAGCCTGTCCTGAGGTTTTTCTCTTCTCCCAGAGAAGCAGTGGTCCGTCCCAGGCCCCAAAGCGAGGATCTCCCCTCTGGCTCCCCAAACTCACCAAACACCTCCAGAGTGACCTTCCATTCCTCCTCATCCCCAGCCTCTTTCAACACCCTCACCAGGTAGGTACTGCTGTCCTCTTTCTGGACCTTATAGATGTACAGTGCAAAACTTTGATGGTCAAGCATGACCCTGTCCTTAAATTTAAAATTGAAGTAATTAGTCTTGTCGAACTCCCATTCTACAATCTTCTGGTTAGTAGTGTAAAACCAGGTGAGTTGTTTGTAGTTTTTAGGCAGATTGTGGATTTGCAGACTCACGTTGCTGCCAGAGAGGGCAGTCACCAGACGTTCTGGATGACCTGTCAATGAGATGCAGATTTGACATTTGTGTACATTGCAAACTGATCACCACAGTAAGTCTAGTTACCGTCTATCACCATACAAAGTTATAAAACAATTTTTTTTCATGTGATGAGAACTTTTTCAAGATTTACTTTCTTAGCAACTTCTAAATTTATGATACAACATTATTGACTATCATCACTATGCTATACAGTACATCCCTATGACTTATTTATTTTATAACTGGAAGGTGGTACCTCTTGACCTTTCCCCAACCTTCTACCTCCTCCCTCTGGCAACCACCAATCTATTCTCTCATCAAAATGAGTTTTGTTTTGTTTGTTCATTTGTTTTGATTTTTAGAGTCCACGCATCAGTGAAATCATACAGCATTTGATTTTGTCTAGCTTATTTCACTTAGCATAATACCCTCATGGTCCATCCATGTTTGTACAAATGACAAGATGTCATTCTTTTCTGTGGCTGAGTAATATTCCATTCCATATATATATCTCATCTTCTTTATACATTCATCCATCGATGGGCATTTAGGTTGCTTCCATATGTTGGCTATTGTAAATAATGCTACAGTAAACATAGGGCCGCATGTTTCTTTTATAATTAATATTTTTGTTTTCTTCAGATACCCTCAAGTGGAATTGCTGAATCATATAGTAGTTCTATTTTTAACTTTTTGAGGAAATTCCATACTGTTTTCCACAGTGGCTGTACCAGTTTACATTCCCACCAACAGTGCCCCAGGGTTCCCTTTTCCCCACATCCTCACCAACACTTGTTATTGAGATATCACCACACGAATGAGGTGAAATTTCATTATGGTTTTGATTTGAATTTCTCTGATGACTGGTGATGTGGAGCATCTCTTCATGTGCCTGTTGGCCATCTGTATGTCTTCTTTTGGAAATATGTCTATTCCAATTCTCTGCCCATTTTTTAATTAGATTGTTTGGTTTGTTTGTTTGTTATTGAGCTGTATGAGTTCTTTATATGTTTTAGATATTTATCCCTATTGGACATATTATTTGCCAGTGTCTTCTGCCACTCAAGTAGGTTGCCTTTTCATTTTGTTAATGGTTCCCACCACTATGAAGAAGGCCTTGAGTTTGATGTTGTCCCATTTGTTTTTGTTTCTGTTACCTTTGGAGTCAGATCCAAAAAAATGTATTGCAAAGAGCAATGTTAAAAATCTTACCTCCTATGTATTCTTCCAGGAGTTTTATGGTTTCTGGTCTTACATGCAAGTCTTTAATCCATTTGGGGTTTATTTTTATATATGATGTAAGAAAATAGTCCAATTTCATTCTTGTGTATGTGGCTGTCCAGTTTTCCCAGGACCATTTATTGAAGAGTCTGTATTTTCTTCATTGTGTGTTCTTGCCTCCTTCACCATAGAAAATTGACCATATAAGCGTGGGTTTATTTCTGGTCTCTCTATTCTGTTCCATTGATTTATGTGTCACTTAATGCCAATACCATATTGTTTTGATTACTATAGTTTTGTCACATAGTTTGGAATCAGGAAGCATCATGCCTCTGACTTTGTTCTTTCACCATGGCTGTTTGGATCTTCTGTGGTTTAATACAAATTTTATTATTGCTTGTTCTAATTCTGTGAAATATGCCATTGGAATTTTGATAGGGATTGTATTGAATCTATAGATTGCTTTGGGAAATATGGATATTTTAACAATATTAATTCTTCCAGCCCATGAGCATGGAATATCTTTCCAATTATTTGTGATTTCTTTCATCCATGTCATATAGTTTTCAGTTTAAAAGTCTTTCACCTTTATTCCAAGGTATTTTATTCTTCCTGATGCATTTGTAAATGGGACTGTTTTTTAATTTATCTTTAATACCCTCTTTTATTAGTATACTAAAAAATTGATTTTTGCATATTGATTTTGTACTCTGCAACTTTATTGAATTCACATATTCTAATAGTTTTTGTTGGAGTCTTTAGGGTTTCCATATATGAAATCATGACATCCATAAATAGTGATAGTTTTACTTCTTCCTTTCCAACTTGGATGCCTTTTATTTCTTTTTCCTACCTAATTGCTCTGGCTAAGACTTCCAATACTATGTTGAATAAAAGTGGTGAGAATGGGCATCCTTGTCTTGCTTTTGATCTTAAGGGAAAAGATTTCAGCTTTTCACCACTGAGTATGATGTTCCCTGTGGGCTTGTCATATATGGCCTTTATTATGTTGATATACTTTTCCTCTGTGCCCAGTTGAGAGTTTTTATCATAAATGGATGCTGAATTTTGCCAAGTGTTTTTTTCTGCATTTATTAAGATGATCATATGATTTTAATCCATTTTGTTAATATGGTGTATCACATTTATTGATTTGCAAATGTTGAACCATCCCTACATCCTGGAATAAATCCCACTTAATCATGGTGTATGATCCTTTTAATGTATTGTTGAATTGGCTTGCTGATATTTTGTTGAGATTTTTTGCATCTACATTCATCAGGGATGTTGGCCTATAATTTTATTTTTTTGTGGCATCCTATTCTAGTTTTGGTATCAGGGTATTCCTGACCTCATAAAATGAGTTTGGGAACATTCCCTACACTCCACTTTTTTTTCAATCTCCTTACTGGTAATCAGTCTATTCAGATTTTCTATTTTTTCATGATTCAGTCTTGGTAGGTTGTATATTTCTAGGACTGTATCCATTTCTTTTAACTTGTCTAGTTTTTGGTGTACAATTGTAGTCTCTCACAGTAGTCTTTTATGATCCTTTGTATTAATTGTGATTTCTCCTCCTTCACTTCTAATTTTACTTCCTTGAGCCCTCTCTTCCTCTTAGTGAGTCTAGCTAAAGGTTTGTCAATTTTGTTTATTTTTTCAAAGAACCAGCTCTTTGTTTCACTGATCTTTTCATTGATTACCAGTAAGGAGATTGAATCAGGAACAAAAATCTCCCCAAAACCAAATACCAGGACCAGACAGCTTCACTGGTGAATTCTGCCAAAGATTAAAGATTTAATACTTATCTTCTATTTCATTTTTTTCTCTCTCTGATTTTTATTATTTCTTTTCTTCTACTAACCTTGGGCTTCATTTGTTCTTTTTCTAATTCCATAGGTATAAAATTATATTGTTTACTTCAGATTTTTCTTGTTTCTTGAAATAGGCCTATATCACTTCCCTCTTAGAACTGCTTTTGCTGCATTCTAAAGATTTGGGGACATTATATTTCCATTTTCATTTGTCTCAGCGTATTTTCTTATTTCTTCTTTGATTTCTTTTTTGACCCATTCTTTGTTCAGTGGCATATTGTGTAGCCTCCATGAATTTGTGACTTTTCCATTTGCATGAAACATCTTTTTCCATCCTCCACTTTCATTCTGTGTGTGTCCTTACTTCTGAGTAAGTCTCTTGTAGGCAACATTGAGATGGTTCTTGTTTTTTTTAATCCATTCAGCCACTGTATGTCTTTTGAGAATTTAGTCCATTTACATTGAAAGTAATTACTGATAGTACGTTTCTTTTGTCATTTTGTTAATTGTTTTCTGACTGTTTTGCAGTTCCTCTCTGTTCCTACCTTCTCTTGCTTTCTTCCTTATGGTTTGAAGACTTTCTGTAGGGTCATACTTAGATTCCTTTCCCAGTATCTTTTGTGTATCTATTATGGATTTTTGCTTTGTGGTTAACATGAGGTTTATAAGTAACAGCCTTTATATTTAACAGTCTATTTAAAGTTGATAGCAAGTTAAGTTTAAACACATTCTAAAACTGCATTTTTGCTTGCCCCCCCAAGTTTTATATTTTTGATGTCATCTTTTAGATCTTTTTATTTCATGTAACCCTTCATGATTTCAGTTACAGTTTTTTTATTGCTTTTGTCTTTTAACCTTCAAACTAGCTTTATATGTGATTAATCCACTTCTTTTACTATATATTTACCATTACCAATGAGATTTTTACTTTCATGTTTGCTTTTCGCTAAATAATGCCCTTTCTTTTCAGCTTAAAAAGGTCCCTTTAACATTTCTTGTAGGGCCAGTTTAGTAATGAACTCCTTTAGTTTTGTTTGCTTGGAAAACACTCTCTCTCCTTCAATTCTGAATGATAACCTTATTAGGTAGAGTATCTTTGGTTGGAAGTTTTTTCCTTTCAGCACTTGGTTATATCATGCCACTCCCTTCTCTGTCCTGCAAAGTTTCTTCTGAGAAACCTGCTGACAGTCTTATGGGGGCTCCCTACACATAATAAGTTCTTTTTTCTTGCTGTTTTTAAGAGTCTCTATTTAACTTTTGACATTATGATTATAATGTATGTTGGTGTAGGTCTTTCTGGGTTCTTATACAGAGCTCTCTGGGCTTCCTGGATGTGTTTCCTTCCCCAGGTTAGGGAAGTTTTCAGCCATTATTTCTTCAAATAAGTGTTCTGCCCCTTTCTCTCTCTTCTTCTTCTGGAAACCCTATAATGCAAATGTTAATCTACTTGATATCATCCTACAGGTCCTTTAAGTTATCTCCACTTTTTAAAATTATTTTTACTTTTTGCTGCTGTCTTGGGAGTTCCACTGCTCTATCTTCTGGATCACTGATTCTTTCTTCTGCTTTATCTAGTCTGCCGTTGAACCCATGTACTTTTCATTCCAGTCATTGTATTTTTCAGCTCTGTGACTTCTGTTTGGTAATTTCCTATACAGTGTATCTCTTTGCAGATGTTCTCTCTGTGCTCATCCATTCTTCTCCCAAGTTCAATGAGTAGATGATGGTTACATTGAACTCTTTATCAGATGGGTTATTTATCTTTGCTTAACTTTTTTCTGGGGTTTTATCTTGTTATTTCAATTGTAACATATTCCTATTTTTCCTCATTTTGGTTGACCCTGTGTTTGTTTCTATGTATTAGGTGAAACAGCTCTCTTTCCCAGTCTTGAAGAGGTGGCCTTGTATGGGTGATGAACATTACTGTTTGACCTTGCCTTGGTTCTTGGTTTTCTCTTGTACTGTCTCTCAAATTGTTTCAGATCAATGAGACTATTAACTGCCACCCCGGACAGGCTGTGGCAGTGGAGGCGTCTGGGGTGAGGAGACAGGCACTAGCAGGTTAGAGTGACAGCACAAAAAACTGCACCTGCCACACCAGCTCTAGCAAGGTAGGGGGAGAATGTTAAAATGGTACTCACTAGTGCCTCCATCCCTGGAGAGTCCCAAAAGACTTGTCCCTCTGGCAGATGCTTCAATATCAGCAAATGAATCTCCTTCATGTCTGATATAAGGGCTTTTCAAACTCTTACTTTTCTGCTGGGTCCTGGGTGAATGAGTCTGCACACAAGCCCTGTTAGAGTGGAATCTCCATTCCCTATAGTACTATGGTTCCCCTGAGTGTAAGCCCCATTTCTTTTCAATAAACCAGACATTTTGGGGTTCATTTCTCCAGTGCAGGTGCCAAATGTTGGGGGGCTTGATGTGGGGCACAAACCACTCACTCCTCAGGGAGGAGTTCTATATTTGCGGGACTCCTCCCATGCTGGGTCACCATGCTGGGGATCGGGTTTTTGGCAAGCCTGCATCTCTGCTTCTCCTACCCATCTCATGTGGCCCTTTTATCCTGTGTTGTGCGGTAGCTGTTCAGCTAGTTCCCAGGTTCTTTTCAGACGGAGCTGTTCTATATATAGCTGTAAATTTCTTGTGTCTATAGGAGGAGATGAAGTCACGATCTTCTTACACCACCATCTTGAACTGCTTCCTATCTTAAGGAAGTAATTTGGCAATAGATATCAAGACCCCAGATTTGTATCATGGGTGACAAGATGAACAGGTTACCATTTCCTAGATGTGAAGTCTAATGAATTTAATAGGCCAGATTGCAATGGGTCAAGGACTAAATGGAAGGTGAGGAAGAGCAAACGTTCAAACTATTTTTTAAGACATTTCACTGTGAATGTGAAAGAGAGTAATAGGCCATTGTGTAAAGAGACATAAAAGATAATGAGAGTTTTTTGGTTTTAATGTTTCATTTTATTTAAGAAGGAAAAAAACAAGTGTGATAGATCAAGGGAAGGAGCAGTGGAGGAGGAGACATGGGAGAGAAAGAAGGTGACTGATGGGACTGGGCTAGAAGGAGTTCAGAGCAGAGCTAAAGACCCAGGTCTTGGCTGGGAGGGGACATACTTCACCCTCTGAAGGAGAAAGACTTGGTGATGTAAGGAAGTGTGTAGTTTTGTAGCTGTGGTCAAGAAGTTGAGAGGCTTTCCACCTAAGGATGTCTAGTCCTCATGTTTTCAGTAAAGTAGAAGACAAGTTTTTCACTGAAAGGACCGAAGATTGAGGTAAGGATCCTTGAGGATAAGCATTAGTATTTGAAACAGACACTGTGGGAAATGGGAGAAGGAATTTGTCAAGGTCAGTAAGACTACTCTGAGGTTCCAATTTGAAATGACTTATGATTTCCTCCCTTCCTCTTTTTCCTTTCTTCTCTATATCCACCTACCTACACATAGATACATATATACAACAAGTTATCCATTTATTCACTCATTTAATGGATGTAGAATAAGCACTTACTATGTACCAGGCTCTGTGCTAGGCACCATGCATACAATAAGGTAAATGTTCACTCCTGCCCTTCTACTGGAGCTTCCACTCTAGTGGATACACACAATTAATCAATGATTCCACTATTAGTGATAATGTTGGGATAAGGAAAATACGGAATGCTAAGAGAGCACAAAAAAGGGAGCTTGTCACTTGAATTTAGGGATTAGGAATGGCTTCCATAGAAAGTGTGAGTAGGCATTGTAGAAATTAGCCAGGGAAAGATTGGGTCTGGGAGTAGTGTGTGTTCCAACCAGAGGGAAAAAAGTAAAAATAGCATCAAGTGCCCAGAGACCACATAGGCAAGATTCATTTAAGGAAGTGAAAGTAGTTAAGTTCAGTTAGAGCATAGGAAGTGTGAACTTTTTGCTCTGAGTTTCTGCTGTAACTCTCATTAACCATGGTAGCTATTGAAGAGTTTTTAAAAGAAGAATATAATGAACAGATAACCATTTTAGAAAATTTGTACTGATAGCAGTGTGATGTTTAGGCTAGACAAAGAGAAGAGAATAAAAAGGAAAGAAAATAGAATTAAAAAATAAAATAAGGAAACTATTGTAATTGGATTAGAGAAAATTGTTTCTTGATCTACAATAGGTAGCTTGATCTGGTGGTGGAGGCAGATGGAATTAGATATATTTGAGAGATATTTTTGAAGGTCAAATTAACAGGGCTAATTCACTGGCTGTGAGAGGCAAGGGAAAAGAAAGACGGTGAGGATGACTCCTAGAATTCTGGCTTGAGCAATTACACATAGAAATGCCATTTGTTGAAACAAGAAAGAGCTGAGGAATAGCAAACTATAATAACTTCCTTAAAGTCTACAGGTTTTTTGACACTCCTCCCATCAAGAGGTAGAGTCTATGTCTCCTCCCCCTTGATGGTTACCTCAATGAATAGAATGCAGCAGAAGTGTGACTTGCAAAGCTAGGTTAGAAATGACTGTGCAGCGTTTGCCTGTTTCTTTTAGGACACTCACTCTGCAAAGCTTCAGCTTCTGTGAAGAAGCTCAGCCAACAAGCTCTTTGAGTCTGGCTCAGCCTAGGCACCAGACACGTGAGTAAGAAGCTTTAGAAATAACCCCAGGCCTCACCATGTTCTAGTTGCATGCACATGAGACCTCCAAGGGGCTGAGCACCGTCTACCCCCAGGTTCACGGGCAAAATAAATTATTGTTATTATTTTAAGCCACAGTGATAGATGGCTTGTTACACAGCAGTAGATAGCTGGAGCAAAGATGGCTAGTTAGATTTTAGATACATGTTTGAAGAGTCCGGAGGAGATGCTTTAAAAGCAGTTAAAAATTCAGGTCTGGTGCTAAGGAAAGTACTTTGGGATTTTTGAGTTTACTTATACTCTTCCCAGGCTCTCATCTGTCTCAAACTCTGTGTCACAATTGCAAAGCAATTTCATGTTCTTTATTTGACTTGATCTTAATAATAACCCTTGAAGAAATGGAAAGCATATTACCATGCCCATTATAGAGCAGAGGAAGCTGAGGCTCAGGAAGCGTTTATGATTTCTAGAAAATCCCATGGCACAAAACTCAGAACCTAAGCCTTCTGATTCCCAGTATGTACTGTTTCCACTGCACTCTGCTAAGTGCTGTGGGAGATGGAGAAGATGCCTAGTAATTCGGTGGGGTGGGGGTGGGGGGGCAGGGGCCTGAGGTCAGAGAGCTGAAAAACGTAAGTATGAGAAGGGATGGAGGAGGAAATTTAAAAGTGCTTTTTAACAACGAAAATATATAAAGAACTCATACACCTCAACACCAAAAGAAAAAAACAAATTAAAAAATGGGCAGAGGACCTGGACAGACATTTTTTCAAAGGAGAAATAAATACAGGTGGCCAGCAGGCACATGAAAAGATGCTCCACATCCCTAATCATCAGGGAAATGCAATTCAAAACCACAATGAGATATCACGGTACACCAGTTAGAATGGACACTACCCAAAAGATAAGACATAGCAGGTGTTGGCAGGAATGTGGAGAAAAGGGAACTACACAGTTGGTGGGAATGTCCATTGGTGCAGCAACCGTGGAAAGCAGTATGGAGGTTCCTCAAAAAACTAAAAATAGAAACATCACACAACCCAGTAATTCCACTTCTAGGAATTTACCTGAAGAAAACAAAATCCCTGATTTGAAAAGACATATGCATCCCTATGTTTGTTGCCACATTATTTACAATAGCCGAGATATGGAAGCAACCTAAGTGTCCATCAATAGATGAATGGATAAAGATGTGGTACATATACACAATGGAATATTATTCAGCCATTAAAGAGAGGCCAGTGCGGCCATTTGCAACAACATGGTTGAACCTAGAGAGTATTACGTTCAGTGAAATAAGCCAGGCAGAGAAAGACAAATGCCATATGATTTTACTTATTTGTGAAATATAAAAACAAAACAAAATGAACAAAATAGCAGTGGACTCATAGACACTGAGAAGTGACTGGTGATTACCATGGGAGAGGTGAGAGGGTAGGAGGAAGGGGAAGGGGATAAAGAGGCATAAAAATTCTTAATCATAATATAATTTGGTTATGGAGATGGCAGTGCAGCATGGAGAATATAGCCAATGGTTCTGTAACATCTTGCTATGTTAATAGATGGTAACCACACTAGTGGGGATGAGGATTTAATAATATGGGTAACTGCTGAATCACTGTGTTGTATACTTGAAACCACTACAAGATTGTATATCAGTAATACTTCAATTAAAAAAAACAGTGTAAACGTGCTTCTCAAAATTTTCCACAGAAGTATCCCTTTCTGGGGAATAGAGAACTACTACACATCTAGGAAGATCTGGTGTATAGCCTGAAAGGAAGTTCTGTGAAGTCATCCATTCATATATTTAACAATTACTTACTGAGCCCAGACTACGTTCCAGACACAGTGCTAAGTTCATTGTGTTAAGCACACTGCACACAGTCCCTGTCCTCCAGGAGCTCAAGGAAAGAAACAATCAAGCAAGCAATTCAGCAAGCACCATTTGGAGCCTGAGATCTCCAGGAGGAAGTCCCATTAAAACAGACGCCTAAGGGCAAGGTGAGGGGAAGGTACAGGGAACTCTAAGCAGAAGAAAAGGTAAGTACAGAGACTTAGAGGTAAGAGGGAAAACACCTCTTTCAAGGCAAACAGCAAATTTAAATTTAGTTGGAATGTGGTTAATAGGAAGGAAGTCAGAAACTGGGGATAAAATGACCATCTGTAGGCAGAATCTATGCACAAAGCGACTTAGATACTTTCACCTCATGTCTAGAGAGAGTCCTGAAATATTTCAGTTATCTTGGCAGCTCTGTCTTCCCCAGCAGTGGGCTGAATACTTCATGGCAGCACAGACTCCCAAGGCCGTATCAGTGTCCTATGAGTTGAGTCCACCCCACAGAGCTCATACAGTTACTAGTGCCCTGAAGATATCACGCCTCCAGACTTATAGTCATCAACCAGATCCAAAGCATTGCCACCTTGAGAGGCCCTAAGGGAGCAGTTAGCAGGGTTTCATCCAAGCATTACTATCTCATAGTCCTAAAAGTTATATACTATCAGAATTTTAAGATGCTGTGTTTCTTCATTTTTGCTTATTTTTCTCCCCTAGTGGTAAGCATGAAAAATGCCTTAAGTGAAAAAATACTCCAGTACTTATTAGAGGGAGAAAAGCAATAACTTAACTCCCTTTCTTCAGCTGGCCTAAAGGACGGGTGCTGGAGGGTTAGGCATCTGCATCAGGAAAAGGAAAGTTAGCTCAGTCCCCGGGCACACAGGAGCCAGAACAAGCCCATGGCAGAGGCACAAACCCTTACTCTTAACCACCAGATATCTGGGGTTCCTTTGATGTTGAGGCACCTCAGACCTCTGCTTGCTCTTGTTCAGAGACCCTAGACAGAACACTCCTTTCCAAGTTTTCTTTCCTACAGTTTTCATCTGTCTTTGGAGCAATGACAATATCATTTTCTTTTGCTCAGACACAACTCCTTGCAAGAACAGAGGTATCAGAGAATGCTTCAGGGAGCACAGTGAACCTGAGCATAAAACATGGCAGCTATCAGTGGTGGGGGGGGCTTCCTCTTATTCAAAAAACATACACAAAAGAACTCACAGACCACAAACCATGGGACTAAACACAAGGGGCCTACTTCTCCATCTCCCCGTGGTCCTGTTTTTCTCACATCTCTTTGGGAAGAAATGGTGCCCGATTTTCCAAGGCTAAGGAAGTCTCCCCACTCACCACAGCTCTGCTACCTCCTGGAAGCACCTCCCGCCTGGAGAACATGCCCCACTTCCAGGGTTGCGCACACCCCGTAGCCCTGTTTTCACCTGACTGTGCCTTGGGGTCACAATGATAAGCAGACAGTTTGTGGAAAGTACCTTGAGTGCTGGGTGCCAGAAACAAGGGAAGCAGCAGTAGAAGTTTCAGAGCCAGGCGCCGGTCGCACGTTCTGTAACACATGCTACTCTCCGAGCTTCCCAGAAATGCTGGAGGCTGGTCAGAGCCAGGCTAGACAGGGACTGAGGGCTCCAGTGCTCTCAAATTCATGGCCCAAGCTTAGAGGAAAACACCCACTGACAGTTTCTCACCAGTTAGCAACCATGGGGCGGGACCAACACCAGAAAACAGGAAGCCCAGTAGATTTTTTAATCTGAGAGCACCACAGAGATAGGGTGAATGATTTTTTTGAATGTGCATTAGTTCTGTTTTCTGGGGAGAGGGTCCAATCCAATTCTATTGGATTCCCAGAGGGGTCAGTGCTCAGAAAAGATTAAAGGCCCCTGATAGAGACCATCTGCCAGAGGCTAAAATTAGCAGGTACCCCTCCCAAGACCACAGGGGATTTCTGGTCTGAGCCAACTCAGTTATGTGAGGAGTAGGTCACATGTGAGGAGTAGGTCACATGCGAGTGAGTCTCATTCAGAGGAGAAGCGTTGGGAAATCTACCTGCCCAGCCTTTGTGCTCTCTCTCTCACCCACTGAACCCACCCTGTCTCATCCTCCCTTCCCTTAAATTCACTGTTTGAATGTTTACATTGGCCTATTCACTACTATTCACTGAACAGTAGAAAAGCAAGATTTCTTGGCCTCAAAGAATGGATTGCCCATCCTTGTGGTCTAAAAAATTTCAGGCCATCCTTCTTGAATCTATGTATATTATTTGCCCACCCAAAGCACTTTGGAGATCCATTAGGCAAGCAGTATTCCCCAATACAGCATATTTGTAACTCTTTCCAGAATGGGGACATTTCTGATTCTCAATATGGAGGTGACCAATGAAAACACTGCTCTTCTCCATCTGTGAATCCTGTGATGGAAATAGTCACCCTCCCCAAAGGATCAGAGTAAGGAAACTGAGTCATCTCGATGCCTGAAATGGCATGTGAACACCCCATTCACGTGATCGCACTGGAGCCCCGTGAGGCAGGAAGGGCAGGTATTATCACCCTCATTCTGTAACTGAAACTTAAAGGCAGACTTGCCTAAGGTCATGCTTCAGCTCCAAACAACCCCAGTCTTCGGCTCTTTCCCCAGTGTGGGCTACAGCAAATCTTTGGAGTAGAAGAGAAGATGAAACGCTAATAGAGCAAGGCTGAGGTGGAGTTCAGTAGGGAAGATCTTAAAAGGAAATCATAAAAAGGAAGCTGAGGGGGAGGAGGCTGCGTCAAATGAGGCAACAGAGGAAGGGAAGGAAGTGAAGTAAACTGTGGGTGGCTTTGCTCAGACCCTGCCTCCTTTTGTGAGTCTGGGAAAGGGCTGCCGCTGAAGTGTTTGAGGTGTTAGCCAGCTGAGAATAACAAGACCTACTTCTAACCAGCCCTCTCCCAAGACTAGAGCTCTACTATTGCTGGCTGCCCTCTGGCTGGTTCCAGTAGGGGGCAGTACAACACTGCAGGTGTCTGAGTAGGCTTCTGCTTAGAAGTTTTCTGTGTCCAAAGTGACTAAAAGAACAGGGAACCCAGGACAATGGGGGTGGGCTAATAAGCAAGTAGAAGTGTGGGGAAAATGGAACTTTCTGACCAGGATTCCCACCAGGCCTTAATGGTGCCCACTGTAGGCTCTTTGCACATCTATGGGATGTTTTGCTGGGGACAGAGTGGCTGGTCCGTCATGGGATTGCCATTCCAGGGTGGGGGTGGAGAGGAAATACCCCTTCTCTCCTCCCCTTAGTTCCTGATATGTAAGTGGTCAGGCTTCCTCCAGTCAGCAGAGACCCACCTGCAGAGTTCGCCCTGGTGTGGGAAGAGAGCTGAGAGCAGAGAGGGAGAAAGAGCTTGGGAGCCATGAGCTCGGGAGCCATGTGAGAGGGTGTTTGGATGGGAAAGCAGAGAAAGAGCAAGGAAACTAGAGTTCAGAGCCATGCAAATGGGGAGGGAGCCAGGAGAGCTGCTGGCACAAGGAGAGACTGAGCCATGAGAATAAACCCTTTAATTCCCAAATTCTTTCCCTTGCTTTTCTTCCATCTCATCAAATTCATGGAAACTTGCCCTGAGCAGGATACCTCCTTCCCCAGAGCTACAAGAAGAAAGGGATTCTGAAAAGGAAACTAAGAAAGATCCACTGGATAGACAAAGAAGAGTCTAGGAGAAGGTGATGTCCAGATTAGCAGAAGTATGTCCATTGCCTTTGGTGATTGTGTGGTTGCTAGTAACCTTAAATTTTGGTGAGATCCATTTTAGTGGAGGCAAAAGCCAGGTTCTCCTTTCTTCTTCTCCCTTCCCACATTTGTTAGACATTTCTTGAGCTACATCAGAGGATGTAGAAATGAAAGCAACACTCCTCTTGCTCTTAAGTCAGTCTCACGAAAGAAACAGAGAAATAAAGCATTAAAATGTGGTTGTGAAATGGGGAACATTGGGGTCATGCAGGACAGACTACCTACTTATATTTGTTTTAACCTTCACTTGGCTCTTCTTCCATAGCAATGGTACGCACTGCATGACCTTGCAAGGATCATTAACCTTGTCCTTTGTCCTCTTTCCTGAAATTGGATACAGGACTGGAGGGGATGTTGGCTGATAACATTTATGTTGCAGAGCAGATACCAGACATGGAGTCAACATGAACCATGCCAAGACCCCTAAAGTGGTGCCAGGAAGATGGGATTGGCACATAATTCCAAGAAGTTTCAAGGCCTTTCCAGCTTCTGTGCTAACCCCACATTCCTTTGCCGCTAGTATGTAATCCATCCCTCAGCTGACTGGGTAAGACAGATTTGAGAAAGCTCCCCTGTCTTATCATTGGGCTGCCCCAATTATTACGTATTGTTAATAGATAATAAAGCTTTCTCTGCTTCAAACCCAGGGACTCAGAGATTGGCTTACTACACATGGGGCATGTGTGGATAAAGTGGGGTTCCTATGGCCAGGATCCTCACTGAACTTAAATGTAACTGGCCTGTTGCTATGCTACCGCTTCCACACCTTTAGGCAATAAGCCATTATTATGTTAATATAAAGAGTTCTGCCCAGTGCTCGGCTTGATTGAGTGGCTGGGCTGCAAGGCTGTAGGAGAGCGGAGCGGAGGCTGGAGTGGTGGCAGCGCCCAGGACAGAGGCCCAGAGGACGGCTGTGCGGGACGGCTGTGCAGAGAGGCCCAGAGGACGGCTGTGCGGGACGAGACCCAGAGGATGGCTTGCTGCACCCGAAGCAGCAGTGATGACACAGACTCGCTCTGAGTGAACGGGATTTTAGTGACTGACCTGCCACCTGGAAATAAAGCTGGGTATAACTTTTTCACCCCAAGAACACTTTGCTCTAAATTTCTTTGGTCACAGTGAATCTATAGCAAACTTGCCTGGGGCTGAAACTCATTTGCAAGACAACTGGCAAGTCCGCAGGGTTCATTGTTGACCAAGAAAAAAGACAAGCTGCCCTTATGGGAGGGGTGCTTCAGCCGGTTGCCCCTGTGAATGGGGAGACAGTGGATTGTCCCCCAATGGGTATGTGGTCTGAGGTGGCTTGTCTTCTAGAAGACTGGGCCCCACCCCAGGACTGGAGGCAAGTGGAGGTGACACCTGAGGCTGTAGAGCTGGCCCTTCGTATAGTAAGTAGATCCTTTGGGAAGCAGAGTGCCCGTGAGGCAGCAGGGACTGTGGGTTGGCTGCTTCTCACATGTTTAAAAAGGTCTACAGAGGAGACCCAAGAAATAGCGGCACGAGAACACGAGCTGCAAACGTCTGTGGATTCCCTGAGGAGGGAGATGGCTTTGATGCGAGAGGAGGCAGCACGAGAGCGCCGGCAGCCAGGAGCCATTGGAGACGAGACGGCAGTGCTGCCAGGTGTTCTGAAGGAGGAAGAGGCCATCAAGGAAAAAGACGAACTCCTGAGGGAAGCACAGGCCGAGGTGGTACGAGAACATCAGCTGGGAAGCATTGAGCTGAAGGTAAGAGACCTTCTGAGGACTGAGGTAGCATTGCTGTGAGGTACAGTAGAAAAGGTAAAGGTTGTAGCAGAGAAGGCACTCGGGGGAGGGGAGAGAAAGGTGCCATCAGTCCCAGAAATGGAGGAGCTGGAAAAAGACGAAGGGGTGATGCCAGAGGCACTGGCGCCTCCTGTATTGAAAGCATGCCCCGTGGTTGTAAAGAAAATAAAGACCCAGCAGCTGAAGGTTCCCCAAGGAGAGGAGCAGCCCCCTCCCCAGGTCGTGGAGCATTGTATGGTCCGCCCCTATACTCAGGCTGAGCTGGTGGATTTGGGCTCCCAGTTTAGGTAGAAGCCCTCGGAGTCAATATCAGCTTGGCTCCTGCGTCTGTAGGACTTAGGGGTGGATGGAATTCTTCTGTCGAGGTCAGAGATGGGAAAGCTGTCTTCCCCAACAGTGCAGCCTGCCTGAGGCAGTGATTACAAAATGCACATCAGACCCCAGGGAGTCACACCCTCCTCGATTGGCTCATGGCTGCACTTCGTGCTGTGTGGCCCAATCCGGGTGATCTACCATCCTCTCCTGTTAGATGGCAGACATATGCTGAACTCCAACAGGTGTTACGAGAGCTAGGCATGAGAAATGCCATCTATGGTCCAGAGAATTATGGCCCAGATGAAGAGATTTTCATTACTGGGATGAGAAATATTGTACTTCAAACGGCTCCTACATCCCTCTTTGGGTCTCTAGTGGCCATTCTTTCCCCTCACTTAGCGCATCCCATAAGCAAGGTGACACGTACAGTAGCAGACTTAGGAGAGGCTGAAGCCACGAGAATTCGGAAAGAGATAAGACCTGTTGCTCACAAGAAGAATTTACAGGGCCCCATGAAGGTTACGAGGACCCAGATGTGGGTTGATTTAATACGGGCAGGAGCAGATGGAAGGAAATTAGATGGGAAGTCCAATAGATCTTACTAGAGCTATGGCAACAGCTGAAACCAGACCAGCAGTTCCAGCCATTAAGACCAAAGAGGCAGAGATCAGAGACAGAGCCACGAGTCCGGCCTGTGCGTTTGCAAGACTTCCTGCTAAAAAGCGAGCCAACCTCACTTGAGCCCACACAGGAAAATGATTGGGGAACACGGTTTGACTGAGGGGAAGGTCAAGGTATCTGCCCTGAGGGACCAGGGGGGAACCGGAGACCACATGATGGCTGGAATGGACATGTTTTGGACTGGATCTGCATGGTGCTTTGAACACTAGTGCTTTGAACCTAGCTGAATCCTCTGGCTTGAGGATTATTATAATTTTTGTTACCAGTATCTTAATTTTTATCTCTGAGTTGTTATCCTCTACTGCTGTTGTGGAATCTGGTTACAGTGCTCCAGATTTCTCGCACAGGGACCATTGCGGAAGATGGAAAGTGTGTAGATTGTAAGGCGAGAATCCTGGAGGGGTGGAGTGTGGATAAAGTGGGGTTCCTATGGCCAGGATCCTCACTGAACTTAAATGTAACTGGCCTGTTGCTATGCTACCGCTTCCACACCTTTAGGCAATAAGCCATTATTGTGTTGATATAAAGAGTTCTGCCCAGTGCTCTGGAGACTGGGTTGGCTGGGCTGCAAGGCTGTAGGAGAGCGGAGCGGAGGCTGGAGTGGTGGCAGTGCCCAGGACAGAGGCCCAGAGGATGGCTGTGCGGGACGGCTGTGCAGAGAGGCCCAGAGGTAGAGACTGGCTTGCTGCACCCGAAGCAGCAGTGATGACACAGACTCGCTCTGAGTGAACGGGATTTTAGTGACTGACCTGCCACCTGGAAATAAAGCTGGGTATAACCTTTTCACCCCAAGAACACTTTGCTGTAAATTTCTTTGGTCACAGTGAATCTAAAGCGAACTTGCCTGGGGCTGAAACTCATTTGCAAGACAGCATGCAAATCCAGATTTGTAGCAGCTGCAGGGAGCTCTGGTCCTCACTCCTGCTCCTGACTCACTGCTATTCTCTCTCTCCCAGAAACAAGTCGGTCAGGAAGCTGTGCTGCAGCCATGGCTTTTGGAGATTCTGGAAAGACACCCATGAAACCAGAGGTGGGCGATTCACTGAATTAGAATTACACTAACCAGTACATTGTAAAATCTTTGGAGAAGGTATATGCTGACTTGATCAGGGGTGCAAAGGAAAAGAATTTCAAAGTGAAAGGACAAGCAGAGATGCCTACCAAGATCCCGAGAATCACTACAAGAAAAATTCCTTGTTCTAAGGTTCTAAGACTTGGGATCATTTCCAGATGAGAATCCACAAGTGACCCAGTTCTTCTGAGACTGTTAAACAAGTTACTTCCATCGGAGTTGAGATTAAAGTTACCATTGAAGATGCTTAAATCAACCTTTTTAATTATCAGTTGTTAATAAAAAACAAAGAAACAAGCCCAAAATGGAGTCATTCACCCTACACCACAGCAAAGACTTAATTGCAGTTTCAACCTATCCCAGGAATGTGATCTTTTCACAGTCTAAATTTTGCAGATTTTACTAGTGAAAGAACCTGCATGACAAAAACCCTGCTGAAGGAAGGTGTCCTGGCCTGAAACAATCCTTTCTTTCTTTTGCTAATAACATCCTTGCCCCACCCTCCTGCCTATAAAAACCTTTCATTTTGTACACCTCTCAGCATCTCTCTTCTTGGTAGATGGGATGCTGCCTGGTTCATGAATTGCTTAATAAAGCCAGTTAGATCAAATTAACTAGGCTGATTTTTTTTAACAGGTGTGACACCTTTGAAGAAGAGAAGTGTTTTAGATAACAAACACGTCATAGGTAGTATCTGAGAGGCCAGAGAACTTGGCTAGTTCAGAAAAATGAGACTATGTAATGTGACTGAAATAAAAAGAAAATCAGGTCCAGATTGCTAAGGTTTTAGTGTGAATAATTAGAAGTTTGGATAATATCCTGAAGCCCTTCAACGGGAGGTAAATAAAGGATTTTGAGGAGATAAGTGATGCATTTCAAGTGACAGGTCAGAAAGAAAACTGAGGAAGATGAAAATGAGACTAGAAGCAAGGAGATATTAGAAGGCTGTTGCAAGAATCCAACTAAGTAATAAAGAAGGTCTTAGCTGAAGCAGAGGTGGTGGGCTGAAGAGAAATCAGAATTAGCAGAACTCAATACCTGGTTTTGTATGGGGATGGAAGGAAAAGGAAAAAGAAGACTCACTGCTATTTTGGGTGATTGAATCAGTGGTTAAGAAAAGGGACAAGTTAGGACACGAGAGAAAAGTTCAGTTTTGGATTTAAGATTAAGATGTTTAAGACAGAGTTAAAGATTTAGATCTGGATCTCCAGAGAAAGACCTGAGCTACATACCAGACACATGAAAAATCAGAACACAAATTGTGGTTGAAGTCATACTGTGTACAAGAAGGAACTCTGATGGGGAGAAAAGGGAACCCCTGTATACTGCTGGTGGGATTACAAACTGGCACGGCCATTATGGGAAGTGTGGAGGTTTCTCAAAAAACTAAAAATAGAAATTCCATATGACCCACCAATTACACTCCTGGGAATCTACCCAAAGAAAGTGAAATTAATTTGAAGAGATATATGCACCTCTATGTTTATTGCAGTATTATTTACAACAGCCAAGATATGGAAGCAACTGAAGTGTCCATCAATAGATGAATGGATAAAGAAGATGTGGTACATTTACACAATGGAATATTATTTAGCCATGAAAAAAGAAATAATTCCTGCCATTTGCAGTAACATGGATGGGCCATGTGAGTGTTATGCTAAGTGAAATAAGTCAGTCAGAGAAAGAGGAATACCATATGGTTTCGCTTGTATGTGGAATCTGAAAAAGAAAACAAGCGAAACAGAAATAGACTCATAAACACAGAGAACAGGTGGTTGGTTACCAAGAAGGATGGGGGAGACAGGTGAAAAGGTACAAACTTCAAATTATAAAATAATTTAGTCACAGGGATGGAAGTACAGCATAAGGAATATGGCCAATAATATTATAAAATCTGTATGGTGACAAATGGCAACTACACTTATCCTGGTGAGCATTTAATAATGTACATAATTGATGAATCACTAAATTACTCATCTGAAATCAATACATATTGTATATAAACTATATGTCAATAAAAAATTTTTTTTAAAAGAAATAACTCTCTTGGACAAAATATGTAAATTGGAAAGGGGGTTGAGGAGGGAATACCCTGTCTTTGTCCATTCAGGCTACTCTAACTAAAGTACTATAGACTGGGTAGTTCAAACAATAAACATTTATTTCTCACAGTTTTGGAGACTAGAAGTCCAAGATCAGGGCGCCAGCAGATTCAGTACCTGGTGGGAGCCCACTTGCTGGTTCAGAAACTTCTCACTATGTCCTCACATGATAAAAGGAAGGAGGGAGCTCTCTGGGGTCTCTTTTGTAAGGGGCATTAATCTCATTCATAAGGGCTCCAACCTCATGACCTAATCATTTGCCAAAGGCCCCACTTCCAGACACTATCACATTGGGATTGGGTTTCAACATATAAATTTGGTGGACGGGGCACCTACATTCAGTCTATACCACCCTGGTATTACCAACATTTAAGGAATGGTGAAAGAAGAGGCATACACAAAGAAGACTGACAAAGATTGCTAGAAAAGTAGGAAGAGAATTAGAACATTTTAAAAGAAGACAGTAGGAAATGAGAGTATTTGAAGAACTGAGATGTTAACAGTATCAAATGCTGCAGAAATGAAATGTAATTAGGTTATGGAGATGTGTCCATGCAAAGTATATGATCAGGTAATTTACACAACAAAGTCAAGAAAATGCCCAATAAACATGAAAAATGCACATTCATACTAGAAGTCAGGGAAGTAGAAATTAAATAATGATAATATTGTCTATAAAATTGGAAAAAATAATTTAACACTTAGATTCCAGTGATAATAACAAAATTAGAGGAAACCAGACATTTACACTGTTTATGGGAGTATAAATTGGTTCAGTCTTTTTGGAGAGAAATTTGGTGTTACCTGTCAAAATTTTAACTGCATAATACCCTTGGTACTCTGTTCTCCTTGTAATAATTTATATGAAAACATACTGGCACCATTATACAAGGATAAATTAAACATAAAACAATGCCCATTACAACATAATTGGGGACCAGCTAAAGTTGGATCCCACAAATATGTCCAGGCACCAATCCACACAGTGATGTGAATTCCCCAGTAGGATTCAGTGTAGCTGGAGACAGTTTACATAAACCCTTTCTCAGTGGGGCTCTAGCAACTTATTCTAAGAACACAGTAGGTTGAGTCAAAGCCCCAGACACCAACTGAGTCATGTTAGCTGTGAAATAAGAAATGATAACTATAGACAAATAGATGATTGATAGGTGACAGATTGATGATAGATATATAGATATAGATGATATAGATAGATGATAGATATAGAAAGATTGATAGATAAATGATAGATATAGATAGATGATAGATAGATAGATAGATAGATAGATAGATAGATAGATAGATAGATAGATAGATAGATAGATAGACATAGATGGATGATAGATCTAGATAAAGACAGATATAGATATAGGTATAGATATAGAAAATCTGCCCCTGGTCCTGATATGGGACTCCTAAAATCCTTATAAATAGGATGATAGGAGCATCTTTTGTTCTAACAATCTTTGATCCCAGTTCCCAACGCAGGGCCCCTAAAAACCTTATAATGTTTTTGTGATCAGAGAACTAGGAGCAACTTTTGTTCTACTATTTGCTCTTTGACCCTGATTCCTGACACAGGGCTCCTAAACCCCTTAGAATTTCCTGGGTGATGGGGGTATCTTTCATCGAGGTGATTCTTGGTGGGCCCCTGGCCGGGGTCTGCTCACCAGAAAGACCAAGCCATGATGAGAAGCTTGAAATGTTCATCCCCTGCCTGCATTATCCAGAGAGGAAAGAAGGGCAGGAAATGAAGTTAATAACTGATCATGCCTATGTGATGAAGCTTCCATAAAAATCCTAATAGTATGGGATTTGGTGACTCTGAGAAACAATACCCTGTATTCAAACACTAATGCTCTAGACAGAAGACTTTGTCATAGACATTGGTTGATACTGGCGGTGGTCATGGTGCCTTTGGTAGGTGAACCATCGAGCAGTTACGACCGTGATATTGGGCACCAGCAGCAAGCCGTAGCCAAGGGGGAATAGAATGGTAAGTGCCCTGAGTGATACTCTGTGGCGAACATATTAGACACTGAAAGAAGGACTTCACTTCTCTGATCCTCAATTTCCTATTTCACAAATGGTCGTAATACAAGTATCTGTATCACAGTGTTATGATAATACCTCCCTCGCTTAAATTGAAACAAAACTATCTGGAATCAGTATTCTCCTTTTTTCCTTCCCTTAGAAATCTGGGTCTTTGAAAGAAGAGTCTGCAGTCACTCTCTTCATCTCCCATACCGTCAGTCCTGAATCCAAACCAGACAGGCCTCTGCTGTCCCCAAGCCAATGAGACTCATCTTCTGGAGCCAGATACAATGGCCATTTTTAACCGTCATCTTCCCAGGCCCCTCAACAAATGACCTTTTGATCACTCCTTCCATAGAACTTTATGTTCTCTTTTCTCCATGATATCACTCCCATTTTCTTTCCACCTCTCTAATTCTCTTCCCTGTGTTCATTCTTACTATTGGTATGTCCCAAAATTATGTCCTTTGTCCTTTCTTTTCTCATATTTGGTCCCTGAAAGATTTGCTCTTTTTCTGTGGCTTCATTTATTTTTCTACTATCAAGAAGAGAATGGTGATATCAATATAAGTGATTACCATCCAGTCTAAACATGCATTGAATATAGCTCATTCAGTTATTGTCCTAACGACTCCAACTTTACAAGGATGGCATATGTTTTGTACATATGAGAATATTCCTTTTCTTTTTCCCTTGTGCAAAATGACAATTTGAAATGGCCATAGGATTTTTGGGTCAAAATCTCCACCCTCCCCAGCTCTATAGGTGTTTTTCAAGTCTTTTATGATATTTTTGAGGCAAAAAGTAAAATCTCCAACCCTGCTCTTGCCATTTACTTCCTTGGATACATTGTTTCCTTGCAGGAGAGTAAGTTTCAAGCAGCCCTTGCTTCACCCTCACCCTTGTCTGGTCTGCACAACTTTATCTCTCTAACAAGCAAGCCAACTCAAAGATGGTTTCTTTCTAAATCTGGGACGTAATCTCCAAAACCTTAGCATGTCAAGCCTGATAGAGTGTCTTCTTTTGCCAGGGAGCCTGGCACCAGCCAGATAGTAACAATGTGACTTAGGGTAGGGAATTTGAACCACATCAAAAATGTAAATTAAGGCAGGGGTTTTGAGTCATATGTATCATCAGCTCAACTTCCTGAAAGGCTGAAAATTGAGATCAGCCATGTGATAGTGCCTAAAGATGAAACCCCAGTAATGACTCCAAGACTTGGGTAAGCTTCCCTGGCTGACAGTACTCCATGTGTGTTGTCACACATCACTGCCAGGACGAGTTAATGCCACCCATGACTACATGGGCAGAAGGCTACTGGAAGCTCCATGTTTGAAACCTTCCTGGACTCCGTATCTCTTCTCTTGATTGATTTTAATTTGTATCCTTTCCTTGTAATAAATCATAACCATGAGCATAAAGGCTCTCAGTAAACTCTGTGAGTTCTTCTAATGAATTGAGTGTGGTTTTGGGAAGCCCCTGAACTTAACAATTAACGTCAGAAGTGGGGGAGTTCTTAGGGTCTGACCCTTAACTTCACAGTTGGCTGACTTTGACAGATCCTTTCTGGAGATTGAGGAAGTGTAAGTAGAACACCTTCTCCCCTTTTGGATTTTCCAGGATTATAGGTATGCTCAGTCATCAGAGGTGGGGATTCATAACAAAGGTGTTAAAACAGTGGCCCTTTACTTTTCTATGAAAGCACTAGAACGGATTAAATTGCATTCATAGTTATGACAATATTCTTTTAGTCATTCTCCACTGCTCCCATTATTTAAATAGAACTGTTTATAACTCTGACTATGCTGTTATACTCTCAGGGGGTAAATTTCTTGCATGTTCCAGTAAATATGCCATCTCCTTTTAAGATGAAATACAATTGGCAAAACTTTAGCCAGACTAGGAGAAAAAGAGAGAAGACTCAAATTAATAAAAACAAATGAAAGAGGACACATTACAGCTGACACCACAGAAACACAAAGCATCATAAGAGACTACTGTGAACAATTATACACCAACAAACTGGATAACCTAGAAGAAGTAGGAGAATTCCTAGAAACATGCAACCTATCAAGACTGAATCATAAAAATATAGAAAATTTGAATAGAACAATAATGAGAAAAGAGATTTAATCAGTAATCAAAAATCTTTCAACAAAGAAAAGTCCAGGACCAGATGGCTCTATCCATGAATTCTGACATGAAGACTGGGACTTCACCTATCTATGCTTAACACCCAAATCCTGGCTCTTTAGAGGTGATTAGGAGCTGTTTTAAATGAAATTAATTATAGTAATGGCTCATATTTACTGAGGACCTATTAGGTAGTCTCTATGCCAATTTTAATATGGATCATATCATTTAATGCTTACAATCCTGTGGACTACGAACTATGGTTGTCCCCATTTCCCAGATGAGGAAATTGAGGCATAGGCCCAAGGCCAAAGAGGAAGGAAGGGACAGAAGCAGGACTCAAGTCTAGGTGGTGTGGCCGGAGCATCTGCATGCTTACCCACTCACTGGGCAATGCTGCCAGACTGAGAAACGGAAAAGCAGGAGTCAAAGCCAAGGGGAGGAGTGAGCAGGATGGCTGTGTTGTGAGTAGTGAGGAGCACGGACAATCTGTGGAAAGACGGTTGACAGTGAGAACACTGGACATTCCTTACACCACCTCCTCCCCTATGGTCCCGTCTTCTCAAAGGGGTTGAATGAATCAAAGAGAGCTTGTAATTTTTTTCTCCTCCAACAAAATCTGGAAATAATTATGCATTAAAGCAGAAGAAATGGACGTTAAACTCAGAGAAGAACCATGTGCTGAGGTACTGGAGTGGAAGACAGCCCAGAGAGGGGCTAGGACCAGCCCTGCCTGAAGAGTCTGAACTTTCCAGGCCTTCAGGGTTGAGGGAAGTACCACTGGTGCACGCACAAAACCCGAGGTCCCCAAGTCTCCTCTGCTCGCCTTTCTTCCATCCTGCTTTTCACATTTCAGAAATTGTGAAAATGAGCTAGGACCAGCTCTGAGCTCTAAACATCTGGATAAATGCCCATACCCACTGAAACTTCCCAGAAGCCCCACACAGGCCAGCTCTAACAGGACCATCCCCTCCCTCTGCCACTGCATATGCCTTACAGCCACCATGGAATTGCCCTTTAAGGTCACAAAGTGCTTTCACATCCATTCTACAGTTTTGCCCCCCGCAACAACCCATGAAGTAGGTAAGAGATGGCCATTTTATTCTAATTATATGCGTGAAGAAACTATGAATCATAGGAATGAGATGACTTATAGTGGCAGACCCTGCACTGGAACTACTCTGTTCTCTAATAGCCCCTTAGACTTTACCCACCACCCATTCCTGCCCTCCACATTGTAATTGTTTGCCTTATCTGCATATTTCCCCCAAGACAGTATGGTTTATCTGAAGGTAGACAAATGTCTTTCAACTGTATTTTCAACTCAAAATGCAGTGGGTGATGCAAGCTGTGTTAATGATAAATGAGGACTTTGGCCCAAGGCACCCCAGCAGAGAACTTGAGAGGATCACTGGGCATTTGGTGTCAGTGGGGGTGGGGGTGGGAGGGTCTGGTCACACCAGGCATAGTCCTAGGCATGAGAAAGAGGTGATCTTCCTTCCCAGAGCATGCTGTGTGATTTGTTGGGCCCAGAGAGAGAAATGTGAACTAAGAAGCATAAAATCTGGAATGCAAAATAGTGATATGAGATCTAATCATGATTCTCTCATTTCTGCCTACTAGAATTGATTCAGTGAAACCAAGGGCAGTTTCAGGAAAGCACAGCCATACACTCAACGCCAGCTGATCTGAGCAGGACGTGACAAGCCGCAGAGTCCAACCTCATTAGTGGTCAGGAGGGGAACCTGGGCCCACAGAGAAAGGGGATATACTGCCAGCCCCAGGCACCAGGCTTTAGGGGTTCAGCATGGAGCTCTGCCTACCGGAGTGTGGACTAGAGCTGGGTCGCAGGAGGTCACCAGCTAATGAGATGATACTCTCACTGAGTTGGCAGTTGGTTTCTACGAAGTCTCAGAGTATTCAAATATTAAAGTATGTGCCCCTCAGGAACATTTTAACACTAAATAAAAATTTCAGAGTGAGTTTGAAAGAGCAATCTATTGAATATGTCCAAAATTTTGGTCCAATCGTGATTGACATACATTAGTGAGAAAGGTATCAAAATGTTCCTGTACTTTTTTAGCTTGAAATTTAAAGTCCTACTACATATTTTAATATCATGTTTACTTATTTTACAAGGAAAATAATTAAATTTTTATAATTGATCATGTTTACTTATTTTACAAGGAAAATAATTAAATGATAATTGACTGCAAAATTGCATCACAAGAGAAGTGACTGCTACTCTTCCTGTACGGCCACTTTGGCATAACATACTCTAATTATAGGTCTTGAAAAAGAAACAGCTATTGAAAAAGCTAATTTTTTTTAATTTGATGAATTGTAACAATACTGCCATGGTTTAAAGCAATAATCGTTTCTCACTTTGAGATGACTCATATTTCCTCCTGGAAATATACAAGCATTCTATTCTTTATAAATTTTTTGTCACCTTTCTCTAGTTTTCTGAAACTTCTCTCACATTCTGCTCCTATTGGAAGGTAGAGTCCTGAGGTCCTGAGAAATCTCACCCCTTTTCTGCTCCCAATTTTCTTCTTCAAAAAGAAAGAAGAAAATAATGGGTATCATTCATCATTATTCAAATTTTACTGGTTTGGGACACTTGTTCATTCATTCAGCACATGTACTGAGGATGTGCTATGTACCAGGCACTATTTTAGTTGTTGGAAATAGAGTGTGAACAAAACAGATAAAGTTCCTTTTCTTATAGTCCTTATATTTCAGTGTGGTAGATCCTATGTCTATAATAATAAAACATGGTGAGAGAATAGAAAATAAAAGATCAGAGTGAGGTTGTATCAAGGGTACAGGAAGCTCTCTTTAATGGGTAACATCAGGTAAATCTTCAGGAAAAGAGCCAGTTAGATAGACATCTGGGGGAAGAGCCTTCCTTGGGTGCAAAGGTCTTGAGTGTGCTTGGGGTACTGAGGAACAGAGAGATGGTTAGTGTGACAGATGTGGAAAAGGCTATGGGGAAAGAGCTAGGAGATGACATCAGAAAAGTAGACAAAAGTCCTCATGGAGGGTCTTGGAGGCCCTGGAAAGGACTTTGTGTTTTATCCTAAGTGATATGGGAAACAAGGGGCAAGCAGAGGAATAACATGATCTCACGTATGTGTTAAAAGTATCACCCTATTGCCTGTGAAGAACAGATTATAGGAGACCAAGGTAGAAGCAATAAAAGTAGATACATAGCCATAACAACAATGCAGGCAAGAGATGGTAGTGGTGAAGGTTGGTAAGGGTTATAAGAAGCAATCAGTTCCTGGGCATTTTCCAAAGTAAAACCAATAGAATTTGCTGGCAAATGGATATAAGATACAAAAAGTGGAGCAAGGATAATTATAATTATCTGCCATGAAAAATTTAAAGACTAAAGCTACAATTTACTGGGATGAAGAAGAGAGGTGAAGGAGGAGGTCAAGGATAGGGAAGCAAGAGTTTGATTTGGCACATGTGAAGTTTTAGAGGCCTGTTAAACATTCAAATGGAGACGCTATGTAGGTAGCTGGATATACAAGAATTCAGGAATTCTGGGATTCAGAAATGAGGTCATAGTTGGAAATAAAATTGAGCATTTCAAACCAAGAAACTGAGATCATCTAAGAAATTGGTATAGATAAATGCTGCTGATAAGTTCCATATTTCCAAGTCAATTTCTTTGTTTTAACATAGGCTTTCTTTTTCAGTTCCTTTCTCTAGATGTGTCCTGATGGGCTGTCCCAAGGATTTTTCACTGATCTCATTCTACCCCATCCAGGTCTCTTTCCATCTCAAGACAGTTTCTCTCCATATCTTCCCAGAAACCTTAAGCTGGTCATTTCTAGGACAAGGAAAGCCACAACATGAAACTGCTTCAATGAAAATGAAACATTTGCTCCAAAAACACTGCTGGGTCAGTTCCTACAAAACACCTCCTCTCATTTCATTTGCCAAGAATATGAGGAATCAAAGCCACAACATTTCAAAACTGCTGTTTCTATCTTTGCCATATTTGTACTAGTATGGTTTACAAATGGGAATGCCTCATAATGGAATAATCACTGGATTTGAAATCACAATATTTGGGTACCTACTGGCTCTGTTAATAAAATGTTGTTTAACCTAGGGGAAAAATATCTCTCTGGTTCTCGACTGAACTAGGTCAAGT
Organism: Smutsia gigantea; assembly: GCA_032199065.1. Classification (NCBI taxonomy): domain Eukaryota; kingdom Metazoa; phylum Chordata; class Mammalia; order Pholidota; family Manidae; genus Smutsia; species Smutsia gigantea. The sequence goes on from JAVSCE010018009.1 coordinate 108,768, forward strand.
TTAGTAAATAAGTATCACCTTGTGAAGTAAGTTAGAAAAATATCTTGTGGTAAATCTAACCAAGGAAGTGAAAGACCTATACTCTGAAAACTACAAGACACTCATGAGAGAAATTAAAGAAGATACCAATAAATGGAAGCACATCCCGTGCTCATGGATAGGAAGAATTAATATTGTCAAAATGGCCATCATGCCTAAAGCAATCTACAGATTCAATGCAATTCCTATCAAAATACCAATAGCATTCTTCAATGAACTAGAGAAAATTGTTCTAAAATTCATATGGAACCACAAAAGACCCTGAATAGCCAAAGCAATCCTGAGAAGGAAGAATAAAGCAGGGGGGGATTATGCTCCCCAATTTCAAGCTCTGCTACAAAGCCACAGTACTCAAGACAATTTGGTACTGGCACAAGAATAGACCCATAGACCAAAGGAACAGACTAGAGAGCCCAGATATAACCCAATCATATATGGTCAATTAATATATGATAAAGGAGCTGTGGACCTACAAACGGGAAATGACAGCCTCTTCAACAGTTGTTGTTGGCAAAACTGGACAGCTACATGTAAGAGAATAAAACTGGATTATTGCTTAACCCCATACACAAAAGTAAACTCCAAATGGATCAAAGACCTGAATGTAAGTCATGAAACTATAAAACTCTTAGAAAAAAACATAGGCAAAAATCTCTTGGACATAAACATGAGCGACTTTTTCATGAACATATCTCCCCGGGCAAGGGAAACAAAAGCAAAAATGAACAAGTGGGACTATATCAAACAAAAAAGCTTCTGTACAGCAAAGGACACCATCAGTAGAACAAAAAGACATCCTACAGTATGGGAGAATATATTCATAAATGACATATCCGATAAGGGGTTGACATCCAAAATATATAAAGAGCTCACGCACCTCAACAAACAAAAAGCAAATAATCCAATTAAGAAATGGGCAGAGGATCTTCCCAGATCTGAACAGACACTTGTCCAAAGAAGAAATTCAGATGGCCAACAGGCACATGAAAAGATGCTCCACATCACTGAACATCAGAGAAATGCAAATTAAAACCACAATGAGATACCACATCACACCAGTAAGGATGGCCAACATCCAAAACACAAACAACAACAAACGTTGGCGAGGATGTGGAGAAAGGGGAACCCTTCTACACTGCTGTTGGGAATGTAAATTAATTCAACCATTGTGGAAAGAAGTATGGAGGTTCCTCAAAAAACTCAAAATAGAAATACCATTTGACGTGGGAATCCCACTCCTTGGAATTTACCCAAAGAATACAAGGTGGTACCTATACACAATGGAATATTATCCAGCCATAAGAAAGAAACAAATCCTACCATTTGCAACAACATGGATGGAGCTGGAGGATATTATGCTGTGAAATAAGCCAGGCGGAGAAAGACAAGCGCCAAATGATTTCCCTCATTTGTGGAGTATAACAACGAAGCAAAACTGAAGGAACAAAATAGCAGCAGACTCAGAGACTCCAAGAAGGAACTAGTGGTTACCAAATGGGAGGGTTGTGGGAGGGCGGGTGGGGAGGGTGGGAGAAGGGGATTGAGGGGTATTATGTTTAGTACACATGGTGTGGGGGATCACGGGGAAAACAGTGTAGCACCGAGAAGGCAAACAGTGAATCTGTGGCATCTTACTACACTGAAGGACAGTGACTGCATTGGGGTATGGGTGGGGACTTGATAATATGGGTAAATGTAGTAACCACGTTGTTTTTCATGTGAAACCTTCATAAGAGTGTATATCAATAATACCTTAATAAAAATTTTTTAAAAAGGAAAATATCCTGTGTACACTCTTATTGGTTCTATAACTTGTCTGCAGATTCCTTTGAATTTCCCATGTCAGCAGTGATGTGATCTGAAATAATGATAATTTGTCTCTCTTTTGCTAACCCACGTACATTTTACTTATTTTTCTAGTCTTATTACTTAGGCCAAGACACCAGTTAATTAATCAATAGTAGCGGTGACTGAATAAATTCTTATCTTATTCATGACTTTGATAGTATTGCTCTTAAAGATTCAGCATTTAAGTATGTTTGCTGATGTTTCAAGTATTTGCTTACAAATTTTTGAAATTATGAGTATTGAATTTTATCTAAGTATTTATTATACCTTCTGAGATGATCATGTTATTTTGCCTTTTGCTATTTTGTCAGTGTGATAGATTGCACTGTACATTTTTATAATGTTGGCCCATCTCATATTCCTGGAATAAGTGATATTTTGTCATGATGTATTTTTAATTTTAACATGATGGAATTAATTTGTTAATGTTTCATTTGGTATCTTTGCCTACATTAATTAGGATCTTGTTCATAAATGATACTGGTTTATAATTTTCTTTTCTTATATTCACACGATTTGTGTATCAAGGTCCTTTTAGGTGCATATACATTCCCCCTCATGTATTGTGGGTTTCTACACCATTTGTCATTCAAAGAAATTGTTCTTAATTTTCAGTAAGGCTATATGCTTTAATACAATTTGAAATGTTTTATATAACATTACTCTGTTTTTTATCAAGTCAGATAAAGGAAGTATCCATGTTGGATTTATTTCACAGTTAACAAGAAATCCAAGATTTCATGATTATTTCAATGGGGACAGAAAAGAGAAAAGAAATAAAAACACAGGATCAGACCTCTCATTCCAGAGAAGATGAAATGGATACATTTCTCTTTATTTTTAACACTAAATACAGATAAAACCCCTGGATGTTATATATAAAACACAAAAACAATAAAATTCTAAAAGGTGAAGGGAAGAAGGCCAGCTAGGGACCTCTAGATCTTAGAAATGGTATGGCAGTTAGTTTCCTGGGTTCCCCTTTTGTCACGTATGTGTCTTGGGTTGTGTGTTAGATAAGACTATAACCCAGAAATGCCAATCCCAAGAAAAGCCTGCTGTCTCCTGGCAAAGGACTAGAAAAGATTCAGCCTACCAAGACAGAAGCCTTTAGACAATAACCACCCTAATCCAGCCAAATGATATTGGAAAATGTGGTGCCCACCCCATCAGCAAAAGCCAAGTGGAAAGCCTAGAATTCCATTCTGTCTTGGCAGTAAGCAAGAACCCCTCCCGTCCCCGCTAGGGTAACATCAGAAGAGGCTGAATGGGAAAACTGATCTTCCCCACCTACTCTGAGGTCATAAGGTACTACACTATTTCCTCTTCTTGATTGGTATGGTATTGAGCAAAGTCAAGTGGAGATTCCAGATTTTCACAACAACCCAGTAGTAATAAGGCCACATCCCCACCACCACAGTGTCAAAAATCACTTATCATACCAAGAACCAGAAAAATATGAACTTGAATGAAAATAAGGCAATCAATAGACACCAAAACCAAGATGGCAGATGCTGGAATTATCTGACAAGAGTTTTAAAGTAGCCATGATGAAAATACTTCAACAAATAATTATGAACACAGTGGAAACAAACAAAAGTCTTAGTTTGTGCTTTGAACAAGATTGGCTTGTATTAAGTACTTGGTCCTAAAGTTTACTTTATCTGATACTAACAGAGCTAATGCAGCCTTTTTATGCCTAGTGGCTAAATAATATATGTATGTATATATATATTTATTTATTTATCCATCCACTTACTTTCAGCCCAGCTGTATCTTTATATTTAAAGTACACCTCCTATAGATACCATATAATTTGGGTTTTTTTTAATGCATTTAAAACATCTTTGTTGTTTAATTGCAGTGTTTAGTCGATTTATACTCAGTGTAATTATTGACATAATTGGATTTAAGTCCTCCATTTTATTATGTTTTCTGCTTGCTCACTCATTTTAGTTTCACCATTTCTCCTGTCCTTTCTTTTTAACAATTATTATTATTAGAATATTTTTTAGAATTCCATTTTAGTGTCTCTGTTGACCTTTTAACATCACTGTTTGCATTATTTTCTTAGTGGTTTTTCTTTATTTGCCATTTGGATATCATTTTTTATGAAATATCTATTTGAATCTCTTGTTCATAGGGTTGTCTGCCTAATTCATAATGATATGTCAGATTTATTTATATATTATGGGTATAAGACTGTTGTGAAATAAATGATTAAAAGAACTTCTTCATCTTGCTGTAATAGAGTCTAAGTCCTCATTTCCTCCTCTGTAAGATGGGGTTATGGTAGAATCTGACTCATAAGGTTGTTATGAGGAACAGACAAAAGAATGCATATACTCCTGGCACTTAGCAAAGCTCAGTAAATATTATTATCCCCAGTGCCACATTTTTGTCCCCCATCTAACCTTCTATTTCCTCTATTCCAGATCTCTGAGAGGTCATATGGTATAGCAGATAAGGCTGGCCATATGGCCTTGATCAATTTCTAGCCTCTCTGAGCCTGTGATTCTTTATCTGCAAAATGGGGGTTCCATCACCTTTGGGATTCAATTCATTTTTTCCATCCTTTATTGAACATGTGTAAAAAGGATGTTTTTCACTGAGAGAGCACAAAAAAAATAAGGATGACTCATTGTCATTTGTCAATCACATCACATGGCTCCTCCTACTTCAACCCAGCTGAGAAAGAAATGTGAGCGTTACCAGAGGGAAGTGAGTTCGTTTAGTGACTGACATCCACAGAACAACATGCTTGGCTTCTCAGCACACCCCATCCTCATCTTGCTCCTCTCCCAGCTCACAGGTGAGTCCAGCCAGACCCTTCTGTTCTCTTGGCTGTCTTGCCCATCTTGAGGCATAGCTCCAGGCTCCTGGGTCCAGTCTGGGCCTCTGGCTCAACTCAGGAGGCTCTGCTACCCCACCTAATATTGCTTTTGGCATGCTGTTGTCTTGCATCAGAGGGCACAAAGAGATTGGAGGGACAGGAGAAAGAATGACTCTGGGGAACGACTCCCCTTCTGACCGTCCCAGGGCAGGAAGCCGTGAGAGAAGTGGTGTGAGGCATCAGAAAAACCTGTTCTAATCCAGATTCTCCCAGGAATTAGATTAAGAATGGCATCTTCCCGCGGACCTCAGCCCTCCCTCCCTTTGAGGGCAACATGAAAAGCAAAAAAGAGATTGTACAAGTGTATATTTACTCGTTTACGAACATACACTTTAAATATTTTATTTATATGTATTTATAACATTTGCAAAAATGTATTGTTATAAATCTTATATTTATAGAAATAGATATTTAGAAATATATTTGGGAAAATATTTTTAAATGATTATGCATAAGATGATATGATGGAAGGAAACATTTGAATTTCTCTCTTAACCCAACTCTTTACTTAGAAAACCAATTCACACTGTAGGCATTTTATGTTTAATGCCATGAAGGACTGAGGACTTTTCTGACCCTCTCATAGGGAATTCTAATCTTTGAAGATTTTACTATCCTCAGAGCTCTCAGGAAGGACCACAAGCCCCATAAGTTAGTAATATCTCTCAGTCATCAAACTCCTGGGGTACCACCATGAGGCCTCCCTCAGAGGTGGCGGCAGAGCTCACTAATGAGTGCCTCAGCTCTCCCTGAAGTGACCTAAGTGACTCCCAAGACCATAGTCAGTCAGCCTTCCCAATGCTTTCCTCCAGCTACCTGGATTCTCCAGGTATTCTGCATCAGTGGACTCTCACTTCCTGGAGTTCATTAGAAATTTGCATTTTTGGGGAGCACCTGGTTCTAAGCAAGTAGTCCTAGAATAGGTTGTTACTTTAAAAAGCACCCCTTGAACGGAAATGGTGATCAGAAGTAGAACCTGGAGATGGTGAGGTGGGGGAAGACATGACAGGGCTCTTCAGAACCCCAGGTGTCCACCTGAAACCTGAACTATGGGCCACAGGGCACAAGTGTGTGCCCTGCTCCAGGAAGGTGTGGACAGCCTGTGTGGTATACCTCCCACAGCTGAAAGGAGTCTGAGATTGTCCTAGAGCCTCCAGTGGGCAGGACTGTTGAAATAGTGCTGGCCCTGGACAAGAGCCTGGTTTAACTTAGTAGCTATATTATTGTGGGTACGTTACTTGGTCTCTGAACCTTGATCTATACAAGTACATAATAGAAAACGAAACCTTACTTGCAGAATTACTGTGACATTTTAAATTAGAGATCAAATGCAAAACAGTTATAATAGTAATCACCATTTATTGATCTCCTACTATGTCTAAGGCATATGTCATACAATCTCCTCACAAGTCTCTAAGATAGATATTATTATTTTATTTTACACACAGGAGACAGACTCAGAGGGGTTCAGTGTCTCAGGCAAGATCAGACAGCTATTAAGAGGTAGAGCAGATACTGAGTTTCAAAAGTTTGGAGAACAGTGCTCTTTTCATCACACCAAACCTCCTACAACTGTACCTGCCCCTACGGAAGCACTCAGTAAATGTGTCTTTAAACTGAATCTTCCCCAGGAGAACCACTTGTAATCCCTTCCCTCTCCAGGTACATGAAGCCAAGGTAGGGACTGAACATGCCAGGAAGAGCAGGTCACTCTATTTCCAGGGTGTGGGTGCAGCAACCTGGCCAAGTTCAGAGGGGCCAAGGGGCAGCCCTCGTAGCCTCAATGTTCTCATCTGGGAAATGGGCACAATAATCTGTACCCCCCCCCCGCCATCACAGAGTTTATGATGAAATGATACTGTAGTGTTGACAATTAATAAAATGAAAACAGAAGAAGTGCGGGAGGATGTACTGGGGAGGTGTTGAAAAGGACCAGAAGAGAGAATAAGGAGGGAGAGGAGGTGACAGAGCAGAGCCCAGGGAGCTTACATGGGAATGGGACACATTAGGGTGGGAACCTTGGCTAAGGTGTCTGGTGAACTGGGAGGTTTGTGAGCCTCTGCTCCATGCACATCTTACATAGCACTGATTTAAAATTCTATTTCCAGGGTACATTAGTTAGGGGGAGGTTAGGTAAAGAGCAGTCGTTTCGAAAATCTATTTTTTCTTTTTGGAGTTTCCTTTTATGAAATGAAATCTTACACCGAAACAAACTACACTCTAATATATAGAGCTGAAGCCTCTCCGGTGGAAGGGGAGTTCCAACACCTCTGCTCCATCCCCTGCTTAGACCCTCCTCCAAGCTCCCCAGAAATACACTGAGGCACTGCCACAGACCGCAAGGGTGGAGGGGGCACCGCTTGGGAAACCCTGCCTTAGGAGCCCTGCTTGCGAATCCTGGCCTTCCACTGACTTGGCGCACATCACCACAACCCTCAGAATGTCAGTCTCCTCATCCGTGGAACGGGATTGGACCGAGTCGTTCCTAAGATTCCTCCCAGCTCTGAGACGCTCTGGTCCTTGGTTTCCATGAGGAGCTGCCATGCTGGTACATTCTGATGGAGGCGTCCAGAACTGGGAGAGCTGTTTAGGGACTGGGCCAAGGGCGCACGACCCCAAAGTTTTCGTCCTGGGTCACCATTCCTTGATTCTGGCTGTACTGATGATGTCCCTTCCTCTTATTTCAGCTCTCTCCTTCCACTCAACTCCTGGGCCTTGGGAAACAGGCTATGGAGCAGAGGTGCTAACGCAAAGGAAAAGGAGGTGACAAAGGGGAGGAGTTGTTGTACCTTTCTGTTGAGGAAGGCATCTTACGACTGACTTTCCTGATGACAAAGTGTCTGAGTGTTGGCCAGGGCAGAAGGCAAAGGGTCTCTACCTCCAAAGGCAGGTTGATGAGCAATGTTCGCTGCAGTGGATACACCCCCTGAGTGGCCATTGTGCATACTACTTTGTTATGGATTACCCAGTGCCTGATCTATTGGCATTAGTTCCAGACCACCTTCTGAGCAGCTCTCCTTGCTGAGAAGCCACCCAAAGAAGTTTTGTGAAATCTCCACTTCTCACTTTCACCCATCCTTAAGAGAAATGAGACCAAAAAAAATGAGAAGCCTTCTCAAGGCCTGTCTCTCATAACACCAGCCCTTGCCCTTCCCTCCCCCTTCCTACCGTGTTGCAGAATGCTCTGTACTTCTCAAATTGCTTTCAAATCCGTATTTACCCTTCATCCCCCACCCCAAAAATCCTGGCAAATAAAGGTTATTATTTTTCTCCAGTGAGAGTTGAAAAAACTGAAACTCACAGGGGTGAGTGGGGAGGCAGTAGGGGAAAGAACAGAGGCCTCTGAAACAAAGTAACTAACTGGCTTCTCATCCCACTTCTGCCACTTCCCAGTTTGGGCTTGAGAAAGTCACTTGGCATCTTGAAGCCCCAGTGGCTTGTCGATAAAGTGGAGCTTACCTCTGTCTCCTGGAGTTGCTTTGAGGATCAAGAAAGATAATGGCCCTTAAACTAGTTTACGAGCTAGAGAGAGATACCAAGTGTTCATTGCTGGAGTTGTTATTACAGAAGCACCCAGACCCCATCACCAGGTGGTCTGGAACCTAATGCCTATAGACCAGTCATTGGCTAATTCAGCAAAATGGTATATCCAGTCACCACCCAGGGGAACATCTTCTTCTGGGGAATTTAAAGTGGAAAATGAAGTGATATTAGTGGTGGAAATTCAGGGGGTGGGTGTGAGAAAGGGTTGGAGACTTCCTCAAGAAAAGGCTTTGAGATAGGATTATGGGTCTTGAATAAGATTTAGATGGGCAGAGAGAATAAAGCACAGACAAAAGCAGAAGCAAATCATGGGGAGGGGAAGGCCTGGCTGCTTGTCTGCTGGCAGTAAGTGGGTGGCATTCCCAGGCTTCATATCTTCCCATAGCATCTGATGGTCATCCAGGCCTTGGAACAAAAATTCTGGGTTTCTCTCAGATATAATCAACCCCAGTCATGCGACACCCTGGAACTAGTTACTATGCCAGAGGAAGACCACCACTTGAACTGGGTGCCTGCCAGCCTTACTCAAGCCACCTGGCTGGCCCAAAATGAGGAAGGGATGCAATGAATACAGAGGAGGCAAGTTACAGCATTCACTGCCTAGGGGGAGGGTGGACGAGCTTCACGGGGCCCCATCCTTCCATGCCTTGTAGACAGGTGTTAGTAGCCCCTCATTCTCGAAAGTCTGATCATCCCACAGATCCCATTAAGTCCTCCCTTTGTACTCTCCCCAAATGCCCATTACTTGCCCTTTCATAATACATATAGCTACTTATTTAATGACTATCAACGCCATGAGTGCAAGATCATAACTGTTTTGCTCCCAGTTATATCCTCAACTCCTAAACAGTGCCTGGCAGGAATATGGAACTATGTGAATTCTTGCCAAAGAAAGGAATGATTGAACGAGAAAAGCGTGACCTACCCAGACATGGTATGGTAAAACCCTATAGGGTCATACGCTGCAGGTGGAGAAGCCATCACAGAAAAGGGGGCTTCCATTCAGTCTTGGACAGCTGAGAAGAGAAGTCTCTTGTTTCTGGATCCCCTTTTCACAATCACCTGGGAAGAGGAAATGAAACCAGTAAGGATTCACCCTTTGTCCTTTGAATGCTCATTTAGGAAGTAGCGAGGATCTGCTTTCTTCTTTCATGACCCCTCTTCCACCCTAAAGATACAATTAAGAAAGGACAATATACTCCATCTGGTTTATGCCGGCAATTTGCACTGTGTCATCATCCAATTTCATTTTAACAAGGAACAATGAATTTGGAGACATTTTCTTACAGCTTTACGCATTCATAACTCTTGACATTAAGCCTGAGAATATAACACTGCAGGTGTGAAGGCGTGAAAAGAGTAACTGCTCATGGCCTAAGTGCGCTCATACCTGTTATAGCACCATGGCCACATCTTTACAGTTTGAGCACTTCCCCGAATACCTCCCACAAACCTCAAGTGAAAATGAAATTACTCAAAGATGCCTTAAATCCAGAGACTGCACCTACTTGGGGGCAAGTGATACATACCCAATCTTTATGTTTATTTATTTATTTATTTTATTAATAATTTATTTTGGTATCATTTATCTACAGTTACATATGCAATATTATGGTTATTAAACTACCCCCTTCATCAGGTCCCCCCCACCAACCCCATTACAGTCACTGTCCATCAGCGTAGTGAGATGCTATAGAATCACTACTTGTCTTCTCTGAGTTGTACAGCCCTCCCCGTGCCCCCCCCAACATTACGTCTGCTAATTGTAATGCCCCTTTTTTCCCCTTGTCCCTCCCTTCCCACCCATCCTCCCCAGTCCTTTTCCCTTTGGTAACTATTAGTCTGTTCTTGGGTTCTGTGAGTCTGCTGTTGTTTTGTTCCTTCAGTTTTTTTTTCTTTGTTCTTATACTCCACATATGAGTGAAATCATTTGATACTTGTCTTTTTCAGCTTGGCTTATTTCACTGAGCATAATACCCTCTAGCTCCATCCATGTTGTTGCAAATGGTAGGATTTGTTTTCTTATGGCTGAATAATATCCCATTGTGTATATGTACCACGTCTTCTTTATCCATTCATCCACTGATGGACACTTAGGTTGCTTCCATTTCTTGGCTATTGTAAATAGTGCTGCAATAAACATAGGGGTGCATATGTCTTTTTCAAACTGGGCTGCTGCATTCTTACAAATTCCTAGGAGTGGGATTCCTGGGTCAAATGGTATTTCTATTTTGAGTTTTTTGAGGAACCTCCATACTACTTTCCACAATGGTTGAACTAATTTCCCAATCTTTATTTGACTGCAAAATATTCTCCTCTTCTATCTCTGGTGTTGAAGTAAAAGAATGCATTAATGGATCAGTCAGAAATTCAAAATCCAAAAAATTGACTTTGTGACATTTATTGGGACTATTTTGATACCCCTTGAAATGATCAGAGAGGGAACAACTGAAAAACCATCCTGCCTTACTATTAAGGAAGCAGGAGAGAAGCTTTTTGAAAAATCAGATTGCTTAACAGAATGATTTGATAAAGGCTTGTGGGACCCAAAGTATCACCAACTGATAAATTAAAGGGGGAAAATGTTTGAAAACAAGAATCATCTCTTAAAAGGCATTTTACCCAGGGAAAGCCAAAAATAAATTCAGCAAAAAAGTTAGTCAAGATCCCATAGCTGTAATCAGGGACCTGGTCAACATTTAGTAGCATCAGATTCCCTTACTCTGGGGCACTGGTAGAGAGCTTGTGCTTGAGTTAAGGTCACCAAAGACCATGAAGCAGGAATTGGGATTGTGTGAGGCCCAAGGGCTTCAGAGTTGACACCTGAGCCTTTGACGGAGCTGTGGAAGGGGAGTGAAGGGTAAGGCTAGAGCTGGTATAAATGCCAGGGGGCCTTCAAATTGAGCCATGGGGGAAAGAATCCAGGCCGCAGATTCACGTTAACATTGGGTTAAATCAGGGGGCCTTCAAATTGAGCCATGGGGGAAAGAATCCAGGCCGCAGATTCACGTAACATTGGGTTAAATCATCAAATCGTCACCTATTATCTTTGGGCCTTTGCACAGTTAGATGTTTTTGAATCTCAGTTTTCCCATCAAATCAGTAGTTAACAAACTTTTGCTGTGAAGATCCAGATAGGAAATATTTCAGGCTTTTCAGGCCATGTGATCTCTGTCACAACTACTCAGCTGAGCGGCAATAGACAATATGTAAAGGAAAGAACATGGCTGTGTCCCAGTGAAACTATTTACAAAAACCAGTGGCAGGCCAGATTTGGCCCATGAGCTATAGGTTGTTGATCTCTGTGTAAAAGGATCAAAATTTCTAATTTTCAGGATTGCTTTAAGTATTAGACATAACCTTTACAACAAACGTTTTGGCACAGAATAAGCCCTTAATACATAGTAACTATGATTACTTGGGACCTCTTGCCAGGGCAGCTGAATTTTAATAGGAACTAAAGAAATATATTTCCAATGAAATAACTTTCAATATCTGGATGCACCAGTACAGGAATTTGTCTTTTACTGGAAGAGACATGAGTTATATCAGTGCCAGAGTGGTAGAAAATATTATGGTAAGTGATCAAGTTGTGAAATGACAGGCTCTCCTGAAAGTTTGGTCAATCACATAGGCTCCAAAGGGTTACCCAGGGGTTGGTTGGGTTTCTCCAGGCCTTCCCAGGACCCAAAGGGGGTGAGCGATTGGTAGCAAGGGCAGAGACTTGTTTATTTTATGGTTCTCTGTGTCCGCAGGACCAGCAGCCTCTGGGGCCCTGAAGGAACTGGTTGGTGCCCTGGGTGGGTCTGTGACCTTCCCCCTGAAGCTCTCAGCAAATCAGATTGACAGCATTGTCTGGGTGTTCAACACGACCACACTTGTCACCATACAGCCAAAAATGCCAGACAAAGAAGACGTTATCATTATAACCCAAAATCACAACAAGAAGAGGGTGGAATTTCACAGAGATTACTCCCTGAAGCTCAAAACACTGAAGAAGAGTGACACAGGTCCCTACCGTGTGGAGATATACAGCTCATCTCAGGATCCTTTCACCCAGGAGTATAGGCTGCAAGTCTATGGTGAGCAGAATCAATCCAAAAGGAACTGATCGATTCCCTGATAATGGAGATGCTCAAATAAAGGCTGGATAAACAATCAGCCAGATGTGGAAGAAGGAACTCCTTCACAAATGAAGTAAATGTAGCTGACCTCTGAGTCCCTCCCTGCTCAGAAATTCTGTCAGAGGCAGTGTGGTGAAGCAGATGGGCTATATAGCAAGGGCCCATCACACAAGTCAAATACAGGCTTCTCTGCTTCCTATTTGCAAGGCCTTAGGAGTTTCCATGTCTGCAATGGGGAGGAAAGTGATAGCTATCTTTGAAAGATTATTGGGTGTACACATCAATCATACTCCTGCCCCTACAGTTACCAACCAGTTAAAACAATCTACAGGAAAATCAGAAAGAAAGTTCAAATACCTACTTTATTGTTTTTTGGTAGAGTTAGATAGAAGTACTTTCCCCCAAGTCTAAACAGTGGAGCCGATTATTGGAAAGATGAACTTTCAAAGCTACTATTCCACCAGGTACAAGAAGCTGACTGGCTCCCTGAGCTGCCATATCAGGGACACTGGGCGATGGGCCCACAGGTTTCGTTGGAAGAGGTAGGCCACACACCTTGACCCAGGTGTGTCCTCCATTTAGACATAGTTGAAGGGAACAGAAGACATGCACTCCGTGGACAAAGTAGCTGGTGGAGGAGAAAAGGCAAGCTACATTGAACAGCAATTTAGCAGCTCAAATCCATGAGTAAACAAATGATGGACGTCAGACTATTAGCATCTCAGCAACAAGCTAATTGCTTATCTCTGAAGGAGAAGACTGAGCACAGGGTAGAGAGGAGGACCAGAAGTTTTATCCAAGGCTATTCTCTCCTGGTGGGTAAAGTGAAAGTCTCTTCAAGGGGAATAGGGAACCTCTAAAAATAATGCCATTAGCCAAATCCAAAATGCATTTAGCATAGTGCTTGCCATGTGGCCGTGCTTGGTAAATGGCAACTACTCTTTTGTTGCATTATTATTTCTATGACTGTTTTTGTTGTTACATAGCTGCGGCGAGCAGACCCATATAGTTGTCTCTCCCAGAGAAGAATGAGAATTCTGCTTCAAATTGCTGCTGCTTCTCTTCTTTGTAGCATCCCAGAGAAATTCAGGTCCAAGGTTTACAAGAATAACTCAGGAAAAGGAGAGTTACGGCATAGTTTCCACACTTCCATTTCTCTTTTTACAGAGCACCTATCAAAGCCCCAAATCACCATGGGTCTGCAGAACAATGAGAACGGCACCTGTGTGACCAATCTGACATGCTTCATGGAAGAGGCCGGACAGGATGTCACCTACAGCTGGAAGTCCCTGGGGCAGGCATCCAATGAGTCCTATGATGGCTCTACCCTGCCCATATCCTGGAAGCTGGGGAAAAGGGACATGACCTTCATCTGCACGGCCAGGAACCCCATCAGCAGCAATTATTCAAATCCCATCTCTGTTTGGAAGCTCTGTGAAGGTGAATGTCTCTCTTTTTTCTCCAGGAGCCTCCAGTCATAGGAGTTACACCTTCTTCAGCTCCTGGTTCCCATGGGAACAGGCACTGTGTTGAAAACTGGAGGCCACTGGGAAGTCACCAGACTGGGAGGAAGGTGACAGTTGGGTCATTTTCCTTGGCTAACTCTTCTCCCTTCCCTGTGCCTCCACCCATTCTCTCTATAAAGGTCCTGCTAGTGTTCCAAATGTCATGGGCTGGAGCCTCGTGGGGGTGTTCTTCCTGCTCGGTGCCCTTGTATCCGTGTCAGCTATTTGGATTATGAAGAGAGGAAAAAGAAAAGGTAGGGAATGTATAATTTTTATCTTCACTCTCATTCAGGCATTTTCTCCCTCACTTATTCAACAAGCATCTGCTGAACTCTGTGCCAGGTCTGGTGCTAGGCACTGAAGATACAGAATGAAGCCAGCATAGTCTCTGCTGGAGGAGAGCGCCATCAGCCTGCGCTCCGTGGTTTGGGAGCAGACAGGGTGCTTGAGTCCTTAATCTCTCCCCTGAGACTGAGGCCTATCCCAGTGCCCTCTCCAGTGCCCGCCCTACTCCTCCCCGCAGAGGGGCTTAGTGATGCAGCCCTCCCACTGACACAGGCCACCCTGCTGAGTCCACTCTTCTGACCTGGGAGGTGATGACCTCCTACTCTGAGATCCCACACGCCAGCACCCTCCAGTCAGCCTTCCCAATCCCCGCCCCTGTCAGAGTCCCCAAACCAGTCCCCCAAGTCTCCACTGGATGACCCCAGAGACCTCTCATTTCTCCCCACCTCAGTCTAGACACGTTCCTCCTGGAGAAGCCTGTCTCTGTCTCTCTGCATGCCATACCCCATGCTCTGTGTCCCCTGACCCTGCTGATCTGCCTTCACAAGTTCCCACTGACACTGTCCCTGTGGGGCACTGGGGAGGACCCTAGTCATCAGCTGGCGGTGAACAGTAGATTTTAACATCTTCCCTCCCTCTTGGAAGCACTCTGAAAGCATTTCTGACTTTCTCTTCTTCCCTTTTTGGCTATCTTGGTCCAGAGACTGGGAAGTGAGGGGACAAGGGTAATTACTTCATTGTGGCATTTCCCCGAGTTTAACACTGGATGTTCCATGTCCTGGAAAACCCGGTGGTCACAGGAAAACCGGGATTGTCAGTCACCCTTTGTGGGTCATCCTCATGGGGCAGTAGGCCAAGGGGGGTGGTGAGTGAAGGAGGGGCCATCCCTGATTCTCTCTCAACTTGGTTTCAGAGTCCATTGAAGAGAAGAAGAGAACGGGCACTCAACAGGAAATCCCTAACTACTGGCCCCCTTCCAGAGAGACCTCAGAATACTACACAATCAGTCACGCGAATGTGAGTCTTTCCCATCTCTCCTGGAGCCTGATTCTCCTCTCTGAACGCCTCCCTGTTTTACTTGAGATTTTTCTATGGATTTGGACAACACGGGAGATAAGGATGGATAGCCCTGAAACTGCATGCACTTGCGTCTCCTCCAAGTCTCTGTGGATGCTCTCTTGCACAGGAATTGGTGGCTTCTGGAGCACCTGGTTTTGACCCAGCCAGGTGCACTCACACTGTGAATCACCCCTCCCACCAAGGTCTACAGCAGCCACTCCACAGGCCCAATTCCTTGTGGACAACAGGTAGAGAAGTGTGACTTTGACATGATGGCTTGAGTTATGGTGTCAGAAGACTGGCCTTACAATGCCTCTTCCTCTGAGGTGACTCACAGAGCCATCAGGAGAGGACTCAGAGGCCCACACGCAAAGCTTCCCAATGCGGGGGGGGCCACCAAACAGAAGTGAACGGACACAAGGTTAATTCAAAGGAAACTCTTTGAAAAGAAAATCATCAGAATACAGTTTAAAGAAACCCAAGTAACAAGAGACGATTTGGAGACCTAGGTAGACAGCTTCAAAAGGGCCCCTGGGAACAATCACCGTAGCCCAGGCTAGACTAGCTCCTTAGAGGTCATAGGGCAATTTCCACATTAGCCCTTTTAACAAAGAAAAACACTTTAGAGCTTCAAAATCCCAGGGTTTTTTTTTTTTCCAGCTTTGGTGCCTCCCAATCACACTGCATCTTCCTGCACTTACCTACAACTTTCCCAAGAGGAGACGTTGCATTTCCTCTTTGGAGTTGGTCTTGTCTTTCCTTCCACACAGGCCAGATTGCTCTGTGCTTCCCTCAGCCAGGCTTATGTCAAAATTGATCACTTTATACCATCTGCCTTCTTCTCCTGCTCAAGACACCTTTCCAGGAGACCACAGCACTGTCCTGAATGTTCGGGAATAAACTTCATGGACCCAGAATATTTTTCTCCAGCCTGAAAAGAGCTTGTGTTGTTGCTGTTGTTGTTTTGTTTTGACCCATCAGTCATTCTCACTGATTTGCTCCAGGGGCCCTTTAGACTGACAGAAAAGTTTATTTGCAACATTAGCAATACGCTTTAAATGATCCTGTAATCACCTGAGGAAGTTCATAGTCATGGGAGTGATATATCTTTTTTTTTTTAGTTCATTGAAACACAGCACAGTTTACAAGTAATGCAAATGCTTCTTTAAAAACAAGTTACTGATAGTTGTAACAGCTGCCACCAAGAGCACTTGCTACTATCCATTCCTGTGCCAGAGCCCTTCCTCCTGGCCCTCACCTCCCACATCTGCTTTCCTTTTCCAGATTCGGGGTGTCTCTTTGGCGTTGTCTATGTGACTCAGAAGATGGCTGATGGTTTCTTTTGGTTTTCTTTTGTTTTTGAATAGAAAGCTATTCCAGAGGAAAATCCAGCAAACACGCTATATTCCACTGTGCAGATACCCAAAAAGGTAAGAAGCTTTAGATCTGAGCTTTGTCTAAGTTGTCCCTTAATTTGTTCTGGTTCAAGCTTACTTTAAGTTTTCCTGGGCCCCAGGGATCTCATATTCTGTGATATTCAAAGGTATCCTGGCATGGTCCCATTCCCTCTGCTTAAGGTGACACAAGAATATGGAGAATAGAAGAGAATTCTGTCCTAGGAGTTGAGTGGAAGTACTGTGGAACAAACAGAGCAGGAGAGAGCTTCTAGGAAGCAATCATAGGGAAAGTCAGCAGGATCCTGACTGAGGACATGGATGGGGAAAAAGTCCACTGTGTCTGGGAGGGGAGGGATAGTGGGGCAGCAAACCCAGCTTGTTTCTGAGGCACCAGTAAACTGGATGCGGGAGAGATTTTGCCTGTTTTCCATGGTCCAGCTGAAGTACATCTGGTTTGCACCCTCCTTCCAGTCAAACTCCTAGTGTAGTAAGCTTTAGAACTTATTCCCCCACAGCTCAACCTTGGCAGAACAGTGATCCCTTCCCGTCTCCTCTCCCAACCAGATCAGAAAGGATGAGGATGGGTAAAGCAGTTTGCTTAGTAATAGGAAAGGTTGTTTTGATGGATTATTGGAAGGAATTTTTGGAAGGGTTATGATTAGGTTCATTCATCATTTAACAAGATAAATATGGGATAAATGTAACTAACCCTTTAGCAATTATTCTAAGGAATAACTAAACTAAGGAATAATTTCTATAAAGCTGGATGATTAAGCAGTGGGTGCAGGCACAGTGGGAAATGTGGGTTGGTCAGCTTATCAGGAACAGGGGTCGGGGATGGTGAGGGGGTCCTGAGGAAGACCTACTTCCAGCGCTCTGCATTTTTTTGTCTGCCTAACAGATGTAGAAACTCCACTCTCTGCCCTCGTCACCAGATACACCAAGGCCATTTGCCTATGATAATTTCATCTAAACAGCAGTGCATTCCCTTCTGCCGCACCCCAAAGAAAACAGAATTCACTTACTTGACCAGAAATGAAAAGCAGGAAGGAAAAGCAGTGACTTCCTTCCAGAATAACTATACTCCTCCAGATTTAAGAGTTCTTAATTCTACCCACGCTGATAAATCTCCTCACACCCACAGTAGAATGTGCAACTACGCCTTCCTGGAAAGGCGTTTGTGAATGTATCAGCCAACCCCAAGCAAGAGCCTTGGAAGTGTCTCTGTTGAAATGCAAATACAAGGTCACACATGACCAGTGGCTCCATCCCAGGGTGTCTGGAATCAGGAATATATCAAGGGTCTGGCTGCCAAGAGGGCAAAAATGTAGGAACAGCAGACATTCCGGGGAGAAGCAGATGTAGCAGCCAAGGAGGGATTTATCAACCAGCTCATCACTATGTGCCCGGCACTGTGCTGAGCTCCACTGATTTAGGTCAGACGTGGGTGAAATTGTAATATTTCCACAATATCTCACCTGGCTTTAGTGCATCTGCATATCAACAGGTGTTCCTCAGGGGTGGATAAAGTAGTTCATCTGCATATCAATGGATAATTACCTGGGCAACAGAGGGCTTATCTGAACCTGAGAGGTTAGCTTCTGGGGGAGCAGGAAAGAGAGACAGCCCCAGACCACAGTTTTTAAGCAATAAATGGGTTTTAAATTTTATTTCTCCCTTTGACTGATTTTAGTTTTAGAGGTATTTTGCCTCTGGATTTCCTCTCCCTGGACTTACATCTGGCACAGTCAGCAGGATCTCTGAACCCATAATCTGTCATAATGGGTGTGACTTTTGGGAGGGCTGCCCCTAGAGATGATGGGGAGAAGTGGAGCTCGTGCCAAGGGACATGTGTCTGCACCTGTGTGGCCAGGAGGGAGGCACCCCCACTGCTGGCTGTGCCAACGCCAGCCCATGGCCCAAGCCAGAGGCTGCTTCTGCTGCCAGCTGGGGCCCCACGGGCCAGGGAGGCCGAGGAGGGGCCTTGAGCCCGTGGAGAGGGGTGCCTTGCGTGCTCTCAGAGGGACTTACACAGAGTCCAACAGCAGCATGGGACAATAATGAGGGGGCCGATAGCCCTCCTCAGGCAGCAGATAGACTGTATTGGGCCTCTGACCATATCAGAAGGGTATTGGTATGCCATGACTTGTGTGGACACAGCTAATGGACTATTGGTTGCTTTTCCTGCACATCGTGCATATCAGCAAACCACCAAGAGGGGCCTAGAGCATCTTTTTGCAGCCTATGGCCAGTCACAGGTGACTGAGAATGATCAAGGTATCCACTTTGCAGGACTTGCGTTGCAAGGATGGGTGCAGCAATTAGGAATAAAGTGGAAATTTCATGTACCATATAATCTTACCAGGGCAGGCATGATAGAGAGGTACAACGGTTTGTTGAAATCTTCCCCAAAGTCGGACACCAGTAGTGTAAGGGGCTGGTCAGTTCGTCTATGGACAGTGCTATGGCATTTGAATGAGAAGCCATGTAAAGGAGCTTTGAGCCCTGTGGATATACGACTGTATATGCAAACCACAGAAGAGTTACTGAAGCCAGGATATGGCCAGCAGAGCAACATTGCCAGCCCCGACTGTATTAAAACCTGGAGATATTGTTGAATGGACGTGGCTCTAGACATTTTGACACATAGACTGGCGATGGCTGGACCTCCTGGCACCTTGGGGAAAGGCCTGGAAGCTGGCCTCCTGTGTATTCCTGGAATAACAGCAGAGTGGCCCCCAAAGATCATGGTTATTTTCTTCTACACTCCTTGTGGCCTGGATGTGCCCCCTGGCTGCAGCTACCATATGATAGCTGGAATGCACAAACTTTGGACTTAATCTGCATAGGACTTTGAACCTGGTTGAATCCTCCAGATTGAGGATTATCATGATTTTATTGTTGTTGTTATTATCTGTCATTAGTCTGATCACAATGCTCCAGTTGTCTCACCCAGGGACCATTGCAGAAGAGGGGGAACGAGTAAATTGTAAGGTGAGATTTCTGGAGGGGTGACCCATGGGTGAAATTGTAATATTTCCAGAATATCTTGACTGGCTTTAGTGCATCTGCATATCAACAGGCATTCCTCAGGGGTGGAGACAGTAGTTCATCTCCTTTTCAGGGGGTAATTACCTGGGCAATGGAAGGCTTACCTAAGCCTGAGAGGTTTAGTGGGGTGCTCCTTTGCTTCTGCCAGAGCAGGAAAGAGAGACGGCCCTGGACCACAGTTTGTAAGCAATAAATGGGTTTACTTATTGCTTACAAAAAATAAACTTTATTCCTCCCTTTGACTGATTTCAGTTTTAGAGGTATTTTGCCCTGAGATTTCCTCTCCCTGGACTTATGCTTGCTCTCTGCTCTCATGAAATTGGCCTGTCGTGCTCTTGGCTAGGAAGAATAAATATTGTCAAAATGGCTATACTACCTAAAGCAATCTACAGATTCAATGCAATCCCTATCAAACTACCAACAGCTTTCTTCAATGAACTGGAACAAATAATTCTAAAATTCATATGGAACCACAAAAGACCTTGAATAGCCAAAGCAATTCTGAGAAGGAGGAATAAAACAGGGGGAATTACGCTCCCTGACTTCAAGCTCTACTACAAAGCCACAGTAATCAAGACAATTTGGTATTGGCACAAAAATAGACCCACAGACCAGTGGAACAGAATAGAAAATCCCAACATTAACCCAAACATATACAGTCAATTAATATTTGATAAAGGAGCCTTGGATATACAATGGGGAGATGACAGCCTCTTCAGCAGCTGGTTTTGGCAAAACTGGACAGCTACATGTAAGAGAATGAAACTGGACTACTGTCTAGCCCCATACACAAAGGTAAACTCAAGGTGGATCAAAGACCTGAATGTAAGTCATGAAACCATAAAACTCTTAGAAAAAAACATAGGCAAAAATCTCTTGGACATAAACATGAGCAACTTCTTCATGAACATATCTCCCCGGGCAAGGGAAACAAAAGCAAAAATGAACAAGTGGGACTATATCAAGCTGAAAAGCTTCTGTACAGCAAAGGACACCATCAGTAGAACAAAAAGACATCCTACAGTATGGGAGAATATATTCATAAAAACGTATCTGATAAAGGGTTGACATCCAAAATATATAAAGAACTCATGCACCTTAACAAACAGAAAGCAAATAATCCAATTAAGAAATGGGCAGAGGACATGAATAGACACTTCTCCAAAGAAGAAATTCAGATGGCCAACAGGCACATGAAAAGATGCTCCACATCGCTAATCATCAGAGAAATGCAGATTAAAACCACAATGAGATATCACCTCACACCAGTGAGGATGGCCAACATCCAAAACACAAACAACAACAAATGTTGGCGAGGATGTGGAGAAAAGGGAACCCTCCTACACTGCTGGTGGGACTGCAAATTAGTTCAACCATTGTGGAAAGCAGTATGGAGGTTCCTCAAAAAACTCAAAATAGAAATACCATTTGACCCAGGAATTCCACTCCTAGGAATTTACCCTAAGAATGCAGCAGCCCAATTTGAAAAGGACAGATGCACCCCTATGTTTATTGCAGCACTATTTACAATAGCCAAGAAATGGAAGCAACCTAAGTGTCCATCAGTAGATGAATGGATAAAGAAGAGTGGTACATATACACAATGGAATATTATTCAGCCATAAGAAGAAAACAAATCCTACCATTTGCAACAACATGGATGAAACTAGAGGGTATTATGCTCAGTGAAATAAGCCAAGCCGAAAAAGACAAGTATCAAATGATTTCACTCGTATGTGGAGTATAAGAACAAAGAAAAAAACTGAAGGAACAAAACAGTAGCAGACTCACAGAACCTAAGAACGGACTAATAGTTACCAAAGGGAAAGGGACTGGGGAAAATGGGCGGGAAGGGAGGGATAAGAGGGAAAAAGGGGCATTACGATTAGCAGATGTAATGTTGGGGGGGCACGGGGAGGGCAGTACAACTCAGAGAAGACAAGTAGTGATTCTATAGCATCTCACTACGCTGATGGACAGTGACTGTAATGGGGTTGGTGGGGGGGACCTGATGAAGGGGTAGTTTAATAATCGTAATATTGCACATGTAATTGTAAATTAATGATAATAAAATAAATTATATTAAAAAAAAAAAAGAAATGGGCAGAGGACATGAATAGACACTTCTCCAAAGAAGAAATTCAGATGGCCAACAGGCACATGAAAAGATGCTCCACATCGCTAATCATCAGAGAAATGCAGATTAAAACCACAATGAGATATCACCTCACACCAGTGAGGATGGCCAACATCCAAAACACAAACAACAAAAAATAATGGCGAGGATGTGGAAAAAGGGGAACCCTCCTACACTGCTGGTGGGAATGCAAATTAGTTCAACTGTTGTGGAAAGCAGTATGGAGGTTCCTCAAAAAACTCAAAATAGAAATACCATTTGACCCAGGAATTCCACTCCTAGGAATTTACCCTAAGAATGCAGCAGCCCAATTTGAAAAAGACAGATGCACCCCTATGTTTATTGCATCACTATTTACAATAGCCAAGAAATGGAAGCAACCTAAGTGTCCATCAGTAGATGAATGGATAAAGAAGAGGTGGTACATATACACAATGGAATATTATTCAGCCATAAGAAGAAAACAAATCCTACCATTTGCAACAACATGGGTGGAGCTAGAGGGTATTATGCTCAGTGAAATAAGCCAAGACGAAAAAGACAAGTATCAAATGATTTCACTCATATGTGGAGTATAAGAACAAAGAAAAAAACTGAAGGAACAAAACAGCAGGAGACTCACAGAACCCAAGAACGGACTAATAGTTACCAAAGAGAAAGGGACTGGGGAGGATGGGTGGGAAGGGAGAGGGAAGGGGAATAAGTGGCAGTACGATTAACACACATAATGCAAGGGGGAGACACAGGGAAGGCAGTATAACATGGAGAAGACAAGTAGTGACTCTATAGCATCTTCCTACGCTGATGGACAGTGACTGTAATGGGGTTGGTGGGGGGGACCTGATAATGGGGGAATCTAGTAATCGCAGTGTTGCTCATGTTATTGTATATTAATGATACCAAAATAAGAAAATGTATATGTTTTTCAAAAAAAAGAAAAAAAAGAAATTGGCCTGTTGTGAACTATTTCTGTGGGCATTTGCCGCAAGCCTGATCATTCAGATTCCTTCCCCAGAGTGTCAGGGGTGGATCAACAGGACTTGGGGGTCAAAGTGCACAAAGGCAGAGAAGCCTAGAACACTAGGTTTAGCTGAATGGAGACTCAGAAGTGTGTTTGGCCCAAAGACAGGGATTACTGCCCCAGCGTCATTTACACTCATGCCGCAAGTGAGAAGCCCAGGCCTGAAGGCCTGTACAGGAGGCCATCTCAATGAAGAAACTGAGCCTGAAGACACATTTTGAAACTTTTACAGGAGACCTGGAGTCAGGCAGTGGTCACTTGGAAACCTTTAAAGGAGCATAATTCTTTCAACCAATATTTATTGAGAACGTCTGCCAGGTCAGCCTGGCAAATCCGACAGAGAGGATCCCTGCCCCCATAGAGTACACCTTCTTTTTTATGGAGTGAAAACATAGGGAAGAAGAGTATTGCTTTTAATGTGCTCCTGGACACTATCTTGAATGGAAATGTCTGGAAGGGATCTGATGTCCCCGGTCTGGGAATGTGAAGTGTCAAATGACAAGAGCACAACAATTTAGTGTGATGTCCTTTATTCAAGGGAAACAGTCCACAGACTGGGGAGCACAGTGCCTTGCAAGCGAGGGAGCACTCTTCCCAAGGGATCTTAGGCAAGAGCCAGTTTTATAGCTGTAACTCCGGGGGTTTCAGTAGGCTGGACCAAAGCAGCTCCATCTTGGGCCTAGAAATTTATTTACCACTGGCTTACAGCAGAAATGGTCAGGTCAGGAAGAGGGGAGAAGAATGAATTCTACATTTTCCCTCTCTTCCAGAAAATGAGAATATAGAAACTCTCGTTCAGAAAATGAGAATTCATCCCTCCTACCCCACCCCCACCCCAGTGTTGAAAGAATTTAAAAGCAATGCTTCCTGGGCAAGAATGGGATTGAAAATCATGTTGTCTCAAAAAGGCACTTTGTAATGTACGTACAAAAGCATGCATTATTTCGCCGTTCATGGTAGTGAAATTCTGGAAACTACCTAAGAGTCTGACCACATAGAAAGATTAAGTGAACACAGACATTACGAATTACACATTATAAAGCTAAAAAATGTTATGACATTATTTTAAGCTGACTGTTTTCAAGGAACAGCAGACACAGGAGAACCTCAAAAAAAGCTAGCAGAAGTTATCCTTTTGTAAGGGGCATCTACTTTTATAAAGAAAATCTCCATATGTCAGAGCATCCTTTCTCTGTACCAGAAAGAGGCTAACTCCAAACCACAAGAAACTCTTATCAATGAAGAAGGCCCTCACATAAATCTAAATAAGAATCACCCACTTTACTGTGCTTTTCGAATAGCCTCCCTTAACTGGCTCCCCTATCAAAATTATTTCTTTTGTCCAGCTGAAAATGGTATTTAAGGTGGTATATTGGGCCAGTTCGGGAGTTTTGCTCTGTGTTCCTGGGTCTCTCCCATGTATACGGAGTTAGAGATGTTATTACACTTCCATTTGTTTTTCTCTTATTAATCTGTTATGGAGAGTGGGTTCTCAGCCACAGAACCCAGAAAGTTAGAGGGAAGATGATTTTTCCTCCCCTATAACCTCACAAGTGAAAAAAGTAGAATATAAAATTTAACGTGCTATATGATTACAACCATGTTTTAAAAACATTCATGCACAAAAAAATTTTAGAAGAAAAACAACATCAAAATATTAACACTGGTTTTCCAGGGGCAGGCAACGTCTTAGGTGACTTAGTTCTCTCCTACTTGTCTTCATTTTCCAAACGTTCTTTCATGAGAAAGTGTGTGTGACATAATGGAGGGGAAGAAGTTTTAAGTGTTCAGTGAGGAAAACAAAGAGGCATTGCCCACTGTGAGAGGCTGAGGGGAAAGTCTGAGACCCGTATTTGGGGTACAGTGGAGGAGGACGGAAAGTGCCTGAGGTGGAAAGAAGCCCCTTGGTGTGATGATCAGAGGAAATGATTACTCCCCTCTGAGAGGTGGTTTGGGGGAGCTTCAGAGGAGGTGGGGATCAGGAGGGGGAAGAGTTCCGCTGCGGGGCTTCAGAATACATTCGAACCTCCACCCCCTCTCTTCCCTGAGCCAGCTCAGATGCTGCAATAATTACAATTACCCCCTCCCCTTCTTTTTAACCAGCGACAAAATTGGGCTCAGGGATACCAAAAGATCTGCAGTCAGGACACTCAGTAAGATCTTTCCACGGGCAGCTGTAGAAAGAGGCTTTACCTCCTTGAGCACAGCCAGCAGATAAAGGAAGCCACTAGCTTGTTAAGGCAGGAAGCCATGTGCAGCCCCGAGCTGTGTGGTTTGGGGTTTGTGAGCTAATAAATACCAAGTTCTCACATATAAAAACCTTGGCAGGAATCGCCACAGACCAAAGAAAAAACACTCAGCATCACAAATCATCAGAGAAATCCAAACCTAAACCACAGCGAGATATCACCTCACACCGGTAAGAATGGCTAAGATATATATATATATATATATATATATACACACAGAAATAATTTGTCTCTTCTTTTCTACTGAACTGCTTAAGATTGCAAACAGTGGAAATATCTGTCAGTGTTTGAAATAGAACAGTTCTAAAGTGAGTAAAGGGTTCCAAACTTGTCAACAAGACAAGAAATAACAATTGTTGGTGAGGATGTAGAGAAAAGGGAACCCTTGTGCACTGTTGGTAGGAATATAAATTGGTGTAGCCACCATGGAAAATAGTGTGGAGTTTCCTCAAAAAATTAAAAATAGTAATACCATACAGTCCAGTAATTCTACTTCTGGGCATTTACCCAAGCAAAACAAAGTTACTAATTCTAAAAGATATATGCACCCCTATGTTTATTGCAGCATTACTTACAATAGCCAAGATATGGAAGCAACCTAAGTCTCCATCCACAGATGAATGGAACATATATGCAATGGAATAGTACTCAGCCCTAAAAAATACAGTTCTTGCAATTTGCAAAAACATGGATGTACCTAAAAGGTATTTTGCTAAGTGAAATAAATCATACAGAACAAGACAAAACACTAAATGATTTCACTTATATATGGAATATAAAAAAAAACAAAACAACAAAAAATAGAAAAAGACTCATAAATACAAAGAACAAACTGGTGGTTGCCGGGGGGGAGTGAGGAAAGGGTAAAATAGGAAAAAAATACTTACATCAGCCTTTTTAGCTTTACACCTCTATGTAGCCAAGAAAATTTGGAACTTCAAGACTGTATTAAGGGGCTTAATGCATTGGAATTGGATTAAACAGCAACACTGCCAGTGCCCTCAAGTACCTGGCAGAAGCAAAGAAAGGTCATTTCTACAAGAAAAGGACATTTTTTGGCCTCAAGTTTTTCCTACAAATTATTTTTCATAAAAATATTCATCACAGAATCAGAGATAACCAGGTACCTGAGGAGGCAAGACCCTCTGACCCAGAACCTCCTGGTGGGGACAGCCTGTCATGGACTATAGTCCAGGTGGAACATGGCCCCTTTCTCTTTTTTTCATCCCTAGAAGAGGCAGAGAACTGCAAATCCTCTTCATTCATGGGTCTGTAGAAAATTTTTAATTTGGTGCTTTTGATTTTAATTTGATGCTTTGGGTTCTGCCTGGCTATAATCCTAAGTGTACCCTTTATTACAATCTGCCAAGAAGTTAGCCATCAAGAGAGAAGAATTCTTCAACCATATAATGATTATCTATAATATTTAATACATATAGAGCATTGATTGTATGACAAAAATCATTCTAAACACTTTATGTGTATGTATGTGTGTGTGTGTGTCTGTGAGCTCCAGTCTCTTGTGTCACCTGTTCTCTGGACCAGACTGAGCCCTAGCCTGACTTCCTACCCAGGCCCACATCCTCTACTGCTCACACCTTCCCCATCACCCTCACATGGCAGCCAGAGGGCTCAGGAAGGCCCCCTCAGAATGTAAGCCTCATAAGGGTAGGGAAATCTTGTCTGTTTTCACTCTTCTGTCCCCAGAGCCTAGATCAGTGCCAAACTTCTCCTATTTGAAACTTACAGAATTTTGGAGGTGGAAGTGACTCTAAGGATCCTTTAGTCAACCTCATCATTTCACACATAAGAAACAGAAACAGAGGGAGAGAAAGCAGTGAAATCAAGGTCATAATGAGAAGTAGTGACTACAACCAAGTCACACAGCAGGCCCTGGGTCAGCTCACTACTTCCCCTCAGCACAGATGGTTTTATTTTGTTTTTCAAGAAAATAAGAAACCTTATGAAAATATTTGCACGTTAAACATCATGAGCACTGGGCAAAACACACAGTATGTCCACTGAGTAGAACTGTCAACTTGTATGTATATCATAAAGTCATCTGAGGGAAGAATATTGAACTAACATAATCTGGAAGAAAGCCTAAAAAGAACAGAAGGAAAAAGGCAAACAGGACTTCTATAGGAGACATATAGTCACCCTAAAATGCCCATAAGAATAAGGGGAGAGAGTATATAGGTATCCCTGAGTTTTGTGTCCATTTCTGAGCTTCCTTTCTGCTTCAAACGTTTTTTAAAAAGCATCAGCAGAGGTGTGAATGCTCCCCACTAGACCCTACTCACTGTGGTGTAGGCAAACAAAAATGGAGGGGTTCCTTTCCCCACAGAAAGTTTAATTCACTCATTCATTCTTTTTTTCATTGATTCACTCACTCAACAAACATTTAGTGATCACCTACTATAGATTGTGGCCAAGGGTAAAGGGAGAGGCATGTGTGACTGTGGGGAAAATGGAACTTTCTGACCAGGATTCCTGCCTGGCCTAGTGCCTATTTTGTATATAATAAGACCCTGTTTGTACCTTTATGGAATGTTTACCTTGGATAGAACCACTGGTCAGTCATGGGAGTACCTGCCCAGAGGAAGGATAGAGAGGAAACACCCATTCTCTCCTGTCCCTGTGTTTCTGGTATGTAATTGGTCAGGTGTCCTCCAGTCACCAGGGACCTGCCCACACGTGGGAGCCGGGAGTTGAAAGCAGGGAGCTAGGCAGCTGGGGAGAGCAGAGAGGAAGCCATGGCGCCATGGTGGTCTGCTCATGCTGGGGAGCAAACCTGCAGCTGGCCTGGGGCACACATTCGAGCCACCCGTGGGTACTGAGTTGTCTGTGACTGCTGTGGGAATAAACGTGGTAAAAAAAAAAACCAACTTCTTGCCCTTGCCTTAACCAGTCTCTTCAAATTCATAGCGAACTTGCCCCAGGCAGGGAACCCCCTCCTCCCAAAGCTACAGTGGCACAGAGACTTGTGGAGCAGCTATGGGGCTTTATGGCTGCACTTCCAGGTGCAGAGAGGAGGCAGGTGGAGAAGCCAGATTGTGGAAATCTGTTTACTTTTCAACTGAGGAAAGCTAAGGGAGCTTTCCCAACAATTTTTGTTTAGTCTGAACTTTCAGTTTGTTCCTTCAAAGAATTGTAGTTAATTTACTTTCAAGGGTCAGCCATTCCCTCCTCTTTCTCCCTATCCTCACTTCTTCCTGCCACACAGGAAGTGCCTCTGGAGGCACTCAGACACACACCTAAAAAAGCATCCAATGAACACCCACTCCCCCAACTTTCTTCAGATAAAGGCCAGAGTTTGAGCCTCTTCTCCTCCAGGGATCTCAGGGCTTTCGGTAACCCAAGACCTTTTCCATCAGGAATTAGCCTCCCATTTGCTCCCCAGCTAAGGTTGGAGGCGGAATGATGAAGCATTCCATGCCCACAGAACCCTGGTGACTTCTCCAAGATCTCTAAAACAGCCACTGAATTCATTCTTCCTCCTGCTTCACATTCAAATGCCAGGCTGTACAGCCCATGAGTGAAGAGTGTCGATTATCATCAGAGGCAAAGTTGAGCAGAGCTCTGTGACACAGGTTTGCATTTGCAAGTCTGCGCCTTCAACAGCTGTGTATTTCCTTTCACGGTCATGTTACATGGGGTACCCAACTGTCAGTTCTGTGGAAAATAGACAAGATCACTGATGGCCCTAGAATGACTTCCCAGATAGGACCTTTTATTATCTTGTTTATAACTATTAACCAGTTAGCCATGTTGAATTATGAAAAGCCATCCACCTGTACTTAAATTTGTTTCAACTAAAATTTTCCTCCGTAATCTCTGCATTTTTGTTTAAACTCTTTACTTACATTTCCTCCTGAGGATCCCCATCTCCAATCTAAGTCTTCCCAATATCATCTAGTCCATTCCTAGACCCTAGAGTTCTCTTTTCTGTTGTTCCTTATCTCTTTGTGATTTTAAAATATTTTTATGGCTTTCAAAGTATTATACATATTCATATACATAGTTTTGAGATTCAAGTAGTACCATAAAACTTACAACAAAAAACAGCAACCCTCTGCCACACCCCAGAACTGCTGTTCCACATAAGCAACTACTGTCAACCTTAAACAATATATTTTTTCTGCTTTTTCTTGATGGTACAAATCATATACTGACTTTTGCTATGGAGATGTCAAGTTCAGATCTCTTATACCCTATCCCTTGCCTTGCCCACTCCCATGCCACTACTGGGGAGGAAGAAATTTCCTCTACCCTTCAAGGTTCTTTGAGCTGATTCAAGAATCAAACTGACATAAGACAGATTAACAGGAGAAAAAAAACACAAAGTTTAAAGACAGTCAGGGAAAGTGAAGTATATATGTCACCCTGAACCAAGGAGAAGGGGGTAGGGGTCTGAGACTTCAAAGGAAGAGGGGAGTAATTCACAGGAACATGAAAAGAGTAAATGTTGGTAAACAAAATACTTCATAGGTCACACAAAAACAGTGGGGCACAGAGAGAAATTTTAAGTCTGTCACATCCCTTCCTTTCGCCTAGTTTACATTATAATATAGGTCTCTATGGTGATAGCTCTCCCCCTGGTGCAGTCCTCCCTTAAATTCTTTTTATTTATTCAGTTGTGGGGGCAGGTGGTGGGGGGTGCAGTGTCAAAGTATCTTCCTGAGTCTTTTGGGCCTTGATGGTTTTCAGCTCGAAATAGTCTGCATGTCACAATGGCACATCTTGGGGAGGCCTGCCCTCGGTCCCTACACCACAGTTCCTCTACTACCCCTCAACAACACACAGGCCTTTCCACCCACCCTACCAGGATAGCTATGGCACAACTTTCTGTTAAAGTATTCAATATTTATCATAATATGTATTCACACTTGAGCCCCATAGAGTGTTATGATTCTATTTCCTTTCTAACAACTCTTTGTTTTTCCTATAATTGATAATGTCTTTTTTCATTATTAAGATAAGTAAAATTTATCTTAATAGGGTCAAACATATGAGGCAATCAAGTAATCTAGAAATTCCATTTTTTCTATGCCTCCAGAACTCTAGACTCTGCCTGTAGGTATTCATAATATGTTACCCCCTAAATATGCCACTTTGACATACTGATTATTTTGAATCAAAGTACTTGAGGAATACCTGGGCAAAAAAGACACTCTGACCCTCCTTGTCCCCCTAAAAACAGGAGATTAGTCTTCCATGTGTAAGGTACCAAGAGGGTAAAAGGCATCTATCTTCATTAACTGTGAGGGAATTTAGGGCTAAGAAGGCTATATAAACAAACCTTGTTACTTCTTCACCAACTTTCTACCCTAAACCCAAACCCCTTTGTCATGTCAATTCTTCATAAATTTATTGTTTCTCTGTCTAAAAGGTATAAAAGCTGTCTGCTTTGGACACATCTTTAAGTCACTTATTTTTATAAGGCTCCCATGCATATGAAATTAAAATCTTTTTTCTCCTGTCTATATGTCTTATGTCAGTTTATTTATTAGAACAGCCAAAGAACTAGAAGAGAAGAAGGGGAATTTTTCTGCCCTTTTGTGCCCCTTCTGAGCTGGATGCTCTCTGGTCCTGCTGCACAGCTTTTGTACTGAGACCTCTCCAATCCCCTAATCTGGGATTCCCTTTCCCTCTCTCTCATTCCTGGATTCCTTGTCTTACTCTCTCTTAGTTTACTACCTTTACTGTGGTGAAGCACATCTTCTAGTAGAAAGAGTGTGTGGGGGACAACTTTCTGATTCTGGAATAACCAATAATCTTTCAGTCTAAGCCTCGATTGTTAGTTTGAATGCTAATTGGTATGATTTATATAGACTTCTGGGCTAAAAATCATTCTTCAGAATTTGAAGGCATTGCCTCATTGTCTTCTAGAAGAGCTGAAGTTTCACGCCACTCTGATACCCAGCTTTTTGTTCATGTTTCTCATGGGTGTTTTCCAACAATGAGCGATTAATTCAGTTCTGAAACTGTTTACCTGGAGATAGCCACAGTTCCACAGGTTAAGGACCGGCAGAACAGTTCCCACTTAAGATACCTATTGCAAATCTAGGTTAACTGTGCTTCTGACTGACTGGCTACAAATTGGAGGTTCCCACCACAATGCCTTCCTCAGTTTTGATTCATTGCTAGAGTGGCTCACAGAACTCAGAGAAATATTAACTTAACATTTACCAGTTTATTTTAAAGGAGACAGATGAACAACCAGATTAAAAGGTACTTAGAGTGAGGTTCCTTCCTTTGTGCTAGGAACCAGGAACTTCTGTCCCCATGGAACTGGGGTGCATTGCTCTCCAGGCAAGTGAATGTGTTCACCAGCCTGAAAGCTCATCAAATGCTGTTCAAGAGTTTTTATGAAGCTTAATCTGTAGCACGCTCTTCCCCTTCCCAGAGGTCCTTGGGTGGGACTTAAATTTCCAACCCTGTCATCACTTGGTTTTCCCGGTGACCAGCCCCATCCTGAGACTATCCATCCTAAATCACTCATTAGCATAAATTCATCTGTGCTAAAAAGGAGGCGCTTTGTGAATAACAAAGGCACTCTTAAAACTCCAGAAACTCAGGTTTTAGAGCTTTATGTGAGGAACCAGGAACAAAGACCTAATATATTTATTATACCACAGAGACCTATGTTTAGCTCTCAGACTTTTGAGAAACTTCCTTCTATTCGTAGTCTTTTTCTATTCATGATCTTGACTGGATGTGGGTATTTTTTTCATTCATTGTTTTGGAAGTCAGGTGGGCCCTTTCAGTTTAGAGACATACGTTGCTTAGCTCTAAGAAAAAAATACATATTACTTTTTTCTTAAAATTCTCTGCTCTATTTTCTCTATTCTCTCTGGAATTCGTGCT
Source organism: Smutsia gigantea (assembly GCA_032199065.1). Lineage (NCBI taxonomy): Eukaryota > Metazoa > Chordata > Mammalia > Pholidota > Manidae > Smutsia > Smutsia gigantea. Next base: position 140,789 of record JAVSCE010018009.1, read on the forward strand.
TTCAGATGCTGGTCTTCCTAGTTTGATCCTTTAACTGTCTTATTTTTTTTTTCTCTTTTATGTTCATCTCTTTGTTTTGTTTTTAAAAAAAAAAAAGCCATAAGCCTGTTAGGGGAGTGTTGTGTATTTTCCTCTGTTCTTGTTCCTGCCGCAACAAAGAATTGAAGGGCAGAGACACAGTAATGAAGCAGAATAAATGTTTCATTTAATGTGACTTAAAGAGAGAAAGAGTTCATGCGACCTCAAGGAGGAGAGGCACTCTGAAAGATTGGGAAAAAGTCTTTAGGGAAAAAGATTAAGCACGTAGAAAGTGCAGGCAACATTGGAGAGAGGTCTGAGGCTGAAAGATTGAGGGCTCCCCCTTATAAGGATTTTTCAGGAATGTGACAAAGGGATAGGGGTATGGACTTGTTAAATGGTCCCTGAATATTTAAAATTAAAATACAAGAAATTTACTGCCCTGATTTCTCCCTGAGATATGGGCTTCTTGGTCTGGGAGCATATCAAACAAGACCGCCTGCCTGGCCCCCAAGGTGGGCTGAGTTATTGTCTGTTTGCTAAAGAGTAAGTTAAGAATCTTACTTCTTAACTTCCTGGGTTTTAAAATGCAGTCTTACCTTTAAGATGGAATCCTTCCTGCCTTTTACTATGTTATTTACAGCTGGGCCTGCTTGCTAAATTAGTTGCACAGGTAGCAAATTACTTGCTTAAGGCTAAAGGAGAAAAAAAGCATCATATAGGTCAAGTTAAAAAATAAGCTGGGCCTGCATGATTAACATAATAAAAACATGGGCTATACTGAGACTTTCCTTTATCTGGGGAATATTTAAACATTCCCAGGCCAAGTTGTTCCTGGCCTTTTGAGTTTTAACTGATTAATTCATTAATTCTTGGTCTTTCCTAGCTCTCTAGTTTTAACTGGTTAACATTTTGAGTCCCTTTTAGTGGGTTTATGGCCTTATTCTCCTTCCACCCCACTCATATCTATTTTCCTGTCTAACAAGCCCAAGGAGAAGTCAGGTTCCAAACCAGGGCTTAATGCTTAACCTAACTGCAGTTTCAAGTTTCCCCAGAAACGCAGCCTTAACGTCGGAGGGGATTGAGTTTATTTTCCTCAGTTCTTGTCCCCACAGCAGCAAAGAGTTGAATAGCAGAGACACAGTAGTGAAGCAGAGTAGAAGTTTTATTTGAATGCACTCCAAGGAAGGAGGGGGCAAGAATCAAGGTAGACAAAAGAAGGTTTATTTGAATAAAGCAGAGAGGAAGGAAAAATAGAGGGAAGAAAGGGAAGCTCATTGAACTGCCACTCAGCCTAAGGGTATAATCCCCTGCCAACTCCAGAAGCCAGTGCCACCTGGCATCCAGTGTCCACTTGGATCTGCACAGCATGGAAACTAAGTCCCTACCACCCCAGGATTTGGGGGGTCTGCAGAGCACTGGATGGAGTGAGATGATGTTCTGAGAACTTCCCAAAGGCAAAGAAAGGAGACTTTCAGGCAGGCTACTAAGGAGCGTATGATCATACAGCTGCAATTCTGTCCCAGTCATCCAGGTGACAGGAACTTGCAAGCCCAGATCAGAGCTCTCTGCAGCCCCTCCCTACTTATCTGAAGTAGGACAGAGAGAGTGACACGCTCAAAGAAAGGCAAGTATGGGCAACCTCAGAGAGGGGGCATACTTAAAGATTTGGGTCTGGGGTTTTATAGGGTTTTGGGGGTAGAGGTCATCATAAGGCATGATGTATGCAAGATTCATAATTCCTTTGGAGTTTTGTCTTAAGAACAGGGTTTTTTAGGTGACTATGTTAGTTTGGGACTTCAGAATTCTTTATCCACTTAGGTTTATTTATATTTCCGAGGTCTGTCTCCTGCCCAAGTTACAAAGTTACTTGATTAGGGGGCTGGAGGAAGAGGAAAAAACAGCATATAGTTTAAATTAAACAATAAATTGGGCCTTTTAGCAGGCTAAAGTAAATTTTACAATGGCATGATCTAATTGATACAATGAAGACATGGGCTGTGCTCAGATACTTTTCTTTATCTGGGGAATATCTGGACATTCCAAGTTACTCCTGGCCTTTGGAGCTTCAACTAATTAACTCATTAACTCTGTGAGTCCTTTCTGGCCCTCTAGTTTTATCTGGTTAACTCTTTGAGCTCCTTTTAGTGGGCTTTACTGGCCTTATTCTCCCTCTACCTGCTCTTACCTATTTTTCTGCCTAACATTAACAGTCAACCAAGAATTTTCTGGTCAGCACCAACGAAGTAATCTGTCACGTGAGCCCTCTCCATTCCCCCCAAAAGACAAGATCATCTGCATAAAAACCCCTACTTTTCCCCTAAGGGAAAGTGACCTTGCCTGAAACAATCCCTTTTTTTCTTTTGCTAATAACTTCTTGTGCCAGCCACCCTCCTGTCTATAAAACCTTCGTTTTCTGGACTCCAGGAGCACCTCCCTACTTGCTAGATGGAATGGTTCATGAATTGCTTAACAAAACCAATTAGGTCTTCAAATTTACTCAGTTGAAGTTTTTTTTTAACAGACTTTTGCTCTGCTTTCTGAGTTCCTCAATTTAAATTTTGAAAAATTTCACTGATTTTAAAAATATTTCTGTTATCGTATTTTTAATTTTCTAGATCTCTTATTTTCTATTTTCTCACGTCTCTTCTTTGACATTCTGTCCCTGTTTTCAAATGCAGTATCTTCTCGATGTCTCTAAGAATATTAAGAATAAGTTTGGGGGTTTTATTTAATATTTTCTTGTTCCCTGCACTCTCTCTCGCTTTTTCCAAGTTCCTTTATTTATTTATTTTTAATGATTTAGTTTTTTTGGAGATTATCTTTCATATTTGAGGCTTTCCTCAAATATCTAGTGATGCCAGTTGTCCATTTATATTTCAGAATAAATCAGTAACTACTTGAGTGAAATTTTTATGTATAAGGGATAGTTTGTCAATCTTGGTTATAAGTGAAATAGGAAACAAAGTAATCAGCTTAAAGTGAAAAAGCAGTGGTTGCAAGGTTTCTCTCTTACCTAAACTTTGCTTTTGGTTCAGTTGTTTATATATGTGTAGGGAAAATGAAAGTTCCTATGGCCAGGATCCTCACCTGACCCTAAACAACTTGGTGATACAATTGCCCTACTGTGTAGGCTAATGCTCACACACCCATTGTCAGTGAGCAATTACAATTGGTGTTACTATATAACAGCTCTGCCCACTGCTCTGCCCAGAGGCAGAAACAGAGAGGGATTGTGAATGGCCCAGAGGCAGACATGAGTCCAGCACTTGACCTGCCACCCTGAGAATAAAGCCTGGTATAAAACCTTTTACCCCTAACATTCAGTTGTTATTCAGTCTCCCTGAATCTAGAGTGAACTTGCCCAGGGGCAAGCCCCCTCAGGCCAGACAATATGGCTCAAACTCTTTATCAACCTATTTGGCATTTCCAAGCAGTTTGCTGACAAAACCTCCTATAAGAGGCTTTTTTTCTGATATTAGTCTTCCTTTTGCCAACTGTTGAGCATTCAAAGAAACTTCAGGATAAAGATTCCATTTCCTTCTTCCCTCTACCAAAAGCAAAAAGAAACTTTCACAGTGGTATAGGTCTCAGATTTTTAGGAAAGCTCCTGATATTCTTCAAATCTCAAGAACAAAGGTTCTCCACTCTCATCCCTTTACTTATGCATTCCCTCAAAAAATATTGAAATTTCTACTATAAAAGCCAAGCAGTCTATTACCCTCTGGGCTTCCCACTGTGAACACAACATAAACAGTTCTTATCCTCATGGCGCTGCCTGTATTGTGGGAGAGACAGAAAATAAATAAGTAAAGCAACAAATAAATTTATATTTAAAAATAATGCTAATCTGACAAAATTGGACTGGGTGAGATGATTGTGAATAAGAGGGAAGATCTACTTCAATAAGGTGGTCAAAAGGCTGCTCCAAAGAGATGAAATTTGAGTCGAATCTAGGCCCTCCGAGCCCATTTACTTAAGTGTGTTAACAAAACATTAATAACATGAACAACCCTTAGTAACTTTCTTATGTTTAAATCATTCAGTTTTTTCTGAAATGAATAAGCCCTCTTTTCTTTCTGAAAAGTTTAAAACGGAATTAAACAAAATATAAACATATTAAGCAGAAAATACGTAGCAGTCTCTTGGTAATTTTGAACTCAGTTTGAAAATGAAACAGGCTTTACATCTTAATCGGTATGAGTCCCTCTCTCACTCACACGAGCAGTCACTCTCCATGTACAGCCTTCTTTGTCGCAGTCTCGTAGGGTGTCCCCACCACCACCACCACCAATCTCACATTCCTCTTCTTGGTTTCCCCACATATCAAGGTCAAATCTATTCAATCTATAAAAGGATCCAAAAGAGAAGAAATTCTTTCCTTAGGGAGCAGGGTAGGAAGGAAGCTGGATGAACAGTGGTTAGGAATTGGGGTAAAAGAAAGAGAAGAAATATGGAGAGATGGGAAAACAGGGGAAGGGACTTTCAAGGCAGTTAAGTCAGAGGTGAAGGTTGGTCCAGAGGTGCCTTCAGGAAGTGGAAGCTGGGATGGAGCTGAAACGTCCTCCAGGCCCCATTGAGAGGGAGGGAGAATATGTTAGCATCTGAAGTCAATCACCATGTTTCCTGTGTCCAGCATAGGCTGCTCCTTAAATACTTGCCAGATCCACATTTGTAACACCTACTATGTGTATCAGAGAAAGGTAAGAATGGCCTTTGCTCACGGTTCAGTGGAGAAGACAGACGTATCAACAAAGGCCGTAATAATACAATATGCTCAGTACTCTTCTCCTAATGTCATTTATAGGGTTAGCTGTAGACTGTGATGACTGTAAGTGATGGGTGGGAGTTTATCCGGACCTCTTCTTCACTGTGTCTTCAATGACTAGAACAGCACAAGGAACCTAAAAATGCTCTGTAAACGTTCATTGCTTAAATGAGGGAAGAGGTGCTAAAGTAGTTGTCCCTTAGACCGTGGGCAGACTTCATAGTGTTTCAAGCAGAAAGTAGCACAAGCATTTCCTTCGTTTAGAATAACCCCCAGCAGCATAGTCAGGAGGATGGTTGAGGGGCAGGAGTAGTTACGAGAAGAGGCGAGGAATAAAGGGAAGGTGCAAACACTGCAGGCAGTGGTGGGGAAGACAAGGGCTCCAAATGACACCAGCTTTCTGCCCCGGGTCACAGAGAGGCCTGGGCATGGAGCAGCATCGGTCCTGAGACGGACTGTGGTCCTGGAGAAGAGGTTCCAGGAGAGAGCTGCCCAGGGAATGGAGGAGTCCCTGAACTTAGCAATCAGGGTGTCACTGGGGACAACCAGCCCAAGGAGGGAGGAACTGGAGACCGAGTCAGTGGAGGAGAGGAGAGAGACAGGATGTGTTTGGATTAAGGTGGTTTCCTACCAAGGCCTGTGGTTTCTACCCTTGCTGCCCGAGGAACACAGCTTCAGCCTCCCTTCAGAGCAGCTCTAGGTGGAGGCGGGGCTGAGGGCTCTCTGAGGACACAGCCAAGGAGATAGGGGACCCCACGCCCATGGGCTCTGCAGGACCAAGTGGGGATGGCAGGATGAGTTGTGCGTGTTTATTAATGTTTTGTTAACAATGAGCCGAATGCCCCGCTGAGTCTGCGGCAAGTCCAGGCACAGGGGGTCTGGCACTGACAGCGAGAAGGTGGACAGAGGACGGCCCAGCATGGTGACTCCGGAGCCCTCATCTGCTGCCACCCAGAGACACTCCCTGCTGCAAATAATCCTGTCCCCCTTTTCTTCAGCCCCTCCTGGAGCCCTGAGGAAGGCCGGCGGGGATGCTGGGCACCTGGACAGAGGGTGCCCAGGAGGGAGAGGCTCACAGAAAGAAGAGGATACCTGAGCAGAGGGGCCTGGTGGGATGCAGCCGGGGCTCTGGCTGAGGGGGCTCCTGACAGGGCAACGACAGCCATCGCTGACCCCGGATCTCCAGGAGACACTGAGAGTGGTTCTGAGGTAGTGCAGGGATATAGGTCAAGGGTCATGCCCCTCTAAAATCTACTTAGCCTGCAAAAAAGGCCTAGGTTGTTCTTTAACTTAATATACTGTTCTTCCTCTTCTTCCAGCCCCTTCAAGTAACTTTGTAAGCAGGACAAGAGACAGACCTCCTCCAAAGTGTAAACAGATCTACATGGGTAAAGAATGCCGAGACCCCAAACAACACAGCCACCTGAATAACCCTATTCTTATGACAAAACGTCAAAGGAATTATTAATCACCTGTATGCATCTTGCCTTATACCAACCCCCACCCAAGGGTCCTATAAAACCCCAAACCCTACACCCTTAAGTGAACCTCCCCTATGAGGTTGCAGGAACTCCTGTCTGAATGCTTTCTAATCTTAAAGTCAGTCTTTTCCTCTCTCCTTTCTATTTCCAGTAAGTAGGGAAGCAGCTGTGAGAATCTGAGTAGACAGGGGCTTGCACTCTCCCATCATCTGCGTGACCGGGGCAGAATGGCAGCCATTTGATCATGGCTTAACAGCCTGCTCTGAGAAGGTCCCCACCTCTTCCTCTGGGACGTTCTCAGAACACAGTCTCATTCCATTCAGTGCCCCAAGGCTCCCCCTATTCTGCAGTGGTAGGGATTTAATTCCTACACAGTGCAGACCAAGTGGACACTGGATGACAGGGGACCTTGGCTTTAGGAGTTAGCAGATGATTTCCCCTATGCTGAGGAGGAGTTCAATGAATTTGCCTTCTCCGCCTCCATTCTTCTTTGCTCTCTGCTGCCTGCCGGGCTGCAAAAATACAGGGTCCCTTTTCCTGGCACTGTGCAGCTCTGACACTTGCTGCTCCTCTCGTTTTAATGAATTCCTTTCTTACCCACACTCATTTGGCCTGTTCTCAGATTCTTTCTCCGTCAGGGTCAGGAGCTCTCCCTCCCTGGTCTGGGTTGAGGTTTCACCTAGCTGCCAGGAGAGACCTCCCCAGGCCAGGCTGCCTGAGCCCTCCAGCAGCCTTGCAACAGTTCCCCCGCGGGACACAACTGCCCTGGCCGAGGGAGTCCCGGCTGCACTGAATAGCCTCGCCGGCCTGTCCCAAGAAGCAGGCCAGGGTGATGAAGCAAGTCCCATCCTTCAGGATCTGGGAGCTGGCAGTGATATTGGGCTCCTGCAGCTTCTCTGTGCCAAGAAGGGCAAGTTCAAGCTCTGAGAAGGCTCTGGTCTGGCCAAGCAGGGGAGAGGAAAGGTCAAAGTTCAGATGTGGGCTCTCTCCCCACTCACCATAGGCACACAGGGTGAAATCCTTGGTGATGCTGATCGGGGGTGTATGCAGAGTTGTGCAGGCTCTGTAGGGACCTGAGTCCTTCAGCCTCAAGGGGCTGATCTGAAGACAGCAGCCATAGTGGGGGATGCTCAGCCTCTGCCGCAGGGTCCCTGACTCCCGGAAACCAAGACTGCTTTACTTGCTGGTCCTGGTTGTAGAACAACGATAAGCCCTTGAGAGCACCGACTTTTCTCCCTCCTGCCCCACTGGGACCTTCAGGGGCAGAGTGGTCAACCCCCCAAGAGTGCCAATCACTATCTCCCCCACTGTGTATCCTCCCAGGATTCTTGGCCCCGCAGACAGAAAGGGAAAAACCACAGCTTCAGGGGCTCCCTACCCACTCAAGACAGCCCCAGGTCCCATCAAGCTCCCCCTGCCCAAAGCCCTCCAGCCTCCCCACTGGCTCCAGGGGGCCTTCAACCTCTCCCCTGATCATGGCGATGCAACCCACCCACCCGGGCTCACCCCACTCTCTCAAGGGTGTTAGCCCCTCTCCCCAAGGCCTGAAGGGGAGCAAGGGACCTTCCTGCACCTTCTGTCCACTCCAGGGCTGCTGGGCAAGTGTGCCCGCTGCCAGGTACCTGCACGCAGGGGCAGCACTAAGGCGGGGGTGGGGCTGTTGCTGCCTGGGTCCTCTACCACACAGGTAAGGGGCAGAGCACTTTCCCCAGGCCTCAAGGAGACACTGAGAACAAACCCTCCATGGGACACAACAGTCCGGGGTCCCAGGGGTATCTAGCTGTAGGTCACAATGCCTCCTCTGCTTTCTGCTACTCGTGTTAGGATGACGATAAAGTGTGACGTGGGCCAGGCCAGCTGCTCTGTATGTGCAAAAAAACAGAGGACTGGAAAACTGCTCGGGGCATTCCCCTCACCAGGCATTGAGGCCAAGACCCCGAATCACCCTGAATGCACGTTAACGACCAACAGAGGCACAATCTGCCCACATCTATTCCAGTGGGCTAAGGCCATGTCACTTGATATCTCATTTGATTCCCAGAACAACCCTGTGAAGTAGGTAGGGGGGGTGTTAGACCTACTCTATTTAACAGACTCAGAGAGCATAAAGTAACTTTCCCAGAGTGTCATCTATTAAGACCCAAATTCAGTAGATCTGACCCCAAAGCCAGGGGTGCTGCCCCTGTGCTGAGCGGATGGATGGAGGCTCTGTACTCACCAGCGTGGAACCGTGTTGTAATCATCTATTTTCCCAGCAGGGGGCTCTGCAATACACACTGAGCTCCCAGATGCTGCCCGGGTGATCTAGAGGATGAGGCTTCTGGGGATACAGGGCCCTGGGCCTTTGCAGCTTCTACTGCTTCTCTGCAGTCCCTTCTACCTCCACCCCACTGGGTCCTGGGCCAAGCGCAGGCACCCACATGCTCTCCTTAAGGTATCCGTATTGCCATTATTTGCCTGCCTGCTTCCCCAGGCCAGAGCCAGAATTTAGGGGTGTTAGCAAGAGCAGCCGCAGACACTAGACCATCAGGGCAGCCTCCCCAGATTCGGCCTCAGTCCTGGCGCCTCTCCAACAGTAGCCTCAGGGGCAGCTCAACCGTGCGAAGCGGGACCGCCCAGCCCTGCGTGTTCCCTGGGAGGCGGCAAGGGGGCCATTTCCTCTGCCGGGTAACTTTCTGCAGCCCTCCTCCCAGTGCGTCTTCTACAGGTCAGGCCCTAGGATCCAAACCCTTCCCCTGACTTCTGCAGACCCTTCCCTCCTCAGTATCCTCTCTAGTTCAAGCAGATAAATTCCAGACCCCCAGACAACCAGGGAGCAGGGCGTGGCGTCAGGGTATCTGAGTTCTCTTCCTGGCTCTTCCACTTTCTAGCTCTGTGTCATTTTTCCTCTCTGAGACTTGGTTTCCTGAGTTTCCTGAGGCTAGAAATAAAAACCCCTTTCCTACCTGCTGGCAGGGCTGTCACAAGGCTCCAGTGACTTGGGAAGAATAAAAGTCTGGCCTGTTGTCATTGCTGTTGCCGCTGGGACATCAGCCTGGAGACGGCTCTCCGGGAGACGCCAGCCCTCGTGGTTAAGCACAGCCTTCCATCCTGCCCCGGATCCCCGGAGCTGCTCCACACTGAGCTTGTCCTGCCAGGGTGACTGTCAGCATAGCCAGAGCGGCTCTCCCACCACCTCTGGGCCCCCCTAGTGACCAATCTGCCCCGGGCCAGAAGCCCCACCCCCGGTGTCCCCCCCTCTGTTTGAGAGGCAGACCTGATTTATGGCAGGAAAGCTTCCTCCCCAACCATGCAAACCTGAACAGGGAGCAGTCCCCCCATCCCCACTAAAAAGTGCTTCCCTCCATCAGTCAGCTTCCCTGTGTTCATCCTCACTCCTCTATTCCCTTCGTGTTTCCCACCATAGGAAACAGCTCTGTCGTGGCACCCTGGTGACCCTGCCCACGTTCCTTGGGCAAAAGGTGGAGTCACAGTTAATCTGAGTCTTGGTCACATCCTGCTGGCCCTCCTGAACATGAGAGGGCGGTGGCTGGGAGGCACTAGTCTGAAACCATCTCCCACTCACCTCTGCGGCTCCCCTGGGGGTGGGCATGAGGCAGCTTCTCATGACACGTGGGGCTTCCTGCTCCAGCCTCTCAGAACAGAGCTGCAATCTAGAATCTGTCCCTCAGCAGCGGGGTGTCCTGCCGCTCACCCTGCAGTCATACTGTGGTCACACTTTCTGGTGTGTGGGACAAGGCCCCAGGGGCCTGGAACATTTGGTCACTCTCCTTTTCACTACCAATATGAATCATAAGCTTTCTGAATCTAAAAGCAGTTCACTGTGTCTTCACCGGCCAGATCAGTCGGGCGTTGGCCTTCTGGCTGCTCTGTGTGTCTGATGGGCACCACTGTTGCCTCGTTTGTAGTTTCCCCTGCTAAGACAATTTTTAATTTCTCTAAGGAATCCAATGAAAGCATTCCCGTACATTTGTATAGATGTTCCGAAGCTCTTGCACATCAATTTTATTCTCACAAGAAGGTAGTGTTCCTATTTGAGCAAGAAGGAAGCCACACATGTAGGTTGGGGCAAAACTCAGTTCTCAGAGCCTGAAACCCTGTTCTCTTCCCACTCCAAACCCAGGGGTTCTGCTGCCATAGGTCTGGGCAGGTCCTGGGCCTCAACCTAGTTCAGGAGATCCTCTGAGCAGCTCTACTTTACCCATTTTTTTACAGTGAGCATCTATTAGCCTTGTAGTCAGAAAGAAAATTGTCAACATCACCACAGGGGAAGTGGGAAAGGCTATAAGAATGACTGGATCCCAGGCCCCCAGGTCACCGCCCCCAGGTCCCTCACCACAGACTTGCAGTCTGTACTCCCCGGTGTGCATGATGCGGGGACTCCTCAGGTGAAGGTGGGCTCCACAGGGCCCTGCTTCCTCCCTGCTCAGGTTGCTGATCTATAGGGAGCAGCTGGGGCCCACCACACTCATGCGACCCCAGTACCGGGTTTCTACCTGGTAACAGGTGTCTGGCCCTCCAGCTTGTACCAAGGTTACTGTGGCTATTGTCATGGGGACTGGATGGGGCATCAGAAGATGCTCTCCATCCGCTTGCCAGCCTGTAGCTGCAGGGATACAGTGACAGACTCCCTAGGGGTCTACCAGCTACCACCACGGGGTCTGGGTCCTCTCTGGAAGCCTCTAGCCCTGCAGACAGAACAGAAGCTGCAGGGGAAGCCTGACCAAGCCAGAGGCGCACAGCCCTACCAGTCAGGTATGTGCTTGCTATTCCCATTTTATAAATGAGAAAATAGAGACCCAAAGAATTTAAATGACTTGCTCAAGACTATGTAGCTAGTTAGCAGTAGAACTAGAGCACAAATCAGGGCCCTTCCCTGCACACCAAGGAGGGCTTCTTCAGCATCTACTTAATTGAGTAACACATAATGAAATAATGAATGACGGCTGTCCTGTGGGTTGCACCTGCTGAGTGGAATGCAGAAAAAGGAGAATTCTTGGGAAGCATCTGCGGGGAGGATCTCTGCTGTTACTCTGAGTCACCCTCCTGCCAATCTGGCTGATAGGACCAGAACTCATGGGCTCAGCCCCATCCACAGCAGAAACTCCCTCATAGCGTCACCCTAATTCCTTGTTCAGCCACTTCTGAGACAGAGGCCAGCTCCTCAAAGGCCAGCAGGGATGCTGGGAACATAGCGTTCTAGAGCAGGTGGGCCAGCGCTGTGCTGGCCACTCGTGTCTGAGGGAGGTCGGCAGGACCACCGTTAGGATACCAGCCTATAATGCATTTGACAGGAGAGCAAGCGTAAACACCAGAGTCAGGCTGCCTGAGTTCAAACCCTTCCTCTACCAGATACTAGCTGTGCGATCTTGGGCAGGTTACTCAACTTCTCTGAGTCCTGGTTTTCTCACCTGAGAAACAGAAAGGGCCATTTTCTGGAATTTCGTGAAGGTTAAATTAGCTAATGCAAGCAAATACCTCACTAGCAGTATTGTTAAAGCTACTTCAGGTCACTGGAATAAGTTAGTGGCTGACACTCATCTACATCCTCACCAAAACCAGGCAGCACGACAAGTGTATAAAAGCACTCCTTGTAGCATGACCCATCTCTGGGAGGGTACTTCTGCAGCACCGACCCGCAGTCCCCGGAGGTAGAGGATTTGAAACTGACCCAGGTGGGCTGCACAGTTGTTTAGAAAGGAAAGGCTGCATGCTCAGGGAGGGATCTGGGTCCTGATTCAAACTGGGACCCAGAAGCACGGGCTACATCGCTGTCTCCTAGGCCAGGTGGCAAAGCTCTTTGCCAAAAGTTGAACCAAGAAATCCTGTGACAATGGCTGCGGTGATGGGGGTGGGAGAGCCGTTGCTGTCTGTGTGAGGGCGCCTGCCAAACCCGGGGCTGGCACTTCTTCCTGTGCCCACCACGGAATCCACATTTCCCAGAGCTATTTCTGACTGCGCCCAGGGAATCATGCACGCTGGCGGGAAGCACGCCCATGTCGTGGGCTGCTGGGACCAGCTGCACCTTCCGGGAGCCAGGTGGGGCCGGGGCTGATGTCTATCCTGGAGGAGCTCCACCTTGACGGAGCAGCCCGGCTCGCCCTTGCACCCTCAAGGGCACTCACTCAGTAGGTCTGCTGCAAGGGCCGCTTCCTTCCTGAGCCCTGGTGGAGCTCCGCACTCCTGGCCCAGCCAGGCCCGCCCCCGGGTGTCCTTCAGCCTGTACTTCCGTCGGCTCCTTTTGTTTCAAGCATTTATTTCATTCTGCCTCACAAATAACTGCTGTGTGTCTCCCCCCATGGCTCATCAGCACCTCCAGGAGAGAAGATGGAAGGAAATTAGCCTCGGAGTACTTAAGTGAAGGAGGGCCGACGGCATAGCTTTGCGGCTAGGTGCAGTGGAGGGGTGCAGAGCCTATCCTGTGTCTGGATTCAAGGCTGGGGAAAGAGACACAAAAAGCTCAGATTGGGACATGAACCCCGAATGCCAGACACTGTGCCAAGCACATTGAACACGCTATTTTATTTAACCTTCCCAACAGACTTGTAAGATAGGTGTTCTTATCCCGCTTTACAGATGAAGACCATGAGACTCAAAGAGCTTAAGAAACTTACCCAAAGTCAACAGCTAGCAGAGTCCAGATGAAAACCCAGGTTCATCTGCCCCCAAAGCTGATGCTCTGCTGACTACACCGTGCTGCCAACAGGACCTTGCTACACTTAATTCCTCCCTGTCTCCCACTGACCCCCTCCTGCACCACACACACAGCACAGGACCTGCACACTGAGGGCTCGATAGATCTTTCTAGAATAGGACCAAAGAACGGTGAACATTTTTTAAGGCAAGAGCTGTCTTACTCATTCTTTTGCCATATACCTGAAAGTGCCCCTGTGGACAGGGGCCAGCAAGAGCCTGGTCTGGACACCGTGGAGAAGAAAAGCTCACGGACGTGCTTGCCTTGTCGGAGGCAGGAAAGTGGGGAGTGGAGCCTCATGGGAATCCAGCCTCTCAGAGTCAATTCTGCGACTTTGGTTGGGGACATTGTAGTTCTCTGATATATTCCTTATGGCTGCTACATTCCCATGGCTGGGCTACACTGACCTATTTTCAAAAATTACAGGAGCCGTGTGCCAGAAGATACCACCTAATCTCTCTGAGCCTCAGTCCGTCATTTGTAAAATGGACATAATACTATCAGACTTATTTATATATCACAAGATTGTAGTGGGGATCAGATTTCTTTAAGTAAAAGTTCTTTATAAAATGCCAAGTTTATGCACACTAAAGGCTTCATCAGCAGGCCTGCAGGAGGGGACAGCACTGAAGACAAGTGACCCTGATGACCACTGCAAGCTGCGTTTCCCCTGAAAGAGAATGAAAGTGAAAGCTTGAAACTCTGGAGACTGAAAGCAGAACCTGGTCTCTCAGTGTGGACTTCTCAGGCGCTGTGGTCCCTGGCCTCTGGTCCCCAAGCCTACTCTGACCGCTGGCGGGGAGGCAGGTGAACAGGAAGAATCCAGAGGGAGGAACAGGTGCCAGGTTTGGAACCCCTACGGAAGTCATTTATGAGACACCGAAAGCCCAGGTCACCATGAAGTGTGCCTCTCAGGGTCTGGCGGGAGGAGGAGGAAGGGGAGAGAGAAATGAGAGGATGAAGCTTGGAATGGCAAGAGGCAGATGAGGTCCTGGAACCTGCTGTGGCAGATCCTCTATCTCATGCCCCACCATCAGCCTGTCTGCAGAGGCCCAGGCTCTCTGTGGTTCATGAGCTAAAGAAACATGAGGGTGACAAGGACACCGCCTGGGCCCACCCCCGCCCCCACCCCTGCCCACACCCACAGCACCTGGTTCCCAGGAGGCAGCCGCCACAGCCAGAGGAGCCCAGCGTGCAGGGGGAGGCGCCTGGGAGGTCGTGGAGGGGCTAGAGTTTCCCATGACAAGACCCAGAGCAACGACCGCTGCAGAGAAAAGCCCATAACAGCGGCACACTGGGCTGCTTCCCGGCAGCCGGTGGACTGTGCATGCGTAAACGTCAGCCCGCAGTCATTTCCCATGTTGAGAGTTCCCCAGTTTTATCACATGTGGCTTTGAGTCACAGATGTGAAGATGAGGGGACATAAAAGAAAGAAGGCGAACGTCCCCAGAGTGACCTATTTAAAAGCCAAAGCTGACATGTCACAACCTTGCCTTAAACCCCCCCAAGGTCCCCAATCCTCTCCAAGGTAAAGTCCAGGGTCAGGGTCCTGATGGGCAAGGCCCTCAATGATCTGCTTGCTTCCTGCCAGCCTCTGGCCTCCTATTCTGTCACCAAGTCTCCCATCTTGGGCTCCAGTCAGCACAGACTGTTTCTCGAGTCTCCCCACACACCCCTTGTGATTTCTCACTGTTGTAAATTGCCTTCTGCAGTTCATCTCTCTGGACTGCGTCCATCCCTGCCACCTGCCTCACCCACCCCTCCCTACCATCCCCTCCATCCCCACCAAAGGCGTCACCGCCTTGGGAAAGGCTTCCAGAAAGCCCAGGCTAGACAGGAGCCCTCTGCTGGGCCTCTCGGGTGTCCTGCGCTTCCCTCTATTGTAACACTATCCCACTGCCTCATAAATATCTGCTTACCTGCACACTGTCCAGGGGGCAGACTCTTGGCCCCTTGAGGGCAGGACCTTCCTTTTTCATCGTTCCGATTCCCAGGGATTAGTCAGCGTCAGCACACAGTAGGGCCTAGTTCCTGCATGCTTGATGAGTGCATGAGCCGACCCTGAGTCAGCAGGCAAAGATGAGCGAGCCCAGGATCCAGATGGTAGCCCAGCTGGGGTTCAATACCACCTGGGGGCAATGCCCAGTAGGTGGCGACTCTGGAGCCTGGTACTAGCTGGACTCCCAGGACAGTAGGAATTTTCTAGCCACTTGCACTCATCCGCTGGCCTGGTCCAAAGACACTGAAGAACTACAGATGCCAGGGGACCAACTTTCCCCTCCTTGCTTCCCAACACTAGATGCCTTGGCATCCATGGCCCAGTGAGACTACTAGCCGTCCCTGTGTGAGGACAGGGGCTGGGCAAAGACAGGACCCATTTGCCAATTGTATTATATCAAAATTCACATTATTTTATGTTTTTACTGTATTAGTGTACTATACTTAAATGATAATACTTCATTTGGATTCTACGTATCAGAAGACCGTATCCATTTCTCTTCGCAACTTCAAAGGTCATTCCGCGACATTACCCTTGCTAAGCCTCAGTTTTGCCATCTCTAAAATGGAGATAATAGGAGTATCAACTAAAAAGGGTTGATCTGAAGATTAAAAGGGTAAACATATGTAAAATTCTGAGCACAGAGCCTCACTCGTAATAATTACTCAATAATGTTACTGATTATTTTTATATTGTCAATATCTTTGCACCCTCCCACATCTTTGTCCTCTCCTCCCACCTAGACTGTCCCTGTTCTCATGCCTCATGCTGTTACCTGGGCTCCTTAATAGGCCCCTTTACCTGTCTTCTGGGATCCCAGTCTCATCCTTTCCACCCCTCTCCATTCTGCTACCAGAGTAAGCTTTCCAAAAGCTTACCTCTGCTTAAAAACATGGATGAGGCCACAGTGCTGCTTAAAAACGCCTGCTGGATCCTCACTGCCTTTAGTCTGATGTCTTAGTCTGTTCAGGCTTCTATAACAAAAATATCATAGACTGGGTAGCTTATCGATGACAGAAATTTACTTGTGACAGTTCTGAAGGCTGGGAAGTCGGGAGTCAAAGCTCTGGGAGGTTCAGTGTCCAGCAAGAGCCCACTTCCTGTTTCAGAGACAGCCACCTTCTCACGTGGCAGAGGGGGTGAGAGAGCTCTCTGGGATCTCTTTTATAAGAGCAGTAAGCCTTTTCCTGAGGGCCCCACCGTCATGACCGAATCTTCTCTCCAAGGCCTCATCTGCTAACACCATGAAGCCCTAAAAAGATCCGGGGCCTCTACCCCAGCCTGAGCACATGGGAGGAGTCTGTGGTACCAGGTATGAAAACTCACCCCGGGACAAGTGTGTGCACTGTCACACGCACACACACACACACGCACGGAAACTGTGGTGACTGCTTCCTTCTTCAGCCTGAGAGCTGCAAACAAACCACCATGGCGGGCCCAGACGGACATGGAGGTGACTGGGTCCTGCAGCCTTTCTCCAGTAAGCCACCAAAGAGTCAGCCACACATATTCTCTCTCTTTCCACGGGCGCATCTCCTCTGCCTGCTCATGGGTAAGTGCACACGGCCGTCACTGCTGCTTGCTCCTGGTGGGCCCCTGAGGCTGGCCACATTCCTTGCCCGTAAAATCAGGGAACTCCACCCCTTGCAATCCTTCTGCAGGTTTCACTGTCTGGAGCTCTCGGGGTGTGAGTGTGCGCCTAGTCACCACCCTGAGTAGGTGACATTCCAGCCTGGTTTCAAAGAACTCTGAGCTCAGACTATGTCCCACTCACTCTCACCTTTCCCTGCTAAGAAATGCCAAGTGATGGGCTGGTTGCCTGTACAACGTGAATAAAACCCAGAGAAATACAGGAAAATTTCCCCAATGACAAGCCACCCCACAACTTCCCTGCGAGGGAGAGAACTGCTGGGCCTTTCCTCTGTATCCTGCCTTGGCTGTACGTGTCCTGGGCTTCGGGCTTCACTGGGGATTGGAGATGGTCTGGTGGCCCTGGGCTAGGTGACCTGTATCTGAGTATCCTTTTCTCCCCACATCCACTTCCCCATCAAGGCCCAAGCCCTGCTAGTTTCTCAGAAACATCTCTGAGTAGTTTGACTTGGGCCCCCTCCATCCAGCAGGCAGAGCTGAGCCTGTACCCCTGGGAGGATCTCAGCCACCTGGACTGTGGTGGGTACTGTGCCCCTGGGATCCTGCTTTCCCCAGAGTCCGAGGTCGGACAGTGCAGGTAGCACCAGGGACCTGAGAACACTGGGGGCGCGGGCAGTGAGGGCAGTTCTAGTAAAACTCCTAGTGTGTGGGTCGGGGTAGGAGAAGCTTAGAGCTCCAGGCTCAACTCAAGCCTGACTTCTTTCTCTTTTGATTTCATCTTTGCTCACCATAAAAACATAGGAAGTCCCAGAGCTGTTTATAGCCACACCCAACTCTTGGGGTGTTTCTTGGTTGTGTTCAATAAACCTGAAATTAATACATCTAATGTCATCCAAGCCTCAAATGATCAACACAGAGAGTTTCACGGCAAAGAGGATCTCCCTTTGGCTCCATCAGTTGGGATAACATCAAATCTCACTGCTTCAGTTTAGCAGGGAGTTTCCTTGGTGCTTTTGTGTCTCCAAGGAGTTATTTCAGGAAGTAGAAAACAGTAGGACAAAAAGTTCCCCTGTTTTAGTATCAGGAACATTTGAAATTAAATCCTTGCTCCATCATTTGCTAGCTGTGTGAGTCTCTATTTCTTAAGCACAGAATGCAATTAGTAAGATATATCATGCAAGACTCTTCCATAGATGAGAGATGATATATGTCAAGTGCTCGGCCCATAGTGGAAGCCAATTGATGATAATCACTGTGAAGTGCATTATTCTGAAGCTATTAAAGGTTCGGCAAGTCAAATTCAATCATCACCATCTTTGAACCCCTTTTTATCATTTGTCAAACAGTGTGGTTCAAAATAAGGTGGCTGATAGCTGGGACTCCTGTCACTAGACTGGGAACTCTGCAGCCCCGCTTACTGCGACAGGATTTGACCTACAGGAACCACATCCTGCTCCCCCAGGGGCAGACTGGGAGGCTTGGTTGGTCTTTAAGTGAGCAGAGATGAGGTCAAAACACCATCACAGGTACCCAGCCAAGACCTAGCACCTTCCGGGAGTCCAGGATGGGGGTGGTCGGCACTCTCAGCCTCCATACTGGGGGCCATCCTGTACAAGGAATCCAGGCTGTGCAACTGACCAACCCTGTATTCTCAGGCAAGTGGCTTAAACTTTCTAAATTTCAGCTCCTCATCTATAAAATGGGCTAGTTATCAGATAATTTTGAAGATTGTATGAGGTGATTTCTGCAGCGTGTCTAGCACTCACCTGGCAGTCTTAAGTGGCAGCTCCCAGTTGGGAAGAGCTCTCTTCAGGCAACTTCAAACAAACATCACACAACTCAGCTTCTGTCTTCTGAGCCTGTCCCCAGAGCCCACCTGAACTGACCTTCTCACCACAGGGTCCCTAGCCATACGTCCTCCCTCTCCATAAGGTCCAGGTGCTCAGCTGATGGAGGTCTGGGCAGAGAAGAGAAGCCCCTCGGCCTGCCCCAATCAGGGCGTCTCCTGTGTCTGCATATTCTGTAACCTCTGGGCTTCAGAGCCTACCTCAGCCTTTTCCCGTCCCTCCAGTCTGTGCTAGGCCTCTCCTCTCTCTAACCTAAGTTTTCCACCCTTACTTCCTGGAGTAGCCTGGGTGCTTCGCCCATCTGATTGGGTCTAGAATTTCCAAAGGGTTCTCCAGAGCCTCATAGGAGGCTTGGATCCTGGGAATCAAGGCTGGGGTCCCATCGCAGACCCTCACAGGGGCCGTCTAAGGAAATGAGCTGCGTTGGCCAAATTCTGGGCCTCTGGAAGCCTTGGTAACAATGTTTATCAAGGATCTGGTCCTTCCTGAGATGAGAAAATCAGGAGCTGAGTCAATACTAACTACTATTCCTAGCCCCAAACCTTGTTCCAAAGACAAGAAAACATTTTCCTGGCCAAGCCAAAATCAGTCTGAGATCCCTTGGCTGATGAGGAAAAGGTAGCATGAGGTAGAGGTGAGAGATGCTCCTTTGGTTCTCAAGGTTTTATTATGAAAATTATCAAACATAGAGAACATTTGGAAGAATTTTGCAGTGAACACTCGGTACCTCCCACAACCCTACTTGTAGAAGGGAGGTGAGTGTAATACTTGCTTTATCTCACATCTGCTCCTCTTCTAGTCCTCTAGCCATCCATCAACCTATCCTATTTTTTAAAAGAGGCTCTTTTTTCACTTCACTTGTTCATTATGACTTAGAGCAACCTGTTTTTGTCTAATCACTAACGTATTTCCAGAGGAAGGTGGTATAGGCGTGAACATTTCCATCTTGTAGATCAGTAGCTGATGCTCAGAGAGATTCATAAATTCACCCAAAGTCCCAAAGCTAATTTCCCTGTTGGAACAGAAACCTAAAAGGTCTGTTTTACTGATTATTGTAGCTACATGTGTGGAAGAGAGTGTTTGGTAAATGAATGAGGGAGTGAATGAATGCATGAATGGAGTGAGTGAATGACTTTGTTAGGCAACAGGTCTAGAGGGAGGACAGCAGGAATCTCATTTCATTTCTCAGCATCTGGCACTAACTCCCAGCACATGTTTGTTGAATGAATGCATGAATAAAGGCTGGCTTGAGGGTTCAGCTGTTCCTCCAAGTCTTTCTTCTATCTCTGCAGGGGTAGGAGCCTCTGGAAAGAACTCAGCCCCTACTGTGGTGACAGGGATTGTGGGAGGTTCAGTGACTCTCGCCCTGAACATTTCAGTAGGAACAGAGATTGAACATGTCACCTGGACTTGTTCCCAGAAAGCTCTTGCTTTTGCAGAGCCAAAAGGACTTGTTATCCTTATGGACAAAAACTACAAGGGCCGACTAAACTGGAGCTGGAGGTACTTGTCTATCAACAACCTGACCCTGGAAGATGCGGGATCCTACAGAGCCCAGATAAACCAAGATAATTCTAAAGTCACCATGTATGAGGAATTCACCCTGACTATCTATGGTTAGTTTCAGAGAACTTCTGTGGGGTTTGATCTTTTATTTTTAAAAGCAGATTTTCTGTCTCTCTCTCTCTCTCTCTGGGAATTTATCTCACTAGGACATATAGGACTATCACATTGGTTATTTCCATGCAACCCCATAAATACAGATGTCAAGAACAGAAAGCGCAGCCAAAATGTGTTTAAGAGTCATTGGTATTCTTTTCTGCAACTCTGTTAATATCCTTTACCCTTCTGTATGAACTTGCTAGGGCTGCCATAACAAAATTCCACAGACTGGGTGGCTTAAACAACAGAAATTTATTTTCTCCCAGTTCTAGAGGGGAAAAGTCCAACACCCAGGCACCAGCAGGTTTGAGCTCTCAGCTTGCAAATGGCCGCCTTCTTGACACATCCTCACGTGGCCATCCCTCTGCTTTGCCTATGTCTCAATCTCCTCTTTTTATTAAGATACCAGTCATATTGGATTAAGGCCCATCTAACTTGATTATTTCTTTAAAGGATCTATTTCCAAATACTGCCACTTTCTGAGTACTGGGGAGTAGGAATTCAATCTATAAATTGGGGGAGAAATGATTTAGTCCATAACACTCTGTCCTCTGGCCCCCCAAAATTCATGTCCTTCACACCTGCAAAAAACATTCACTCCACCTCAACAGCCCCAAAAGTTTTAACCCATTCCATCATCAACAATAAGATAAAAATCTTATCCAAGTATCCTCTGAATCAGATATGGTTGAGACTTGAGATGTAATTCATCCTGAGGCAAAATTCCTCTCTAGCTGTGAACCTGTAAAACCAGACACGTTATCTGCTTCCGTAATACAGTAGTAGGACAGACATAAGATGGACATTCACACTCTAGAAAGGAGAAATCAGAAGGAAGAAAAGGGTCTGGGTCCCACGCAAGTCTGAAACCCACCAGGGAAAACTCCATTCGATTTTAAGATTTGAGAATAATCCTCTTTGACCCTCTGAGCCCACTAGGTTGGCAGAGCTATCCTCTCGGCCCTGGGCAATCACCCTTCCCCACAGAACCAAGACAAAAACCACTCTACCAGCTGCTCCTGCACCTGTGCCCTCTAGGCAGCAGCAGCCCTGTTGACTTCTGAACTGCCCTTGGGTTCATTCTTCCCCTTTCTTGAAGGATAAAGCATGGCCCCAGTTGGACAGCTCTATTGGCCCATCCTATAGAATCCCAGAAGTCTGACAGCCTTCCTTCACTGTGCCCCATCTTTGTCCCTTTGGTCTATACTGGTAACCTTTCTGCTGAGATGGTTGATTGGATCCATGAGTCACACTGGAATCTCTTTAGCAAACTGTTTAGCCATATTCTTAGCATGCTCTCCAGACACGCTTTCTCATTGTTTACAATATGGATAGACTGAGAATTTCCCAAATCTTCTCGTTCTCGTTCCTTCCTGCTTAACAATTCCTTCTTCAATAACGTTGAATAGTTATCTGTCTTCTCTAAGAGAGTGTTTTACTACATGTAGAAAGGAGAAACCCCACATGGCCCTCAACATTTTGCTCAGCAATCTCCTTAGTTAAACACCCAAATTCACCACTTAAATGTTCTGCTTGCTGCACACCACTAGAATATAAATGGTCTTTGTCTTTTGCTACTTTATAACAAGTATCACCTTTATCCAACTTCCAATAACATGTTCTTCATCTCCATCCAATATCTCACCAGTAACACCTTTAATGTTCATATTTTTACAGCACTTCATTCATGATAATATATGTATACTCTAGGTTAACGGAAGCTTTCTCTACAGCTCTCCTCTTTTCTTTATGAGCCCATACCAGAATCACCCTTATCATCCATAGTTCTATGAACAGTCTCTTGAGGACGATCTAGGCTCTTTCTAGCACACACATCAAAACTCTTCCAGCCTCTATCCATTAACCAGTTCCAAAGCCACGTCCACCTTTTTAGATATTTGTTCCAGTAGTACCCCACTTCTGGTACCAAAATCTGTACAGATCTCCTAGGGCTGCCATAACAAAAAGCCACAGGCTGAGTAACTTAAGCAACAGATTTATTTTCTCACGACTCTGGAGGCTGGTCAAGGTGTCAGAAGGCTTGGTTTCTTCTGAGGCCTCTCTCCTTGGCTTGCAGACAGCTGCCTTCTCCCTCCATGTCTTCACATGGCTGTCGCTCTGTCCATGTATCTGTGTCCTCATCACCTTTTCTTGTAGGGACTCCAGTCATATTGGATTAGGGACCCCATCTCAACTGAATCACTTCCATCTCCAAATATGGTCCTATATCCAAATACAATCACCTCTGAGACCCTGGGGGTTAGGACTTCAACATATGAACTTGTGGTGGGGGGAGGTGGGCCACAATTCAACCTGTGACACTGTGTTTCTATCAGGTAGTTCGTCCTTTTTGTACTGATTTGTAGGGGGCTCTGTATATATTAAGGAAATGGAATTCTAAGCAGCTAGTAGAAATAGAATGAATCAGCTCAAAATGTATTGTTTTATTTATACAATTTATATAATTTCCAAGATATATTGTAAATTTTTTTAAGTGTTTCAGGACAGTATGTATAATATCATATACATATACTAGAACATCTCTACAAAGATCAAATTCTTAACAGTAATTGCCTCCGGGAACAGTAAATTCTGAGAAGAGGAATAGGTGGTTGGGGCTAGAAAGCTTGCTTTTTCTCATTATGTGCCCTTTTGTATCTTTTCGGTTTTATGTATTACCTATTCAAAAAAATAAACACACACTGAGAATAGAGAAGATAAGACAAAAGGGAAAGGTAGGACCAGGAAGAAGGTCTGGAAGCACAATTGGTCTTAAAATCACATCAAAAGTCAATGGCAACTCAAATTCTAAAGGCAGAGCTCCCCACTCCCTAGTGTTCGGGGCTGTCTAGTCATCTATTTAATTCACCAACATTCATGACTGGCTTTCATGGTCCATAGATGTCAGAGGCATCAGCCCTGTCCTCAAGGAGTTCATGTACTCACGGGGGAGAGTGAGAAGTAATGAGACTATTTTGTCCTGTTGAGTCATGGTGGTAACACCCAGAGAGGGTATTATGGAAGAATAGTGAGGCCCTCCACCAAGCCTGCAGGGGGAAGCTAAGAGAAAACACCCCCAGAACAGCTATGCCAGCCCCTCCCTTCTGCCCCTAGCCCCTCTACTACTCACCATCTTCTCTCAGCCCTCTCCTGCTGGGGAAGGCATACGAGTAGTCTCCTCATTGCTACTGTCCCTACAGAGCAGCTGCAGAAGCCCCAAGTCACCATGAAGTCTGTGAACATGTCTGAGAATGGCACCTGTAACATTACCTTGATATGCTCTGTGGATGGGATGGGGAAAGATGTTCTATACATCTGGACCCTGGGGGACACCCATGCTTCTGAATCCTGTGGGGGATCCACTCTCACCATCTCCTGGATGCCCTGTGAGCCAGACCTGCCGTACACGTGCACAGCCAGGAACCCAGTCAGCCAGAGCAGCTCCCATCCTGTCCATGTCCAGCAGTTCTGTACAGGTAAACGGCTCCACTAAGGCCCACCAGGGGATTGTGAAACAGTCTGAGCAGCTATGGGATCTAAAACCTAGGGTCCTGGCAGGACATAGATGGACTGGGGAAGCAAAAAGACAAGGCTGAAGACCCCCTGTTCTCAACCCTCAGGGGCCTGAAAGAGCCCAGCAGGGGGCTGGGGAACTCCCAGGGCACTATGAAACTCAGGGGTGGAGTAAGGGAAGGGAAGGGAATATTGATAAAGAGATCCAGGTTGTCCTTTGCTTAGATGGAGCTATCCCCTGGAGTCTCCTCAGAAAGGCAGCAAAGGCAGGAGAGGTCTGGGCCTGCAGTAGGGAGAGCCAGGTGCATACCTCCCCATGACAAGCTGGCCTTGGGAAAGCATCTGGTCAAGAGGGCCTGTGGGGATCCTGTCCCCTTCAGGCTGAGTCCAGGGAGTAGGTCCAGGGACTGAAGCTGCAATGTCTCATCTCTGACTGCAGATCCAGGAGCCTCCAGAGGAAGATCAATGGGGGAAACGGTGGTGGGGATACTGGGGGAGGCAGTCAAACTGCCCCTGGAACATCCAGCCAGTCATCCCATAGAGAACGTTGTTTGGATCTTTAACACGTCTATTATCAGCCACAAGCGGGAAGAAGCGGCAACAGCTGATCCACTCATTAAGTCCAAAGACCCCGACAAGAATACGGTGTGGGTCTCCAGCCAGGACTACTCCCTGAAAATTGGCCAGATGGCGATGGAGGACGCTGGTCCCTACCACGCCTATGCGTGCTCAAATGCCTCCAGAGTCATCAGCACAAAACACATCGTCCTGCTCGTCTACAGTGAGTTTCTGAGCAGAGTGCTTATCAGTAGATTCCTTCCCTGAAAGGTTTCCCCTTTTTGCTGCCTCCTCCATTTTCCTCCTCCCTAAGGCCTCTCCTCCTACCTAAACACCTCAGACCACTAGGACAGCTGTTCAATTCATACCAATCAATTCACAGGAGGAAAAAATCACAACCATTGGCTGGGCAAAATCTACTTGCTGAGATCTCCCTTCCAGTTAGGCCCCAACCACCCAACTGTCAGTACTGGCCCTATCCTCCTGCATTATCAGGTGGGACCAGGAACTTTCCAACCTGCATTTTTTTATAGACTATTGTCATTTTTGATAAGAGAAGATCTGGCTGGGGAATCAATAAGATTGAGGAGAAAGCCTTTAGTGTCCAAAGACCACATGGTTTCCAAGAGGGAGGGCTGCTTGGCCCCTCCAAGTGTGCAGGACAAGACTCGCAGTCCTTAGCCCTGGGCCTCACAGGGGTTTGGCTTGACAGTTCGCATGTTTTACATTTGCCGCTCCTTCACCTGCACCAATCATAACCCCTGCCTGGCTGTGTTGCTGTCTAAGTACCTGTGGAAAGAGTCACTGTCCATGGTACTGTTAAAATACGCAGTAAGTCAGCTAGTCCGCACTGACTGCATACTGTGACTCAATATAAAAGAACCAGCAAGAATAGTATGTAAAAATAATAATAAACTGGGAACAATTTGTACCGGTCTTATATATATTTTAAACGGCTAACATTTATTGAGCACTTATTCTGTGTCTGCTGTGCTCGCCTCTGTACATTCCTTACATTTTGTGAGTAAACAAATCAGGTGATGGCCTCTCCAAATGTAAGCTTGAAGGGCCTTCAGAACACAGGGAAGCATTATTTGTGTTGATCGATTCCTTGTTCTCCACGTCAAAAATCAGAGGCCCAAATGTAACCGCCTAGAACAATGCTGGCTCAGTAAGTTCAGTAATTGCAGAACGAGTGAACGAAAATGAATTTATTTTCTACAATAGCATGGGATTTTAACTGGATGGAACTGTACCGAATGATGTGGTTATCTTTCTGTTTTCACTTTTTATTATCACCTTTGTTTCACACCTGAGCATCAGAGGCCCAAAGAGATGAAGTGATATGTCTGAGATTCCACAGCTACCAAGGGTGCATTCCAAATTGCCTGGAACTCCTGAAGGCCCTTTCCCAGCCCTATTTCCCAGTGTCAATACACAACTTCATGACTACATTTTGAATGAGTGAGGATGTGGCAAGTGCCCAGTGGGCAGGCATGACATATCAGGTCTGCCCTTCTTCTCTCACAGGGAGGCTGCAGAACCCAAAAGTCACCTGGAGCCACAGCCTCACTGAGGACGGCAGCTGCAGGGTCACCCTCGTATGTGCAGTGGAGGACCATGGGCACAATGTGACCTACAGGTGGATTTTCCTGCAGAATGGAGCTGTCACGTCTCAAGAGGGATCTCACCTCACTGTCTCCTGGAGAAGGGATGAAAATCAACCCAACTTCACATGCATTGCCAGCAACCCTGTCAGCAACAGCACCTGGCAGTTTCCTTCTGGGGACATCTGTCCAGGTCGCTCTCCATCTCTGCTCCACCAGACCTCAGGGCCTTGGATTGTTGGTTCCAAGCGTTTGCGTTCTGAGTGGTTCTTCATGAAGTACAGTGAGGGAGGGTGGGCGAGAGCCCTTTAGAGCAGAACATTCCAATAGAAATATGGTAGCAGTCACATATGTAATGTAAATGTTTTAATAGCCACGTTAGAAAATGAAAAAAAAACAAGGAAAATTAAATTAATTTTAATGATATAGCTTATTTAACCCACTATATCCAAAATATAATCATGCAACACAACAGTTATTCACAGGGAAATTTACATTGGATTTTGTACAAAGTCTGAAATCTGGTATTTCACACTAACAGCACATCTCAATTCAGATGCTAAACTTTCATGGGCAGTACTTGATCTGTATTCAGATTTCATAAAACAGACAATTGCAAAAATAGATTTACATAGCCAAGTTGTTCCAGCCATATTTATCAGCTTTTCAGTAAGGAACTGAGTAATCACTTTAAAATTTAAATTTAGTTCCTCAGTCATACTGGCCACATTTCAAGGATTATCATACTGGACGGCACAGTATCTGAAGTTTGTGGAGAGGAGTTGATGGGAAGTTGATACAGGAAGGGATGCAGGCTGCAAAGAAACATGGGCTGTGTCTCTGGGAGCTAGAAGGGGCCTGGTGGCTCTTACTAGATGCCAGGCACTCTTCTAAGTCCTCATGAATGTTAGTACACTCAGCCTTCACAATAACCCTGTGCAGTGGGTATTCTTATATAATTCCCATTATATAAAGAAACAGAGAGTCAGGAAGAATAAGGGACTTGCCCAAGGTCACACAGCAAAACGAAGATTGGAACCCTGAATTCTGTGCTCCGCTTCTCCCAAGAGGGAAGTAGAAAAAAAAGGAAGATCTACTCAGGATGTAATAATGCTGGATTAGGTTGAGTCTGGCAGATGAAGTTCGAGCCCTTTTAAATAGAAATCTTGACGTTTTCTATCTCAAGCCTCTTAAACCATTTACAGACAGGATGAGTGCAGTGTGATGAATAAGGGAGTTTCAGCACCTGGCAGCCTGCAATTCAAATCCCAGCTCAGGTATTTATAACTCTGTGACACTGGGCAAGCCATAAACCTCTCTACCTAGGGACAGTGTCTGCCTTCATACACCTGCTGTAATTTCTCACCTAGAACAATAAGTACAGTAACTCAAATGAATGAATGAAGGGCATATTTTCTGCACTAGCATGGGGTTTTAAGAGGCAAGAAGGATGGCCATTATGCTCTGTCCATTGTTTGCTCTACTCTCCTTTATCATTGTTAATACTAATATCACTCATTTCCTCGTCAAAGGGCATGAAAGAAACACGAAGCTTTGGATCGGGCTCTCCCTGATGGTTCCCATCCTTCTGTGCCTCGGGATCTCCAGCTGGTGTGCTTGGAAGCAAAAAAGACGACGTGGGTTTCTGAGCTCAGTGGCCCCTGCCAGCACGAGGCCGTGTCCTGGGCCACTTCCCCGGCACCTTCGGAGGCTTCTCTGTCCTCTCACGATCCCCTCCCACCTCTTCTCTCCCAAGACCTCATTTCTTTTCAGAGTGATGGGGGGAGGGGTATTAGTTGGGACTCTTTAGTGACAAATAACTGAAAACCCAAATCAAACCAGCCTAGACCAAGAGGGGGAGGGCGTGTAGGGGGTGTGATTTATTATTTTGGGATTCACAAGATCAGTCTGTTGGAAAGCAGGGAAGGAGATGGTCTTGGCGACAAACGTCACCAAAGACTCAAAAGTCACCAGAGCGCTCCATCTCTCATCCCTATGTTTCCTGTGAGCCAGCTTAAGTCTCTCCTACCGCAGCCAGCTGAGGGGCAAGGGTGAGGGGTGGGGTATTCACAACACCTGGTAGCTTCAGACTCAGGCGGACAAGCAGCTCATACCAGGAAGGGGAGAAGATGCTTCTCCAACTCCACTTTAAAAACGCTCAGCTACAGATCTGATTGGCCACGCCTTTGATCATGTGACCATTGCTTGACCCAATCACTGTGGCCAAGGGGATGAGCTATTGTGATTGGCAACCCCCTCTGAATTGGAGTGGAAATGGAGTAGTTTGCAGAAAGAACATATTCGTTAGAACCCACAAGGCCCATGGAGGATTTACTGTGTGCCACTAGGCCCCTCCCAGCTCCCACTGACACAGCCCGTGTTCCTTTGCGGTCCCCATCCCTTCCCATATCAAATTCCAATCAACTTTGGATCCTCCACGTACTTTGGGCACCGTGAGCCAACGAACCAGTCCGATCAGTGGCCGCTACAGAGGGGTCAGAGTTCTCCCTTCCAGCAGGGTGGCAGGAAGCCCCCGCGCCTCCACCTCAGCTGAAGATGAACCTAGACTCTGGCCCCGCTTTCCATGGACTAGTACTCACACTGGGGTTCACCCTCCTCCCTCGAGCCTGTCCCTGGCTAGTTCCCTGGAGACTGCTCCCCCTCTCCTTTGACGCTCACAGAATTAGAGACGCCTCTTTTCTCCCAGCCCTGCTGATAAACTTCTCTACCGTAGGTTTCTCAGGTTCAGCTGCAGCCTTCAGTTCCAGCCAAGCTGAGGCCCCAGCTCACACACCAGGTAACATCACCGATGACACCGGCTAGGGGGTCCCTGGGCCAGATGGGAGCTCCAAAGCCTGGCTCCCCAGTGTGGTCTGCTGACCGGCAGCATAAGCTTCACCTGCGAGCTCGTTAGAAATGCAGATCTTGGGCACCATCCCAGAATTCTGAATTCTAATCGGCATCTTCACAAGGTCCATAGGTGAAGCATGTGCCTCTTAACTTTTGAGAAGCAATGTGCTAAAGGAAGGTGGTTTGGGGAACAATAGCCACAACCAGGATGGTTGTGAAAGATGCTAACCAGTGCTGAGAGAGGCGGTCTGTCCTCTGGGGTCTCTAGGCTTTCTCAGGCATTGACCATCATATCATCACTTTGTGTGGCCTACAGGGAGGACGGAGTTGTTTTTCCTTTCAGAGCCTTCTAATGCATTTACAAGCATCACACTTGTTTGTGTGTGTACATCTGTTTAGGTGTTCTTCCTTTAATTACACATATGGGAGTAATCTATAATATTTTTTTGGAACCCTGCTTTTTTAACAGTATATCCTAGCAAGAATACCATAGGTAGATTAAGACTGACTCCCATGCATTCCATCCTACAGATGTACCTTAATTTTTTTAAGTAGTTCTTATTAACAGACATTCCCATTCCTTGTTACTTCTTCCCTAAAATATTATAATAGTTTCCTAACTATTCCTTCTCCGGAGTTTCTCCTTTCTAACCTGCCTGCTCACCACTTGGCGAGGCTCAACCCTGACTGCTCTAAAACCACCAATGGCTCCTCATGGCCTCTGTCTGTTACACAAAAGGCAATTTAACCTAGTGGTCAGCTGTGTAAGTTCTGAGGTCAGGCAATCCTGCGTTCAAATCCTAGCTCTTCTCCTTATTAGTGATCTTGGGCAATTCAGGCTCTAAGCCTCCTTACCTTGCAAAATGAAGGCACCAACCTCTAAGAGCCGCTGTGAGGACTGCAGTGCCCACAGTGCGCACCCAACAGGTGGTACCTAGTGTTCTGTCTCAGCCTTGAGCCAGACCATCCTCTCTCTGCTTTTTTCCTACACAAAGCCTGTAGGGGGCAGGACTGAGTAGTAGTTCAGTACATCAGGGAACAGATTACCTGCCTTCCAATCCTCAACATTACCTCTAACTTGAGCAAATACTTAACCTTTATGTAATCCAGTTTCCACATCTGCAAAAATTACATAAAGATGATGACTCTATGCTTCTTGGGTTTTACACAGATTAGAGAAATGTATTCATGGAAAGCATTTAGAACAGTGCCTGACACACGGTAGGCACTTAGTAAATGTGAGTCACTATTACTCTGCGCTCAGATCAGCTGGGCTGCTTGATGTGAGAACGTCTACCAAAGGCAGGTGGACGTCCACCCAGTGCCACACCAGTTGTTCCCAGCAGGCACGCATTCTGATGGTCCTGTGCTCAGGTCACTGCAGTTGTTAAATATTTTGAATATCATCCTTTCCTAAGAGAGAAGGTGCCCCAGGTCTCACACCTGCCTTTGATCATGCTCCTCCCTCCACCAAGAATACTGTCACTCATCAAAATCCTGCCCCTATGCCAAGACCCACCTCATTTCCTGCACATTATGAGTTCTTCCCTGCTTCCTAACCAGACATCATCTGCTCTCACCTCTGCACTTATATACTTTTCCCATGATCCGTGTCAGAGCCGACTTCACATTAATTGATTTAGGTATGGCTCTGCCCCCCCCAGCTAGACATTGTACTCCTCCGAGACCAGGTCTCATTTATCTTTGTACTTCCCAGAGAACCCATCCCAGCCCTTAGGATGGTTTATTCAGCGGGCTCAGTTCTGCTCACTGAGAGATGCGAAATCCATCACACATCATACTCAATGGTCAATGAATGTTTATTATATGAACGAATGAGCAAATGCGTGAAAGGAAGCAGGAGGGGGAGTGAAATGGGGCCCTCTGAGGGGAGGCAGGAAAACAAACTCTCAGCCAGTTCTCTAGGCCTCCTCTGGGGAGGAGTCAGAGCAGCTTGGAGCCTTGCACGAAGCAGCAGAGTAGTGGGGATGCTACAGTTTCTACCAACCCTGCACCATGTGTTCCAGAGCTCACTCCTGGCCACCAGCTCTACGCCATGCACTCCCCAAGGTACCAGAAGCTGGACACTCCCCCTCAGACTGCCAGGCAACAGCCCCAGCCCCGCTCTGACAGCAGCTCTGACAGCGATGAAACAACTGAGAAGGAGGAGGAGGAGGAGGAGGAGGAGAGGACGGAGATGAGTAAGCCCGTCAGTAGCAGAGACCAGGTGTATGACTTGGTCACTCAGGAGGACACAGGACATGACTCAGCCTCTGAGGAGCAAGCAGAGGATGATCTCGTCACTCCAGGAGACAGGGCATCTGCATCTATGGTCACAGGGCACACGGTGTATATGCAAGTGAACTTCAACTTGCAGGTGAGCTCTTTCAATCAGTACACCTTCCCTTACCCTCCCACTTCCAGGCCCATCTACCATCCAGAAGGCTTAGTCCCTCCAAATGGGGGCTATTATTGAGGACCAAGAACAGCAGCACATGGGCAGAGAACTGTAGCTTTGTCCATGTTTACCAAACCTTGGGGTCCCTTGAAATGAAGGAATTCATCCTTCAGCTCCCATCCTTGGACCATTAATAAGGGAGGTGTTGGGGAACCAGAGGCTACTAAGGCAGCTGCCACCCTCTATGTGAGACCAGGACCAGGTGGACTGTCCCCTCTCCTTAGGGGTTGAGGGAGAAATTCTGGAAATCTCTCATTTAGTGATTATGGATAGTCTGATGTTGGTCTGTTTACAGGAAAAGACAGCAGTTCCTCAGAATAAAGAAAATACAACCACGATCTACTGCTCCATACAGAAACCTCAGAAGGTGAGAACTATTTTCTCTTTCTCCTCAGTCCTAGATTTCCATGGAAGGGAAAGACGCTAAAGTCCTACCCACTATGCACCCCCACCCCAACACATTCCATGGTCAACAAATTGCTTAAACAAATGATCCTGATTTACATGTGTGTAGCCAAAGG
Source organism: Smutsia gigantea (assembly GCA_032199065.1). NCBI lineage: Eukaryota > Metazoa > Chordata > Mammalia > Pholidota > Manidae > Smutsia > Smutsia gigantea. Next base: position 172,355 of record JAVSCE010018009.1, read on the forward strand.
CTGAACATTTCTAATGGATTTAATAATATCTTATATTGATTAGCCTTGACACTGACCAAAATGAGAGATTGTCAATCCAAATATTTTTATGGTGTATGTCTATTTCAAAATCTATCTCTAACCCTAATCCTAATCCACCAAAATGATAACTTCCCAAATATTGGAAATCAACCAACAGTCCAATATCAAGAATGTTGGGGAAACATGCAGCGAGCAATGACACATTCATTTTCTTATAGTGTTAAAAGATCCTTTAAGGGTAGGAGTTACCATGATATAATAATAACAAAAAAATAACTTTTGTATAAAGTTTTAATAGTTTACCAAACATTAACAAACATATTGTCACCTGATCCTATAAACACCTCTACAAATGTGTCGTCATCCACATTTTAAAACCAAAGATGCTGAGATTCAGAGTTCATTTTGCCTAAGGTCACATAGGTAGTAGTTGAAGTTTCAATATTAAGAACCACAAGGAGTTTAAAAATAATCCTGAATAACCATGACCTGAATCTGACTGTCCACTCCACGTTCACTTTCCTGAAAATACTGGGTCCATACATACTTTCGTTTTCACATGTCCCCCAGAATTCCCTCCCTGTAAATGTTCAAACAAGATTTAAAGGGAAAAAGAAAAAGCTCTCAAAGTTTTTCAGTTATGCCACTTGTCTGTGACTGACGAATCAATCAGTAGATATTTATGGAGCAGCTTTTGTTTGCCCAGAACTTGGCTGAGTGCCATGGGCATTCAGATATGTTTAAGACATCGTCCTTGGACTTGAAAACTTGTTTTCCTATCTGTCTTTTGGTGGAAGAAGAGTGGAGCTGATACAGCCACCCAGAAGGGGGATGGAAATGCCCTGCATGGCTACTTATTATATGTGCAATTGCCAGGGGGTTTTCAGACACCAAAAGTGGGAGAAATCACTGCACTGAGGTAGACAGGAAAGGCTTCATGAAACAATAATTTGGATTTGACCTGAAAAGATGGATGGAATTTGCTCACTCAACACTTGTGTAGATGTGCAGCTCAGTTCAACAATCGTCTACTTCATGTGCCATTTCCAGAGCGAGGCTGGATGCTTAGTCCGCTAGGGACTTCACCCTTGGCCTTGAGGCCAAATCTGTACTGCCTACCCCACTCCCAAAGCTGTTTTCCACTCTCACCTGGCCCCTTGTGTTTGGGCCAGTCAAAAGTCATGGACATCAGTCTCTGCTCTGAGTTTCCGGATGGTCATGTGTCACTGGTCTGGTCAGTCCTGTGTGGCTCCCACACTACCCTGGGGACTTCAGGTCCCCGCAGCCACCCTCACCCACAGAGTAAGAGGAATCAGTGCATTTCTTCAGCCAAGGTCTTGGCAGAATTTATCCCTTGACTTCAGGATTTTTAGGACCAGGAATTCCGGTTCTGGGTCCCCTAAGGCCATTTTTGCCTGCTTGACCAGGAAACTCTCAAAGCCACTTTAATTATGATTTTCTGACACATGTCTCTGCATAATAGCTCAAAGCTTTATGCTATTCCCAAACTATTGCTGGTATCCAGCCTTCCTTCCTCTCTGTGCTTCAGAGCCTTCCTTGAACACTCTCAGACAAGGGGTCCTGAGAACTTTTGGAGCATGAAGGTCTGATGGTTTGGACCTGTTCTTTAGAACTTAACCTCCACCACCTGAATTATCTTTCTGTAAAGGTTTGTCTTATTTCTCCAGCTAGGGCAGAGATTGGGATCATAAGACAGTAGCTTCTTGAGAGCAAGGCCTTTTATTGTCATTTTTGAATCCCCTCAATTTGCTGCTTTAAACTTCCTTATATCTGGAGAGTACAGACTCTCACCCACTTACCAGAAGCATCTCTGTAAATGCTTGTCATCAGCTTGATTGATGGCTCCATCCCTAGGCCAGTCCATATGACCTGACTTCCATAGGATGTACCAATCTTAGCCTCGCCTCCCCTTCCTCTCTCTCTCCCCAGCACAGGCCAAAGGGAACTGGAGCCTTCCAGGCTTTACTAAGCATATTCTTGTGTGTCTTTTGGCTCACAGGTAGTGCCACCACAACAGAATGATCCTGAGTTTCCTGGAATCCTTACCTACGAAAATTTCACCTGAAAAGAAGAGCAGAAGCTACAGGGGCAGCTGGACCTTCACACCATACCATCTTCTAAACCATTGCTAAAATGAATCCAACATGGACTGACGGATCTATGTAAAATCTGCCACTGCAGCATTTTCTTTTAAATAAAAGGAAATAACCTAAATATCCATATAGTAGGAGTCTGGTTAAATACTGCACAGGGTCCCCATGCAATAGCAAACCCGCCACATTTGTAAAGAAAGGGGAGACTATTCTGTGCTAATAGGGAATGAACTCTAAGATACATGGTTAAGTGGAAAGAACAAAGTCCAGGACAGTGTGTATCACATGCTACCGGGTGGATAAAAAAGAAATGCAGTAAGTGGGGGGGACCTGATGAAGTGGGGGGTTTAGTAACCATAATGTTGCACATGTAACTATAGATTAATGATACCAAAAGAAAAAAAAATGCATGTCTAGGTGTAGAAATGTTCTGAAAGAAAGCACAAAAAAATGTACCAGGGGTGCCTCTGGAGAGGGAACTGGGTTTTTTTTTTTAGTGTATACTTTTTCATACTGCTGGATTTTTTAACCATATGTGTGCATTACTCTTCTGATGTACATCTTTAGTGGTTAAAACTCTCCCAATAAGCTTCCCATGTTTACCCCAAAGAATTTCCCTCCTTACTGTCAGGTCTGGATGCAGCCACAGGATCTCTCCTCTCCCCTTAATTGTGGCCTCAGCCCTGTCCCGCCTGTAAGTTGCACCACCCCTGGCTTATATTCATGGCACTCGAGTGTACAATTGTGTGACATGCTCCTTGCAGCCCATGTATGTCCTTTAATGTGGTGCTTCTGCTGTCATGTGCTCCTTGCACATGGTCCGTGAGTTATATGTCTTCTGTGGCCTGCAGTGGGTACTTCTGTGGCCACCAGGGGCCAGGTGTGCTTTATAGACAGCAGGAGCTTGATTGTTGCTTATTCACTGGCTTGTCATTGCATGAATGATTATCTTTGTAAGGCACTATTACAGCATCCCAACAAAGCCACATAATATGATGCTGTTGTATGTTATTACACTCCAGAACAGTGCATCCTTAACAGTGGGCCCTTAAGGCCTCTTGCTCCTTAAATAAATCTGGCAAGCTCACTATCTACACAACTCAAATCATATGAAAGGCTCGCTGCAGGCAATGGTCAGTGTCTCTGATGTCCATTGGACTGCTGCAATGCCATCATTTCTGGCCCCCTCGCTCACGAAACCCCTTGACTCTACAGCTCAGCTCCCACATGCCTCAGGTCTGCCCGACTCCTTTCGCATATAGTTTCCTGGTTTTTTTACCCTTGGCATTCTCTCTAGGCTGTGGTGTGTCCACACTTGTCTCCAGGAGAAAGCCAGCCTGCCAGCCTCATAGCCCACAGAAGGGAGGGATGAGGCGCGGCTTGAGCAAATGCATGTTGTGGCTACTTCCCATTAGACTGCATGGCCCTGGCAACGGGGCATCCTGAAATCTGCTGTTCCAGGAGGAACAAGACAGGGAGACCCTGACAGCTCACCAGGAGGCAGGTTCTTCTCCAGCAGGAATTCAACAGATACGCATTTATTGATGGACACCAATGCCCTTTGGCTGCTATAGAGAGGAAAAGTGCAGAATACAAAGAAGACACATAAATTGAATTCAGGAATGAAATTTAGATTGCCTCTGAATGAATAACACCACAGCTTTACATTAAATTTGTCCACTAAATACCAAGTTCCACGTGGTACTATCTCCTGTTGGGGCCTCTGGGCAGGGCCTCCTTCGGCCCTCCCCTGTCCCTTTCCTGGGCTCAGCCAGAGTCGCAGCCCGTGGAAGGGTCCGGTCTGAAGACTTGGGAGCCCAGCATACTGTCTACTTCCCCGCGGCCCAGTGTCTGGGGTCTCTCTCTGGCAGGAGCCATGGGGAGCGCTCACCAGAACTCAGAACCTAAGTAGCAGATAGTTTCGAACTGTGAAAAATTTGAAGAAGCCAAAATGGATTTCAGATCATGTGTTTTTGTACATCAAACAACATACTTTAGACAAAGCTGGGCTCACTGCCCAGCTCTCAGCACAGCACCGGCTCAGGGTGAGTTTTCCCCACGGGGATGGGCATGCCCTGTGCCACACACTCTCGCGCCTGCCCGCTCCCCCTGTGGTCAACCGGCAGAGGTAAAGATTTACTGTGCTGAGGGAGGGGGCCCTTCTTCCTCCGTGTTTGAGGAAGGCCCCGGCTGGCCCCTGGGAGGAACTGCCCGCCGGCTCACTGCCCACCCTCGCCAGGTGGGGCTATTTCTCTTTCTCTGAGCCAGCATGATCTTTCCTTCCTCTTTGGAAGATGGGCCTGGGCAAGGGGAGGGTCTAGCAATGGGCTCATCCCATTAGGGAAGACGGGAGATGGGTGATAGACAAAAAACCAGGGGACGGGAATCTTGATGCTAATAACACCACCACCGGACATCCTCACAGCACTCGACAGATTCCCAGGGCTCGGACTTGCGGTACAGGCGTTTGTGAACTACCCAAACCCTCTCCATTCTTATTTGGTCTGCCGATTGAGAGAGATTATATCCCAGCCTTGCTTTTACAATGGCTGTTAGACATCATCTTCAAAACAAAATACAAGCCAAGAACAAACTCCAGTGTCCTCTCCAGACTAGGAACCATTCTGTAGACACTCATGTGGTGTCATGCGTCACTCTGATTCCCCAGCTGGGGCTGGGGTGGAGAACCGACCAGGACCGTGACAACTAGGAATACATGTAAAAGCTCTCCAGCTCCTTGCAGCTCAGCCGAACAGGGTTCTGGGCTCTGGGTTCCCTCTTCCCAACCTGCAGAAGAAAAGGAGAACCTCAGACCCTCCCGCTAAGAGGTCTTCACAACAACCCTCCTTTTCACTATCCCCATTTTACAGATTAGAAAAATGAGGCTTTGAGTGGGGAAACAAGGAACTCAGGATCAACAGCCAGGATGAAATAAAGGGTTTGATCCAGTTCTTCTGGCTCCAATTCCAGTGTTGTTGTTTTTTTTAACCACACCATGCTTCCTCATGACCCCGTAGATGGCCTTGGCCCACATGGTGTCCTCTACAACCCCAGACTAAACGTGGTTAAATGTGGGAAAACAGCTGAAGTGGTAGAAATCCCAGCAGGCACATATCTACCCTCTTCCTGTGACCAGCGGCAGCATCTTTACTGGACAACAGGGTCAAGTGCGGGTGTAGCAGGAGGCTAATGAATGGGGGTGCTCCCCATGCTTTAATTTCTCTGGGTATAAATGGGAAGTATAATTATATCCACCACACAGCATTTTGTGAGGCTTGAATGAGATAATTCATAGGAAGCCACTAGACAGGCCCCCATATACATCATAAGCCCCCAGTAAATGTTGAGTCCCTACCTCCCATTCCCTAAAGGCCTGATGGGAATCCGTTAGGCTGCTGCAGCAACCACCTTTTTACATTATCCAGCTCAGACCAGCTGAAGATCACCTAGATCCTGGGAAGATTCCCAATTACTTGCTAATGAAGAAGATCATTTAGATTTCACTTATCCTCCCTTCTCTGCCCTCCACCCCTCACCCACACACAAGGTGAGATGTCCAGAATGTGGCCCACAGCTGGGGGACCAGCCTGGGGACAGCCCTAATTTAAAATCCCAGTAAGAGTCAAACCCCATCACACGGTACGACCTTGGGTGAAACCTCACTCTCCTTGGACTTCAGTTTCTTCATTTCTAAAATGAAGATCTGGATTAGAAGACCTCTAAAATCCGCACCCTTCTGACACTCTATGCATGACTTTTTCACAAATGTAGGACTTCAGAGCTCTGCTATGGGCTCAAAATCCGCTCAGCAACAGAATCTTACCTCGTCATAAACAGTGTTGTTGAAGGAAGGCCCGTGGCTCTTCTTCTTGGACCCAGACTGCAAATGTATGGGGTAAGGAGTGCTTAGGTTCAGGTTAGTGAATGATGTGAGAGGCCCCAAAAGGGATTCAGGGCCCAGAAATTCCCTAAGTCCCCCCAGCCAGAAGTGCCTAGAATCTCCTACCCCAGGAATAAACAATGGTGTTTATGGTTCCAGAGAAGATACAATACATACTTGCCTCTGATATGACATTTCTGAGCCAAAGTCAGAGCTTGTGCCCCACTCCCGCATGCCCCTCCCAGCCGCACATACACACATGCCAGCACACACCCACCCGTACACACAGCCTTCAAACAAACCTAATTCAAATACTGCCTCAAACCTTGTATCCCTCCAGCACACACAACCCTAGTGTAAATACTTCTGGCACACACGTAAGTACCACGCCCAGCCTATACCCTGAGGTGGTGAAACCTGAAATTCAGAAGCACTTTCAGTAGGAAATAGAGTCTTCATAACATAATACCAAAGCTCATATTCATGGCACCTGTGACCATCTGTACGTCCACGTATTGTAGCAGGTAATGTAAATATAAATACCTCTCATGGTGGAATTCAAGTTGTTGAATCACTTATTGGAATGAAAAATCTGAAAATCTGTCTGAAACCTCTCCCCAGTTTGATAGAAACACATGATCCCTGACGTGTACGTGCTCAACACTTTCACAGTTTGTCAGATTCCCAGTTTCCCATACTAACACGGTAAGCTTATGGCTTCATTCTGTGACTCCAGCCTTGGGAATGACATTCCGGGTTAGTTTCTATGTGGTGGGGTCCCATCCTTCCCACCTCCCTCCCACCCAAAGGGAAAAGATGACCTTGGGCGCCCACTTGCCCAGCTCTGTGGTTCCCGGTACACAAGAGCTGTGAGCTCAGCCTGGAGCAGGGTTCCAGGGGACCGTGAAGGTTGCCTCCAGATGCATCCCCAAAGGATGACTGGCCAGCGCATTTGTCTGGTTCCCTAAAAGGCAACATCATGTCTCTCTAGATCCTGTCTACTCCTCCAGTTCCAGGCGATATGCCCCTGCCTTGGAAACCTCTCCGATACAACGCGCTCTAGCTTCAGCTGGTCGGCTAAGACTCTATGGCCCCTCTGCGCAAAGCACCTTTTTTCTACCTTTTTGTTTTCTGCCTCCCACAGAAACTCCTGGAAACTCCTTTAACCCACTCTCCTAGTCTCAGAGCTGTTCTCTTTCTCCAAACGGAACCAGAAGGCATTTCTACTTGGTCCATTTGCATTTAAATGCAGTCATTTAACAGAAGCTATTCAGATACACCGGTAGACAACGTCCTCGAAAGTGCTTGTGCGCGCACACGGCAAACACGTGCCTGCGGGTGCACAGAGACGGGAAACACACATCTGCATCAATAGCGCCCCCTGGAGGAGGAGACTCACCTTCCGGGCAGGCTGTACTAGTGAATACAATGTATTTGTAGTTTCTTGTGATGTGGAAGCGGAAGGCTAAGGGGAAGAGAAATAAAATCATTTCAGAAGCATAGATCCACCACAGCTCCAGATCATCTCTTCCATCCCTCCCCGCCAGCCTTGCCCGGACAGAAGAAGCCTTAGGTGTTAGTGGAAGGAACACTGGACTAGTCCGGAGGTCAGGCAACCGAATGCCGCTCTGCCAGCAGAGAGCTACTGTTTGTCGGGCCCTGGTTTAGTGCTTATACCCTGACACTTAGAACGCCCTACACAATAGGAAAGATCATAATCCGCCACATTGTACAGATGAGCAAATAGCCTCAGTCAAGGTGTTCACAGTAGAGCACGATTTAAACCCCAGAGCTTCCAGGGTTCCTTCCTCCACACCTCAGTGCCTCCCTTACGGCTTTCTCTGAACCTAACCCAGGTGTCCTCGATGGCAGTACTCCCGGGTCCTCTGGAAAGACACTCCAGAGGAGGAAGCTCATTCTCATTCAAATCTCAGTCTAAGAGGAGCTGTCCCCTGCCATGTATTCAAATTCCTCTTGTTGGAATTCAATGTGACTTAAGCCAGACAACGGGCAGATATCAATCACTCTTACAGCAGTCAAAAAGCTTTAGCCCTCTGTTAGGGAATCACATTATCTTAAGGCGAACAGGAGGACACGACACCCAACCTGGGAATTCTGCAGTGGCTCTGAGCAAGTGGGCATCTCCCTCCTTTCTGTCCTGTCTCCTTCATCTTTCCCCTCTGCTCCTCTCCCCTGCAATGCCTACCCTTCCCTCTTCCCCTCCTTCCCTTTCTCCCCTTCCTCCTTTTCTTGATCTTTCTCTGAAGCTTATCACCATTCCCCAAGGATTTTCCTAGCCACCAAATTGAAGAAGGTGCTACTTCAGGTATGAATTTGTTTTAAGTCATTTTTATCAGAAATTTTTCATCACTGGTCACCCGGTGGGCAGTGTTTCCCTTGAGAAGATGACCCGGTCTGGGTTATCAGTCACGTTGTCTTAGCTGTCACTATTAGAGGATGCTTCTCTAACTTATGGGTGAGTTTCCAGAATCCCAGATTGTTAGAGATGAGGTGGGGGAAGGTGGAGTGGGGACTCAGAAGCAGTTGGTTCAGCTGTACCACTACCCAGCTAGAGAGCCCTGAGCCCATTAGTTAATCTCTGATCAGTTTCCTCATCTGCAAAGTGGGGTTTGTATTAGACCTAGTTCATGAGGCCGTTTTGTGAAACTCATTAAGAAAAGAAGCACAAGTTCAGTACTTAATAAATGTTATCATTAAGTCATAATAAGATAAAAGAGAACAACACAGGCCCAGGCTTTCCTGAAAACAGGCACAACAAAGAGTGGAGAGAAAAAGACAAGGGCTCCAAGACTTGGAAACGGCAAGGAGAGAAAAGAGGAGTCGAGGCCCCTGATAAGTTTCTTCCACCTACTGACTTTATCTGGGCCACACCTGCTGCCCAGGCATGGAAGAGAAAAGTGTGTCTACATCAGCCTTTCCAGCTCTGCTCAGCTCCGTCAAGACACTCCAGAAGCACACCGATCTTTTCAAACAACTCAGTTCAGCTGAAGCCAAGCCATCTTCTAGACCCCAGGAGTACTGAGGTTTTAGTCTGCCACTCAAGGGTGTGAGGGCATGAGGAAGCCCCACAGACACGTATGGATGGATTTGAGGAACCAGAGTGGTACCTGGGACTGGATCATGGAGTAGATGGTGGTGCCTTCTCCAGGAGAATTCTGCTTTTGCCTCTGCACAAGAAATAATGAAGGGACATGTGGTGACGTGAGCAGACAGCCACCCCTGTCCAGAGCTGCACCGAGTGGGGAAAGACAGCACAAAGAAGAGGGGCTCCCAGAGTCCAGGGAGAGAGGCTGTCATTGGTCGCCCCAGGATGGGGGAGGCTGTGGGAAGAGAGACTCGCAGAGGGGCAGTGAGAGTCTGGAGTGAGGAACCACCCAGGTGTGAAGGGACTGCGCGGGTGATCCTGCCCACCACAGGGACCTCTGTCACCTCCTTGACTTGGGCAGCTTAGAAACCTGCCTTTACTGGCTACCTTCTTGACTAAATTTACCACATAACCACTGATGATGGACTGAGCTCTGAGTAGGGCTCTGATCTCAGCCTTACCTCAGGACACTAATTCAGAGGCTTTAACCGTTTTAAAGACCAAGCACATTAAATTTCCTCTCTAGATCCAGCTTTGTGGCCAGCTTGCCCTTGGCCTCAAGCCAGTTCCCTGGGCAGCTACGGAACCAGGTGGAGCCCTGGACACATGGCCGAAAGCAGGGGGCACACACACTCCCTGCTTCCCTCTTGCCCCTCTGGCCGAAATCGGGGTTTGGGGTGGCTCATGCTGTTCGTTCCCCGAGTGCATATTGCCAGGTTGGGCCCTGTGGGGAAACCAGCAGTCATTAGACAAGGTAAAAGCCGAGCTCCCCAGAAGCAGGGAGAAGCCAGGAGGCGCAGAGAAACATCAGCTGTCCCTTGGAGGCTACAGAGTCATGGGCATCTGGCAAGAAACAGGAGTTTGTTGTTTTTCTCTTCTGCCTGGACCTGAGTGAAGTGTTTCCAGAAAGGTCTGGGGCCCCAGAGGGGGACCACATGAAGACTGAGATTTTAGCCTTCAAAGGCAACACTGGAGACACTGCAGGGAGAGGCCAGGGAGGGAGAACCCGAGTCAGAGTGACAGGCCTGAGTCCCCAGGAGGTTTTCTCTAGAGTTATTTTTCTCTGTATTCACCTTCATGTACCAATCTAAAGTAATCTTCATTTTGTGGGGTTGCGAAGGCCATGGTTAGCGGGCATTTGGGCATCGGTGGCTGTACGCAGATGCACTTGTTCTCAGCTTGGTAGTAACAGGAGAAACAAAGCCTTTTCTAGTTTCTCACACCCCAACATTCCGCTGCCGAGGCAAGGAAACAGGCTGGGGAGCTGCCCTGATTCCGGATTCCCAAGGAGCCCAGACCTGAGGGAAGCCGCTTCTCTGCTCTGCAAGGCCCCCCAGGGCCTCATGCGCAGGAAGGCAGAAGGGCCCCCGCACTGACTTCCTGCCCCACCCACTCAGGCCAAGCCCCGGGAATAAGGGTGGGAAGAGGGCCGTTCCTCTTCCTGCTGGGAGCTCAGCTGGACCTTGTCTATGCCCTGGGCCTGCGCCACATCCTGCCCTGCTCGGGGGCGGAGCAGCAGGGCCACCCTTCAGCTGCCCTTCCTCAGCCCTGGAGACCCCACAGAGCTGGCCGCTGCTGCACAGCCTGGCCAGGAGGTTTGTACCCTGGCTCATCAGCTTCGTGCTAACCTCGTTATTCTCTCTAGCACCTCAGCCAGACTCAGGCCTCTTCTTCCCAAAGCACTATGAACACAGACCAACTTACACTGTGGCTGGTCAGGCTGGCACCCTCCCCAGCCTGGGCAACAGTCAAGGGGCCCATAAAACTGAACCTGGGCTTGCAGGGATAGGAGAATTTGTGGTTAGACACAACACACAAGAAAGTTGGACCCTTCCTGGGGGCTAACCCAGCTGGTAAGGACCCTGGGTGCCATCTGGGGAGGCAGGAGCAGCATTGTGCCCCCTGCCATGGTCTCTGCTGCACTTCATCCCTTCCCAGCAGGGGCAGTTCTGCACCAAGATGCCCCTCTGCCTCCTGTCGTCTCCTTTGCTCCCTTGTTTTCCTCTTTTCCTCCTTGGCCAGAGCTGGGAGATTGATGGAGAAAAGATAGATGGGAAGGCTGAGGATCCCCTTGAGGACAATTGTCTGGTTCTTTTTTTTCCCGCTGTTCCTAATGGCCATCCTCCCAAGAGCATCTTCCACACTAACTGAGAGAAACCCCATCCCCTAGGGTGCCGTACTTGATTTCTCCTGATTCGCGGGTTGTTGACATCTTCATAAATTGTCAGAAGTTCCTCAGGGCTGGTCTCTGTGAGGGGAAAGAAGCACAGAGGAGAGCTACAGAGACCTCCAGAGGCTTCTGGTCCTGGCAGTTTCACCTTCATCCCACATGGCCAAGACCTTGAGAAATGTTCTAGAAAGGAGGCAAGTTAGTGCTCTTCCCAGGATACCCAAAGAGTGCAGGGCAGCTACCACCACGGACACACGTACTCATCAAGCCAGACAGTCCCCCACCAAATCAGCCACCTGCAGGGAAATCTGCACATTGGCGACCAGACTGCGAGCCTCCCAGAGCCACCCCGGAAGGCACGACTGGGAGAAAGGGCCCAGCAGCCACTGCGTCCCCTCCAGACCATGCAGGTGCATCCCAGTGCTCCCCAAGGAGAAGCAGGGGCCATGCCCCCAGGCGCGTGCCGCTGGGGATGTTAAGCAGGCAGCCGCACCTGCTAGGGGCCCCACTTACCTGACCTCTTCCTCTTCCTCCTCCGCACACAGAAGAATGTGAGGGTGCCCAGGAACAGTGTGACTAGGAGGATCACGACCATCACCAGGAAGGGCAGAAAGCCCAATTCTGAGGGACATGGAAGGCAGGAGGCCTGAGCTCTCGCCTTCTCTCTGCTCCCTCCCACCTGTCTCCTATAAGGGCCGTCTCAAAACCCACACTCCACTGCTGGGTGGCTGCGCTCCCCATACCCTGCGTACTCACCTCGAGGTGGTCTCTCTGCTCAGTTGGGTGACCCCCCCCTGAGTGATGCTAAGAGTGTGGGTATTAATATCTGACAGGTCTGGCTCAGATTCTGATTCTATAAACTCTGGGCCCTTGGGTAACTTCTTTAATCTCTCTGAGCCTGTGTTCACTTATAAAAATGAGATAATGTTATCTACACATGGGGGGTTAATTACCTGATTTAACATGTTATGTAACAAATGTTACATCCACCAATTTTTTCATTTTTAACTCAACAAACATTTATTGCACACCGACTAAGTGGGAGGCAAGTCTTCCTTTCCACCTTCCTGCTATTCCTGCCTCCACTGGTCTTCCTTATTTGAACTTCTACATTTAACATTTGTGACCTACATGTAGCCTGATATATAAGCCAGCAAGTCAAGAAGGGAAAGGGATTAAGCGTTCCAGGTGCCAGCTGACTAGGCTCTTTACAGATATTATCTCATGTTAACGAGAATTCTGTGAGGTACTTTATTATTCTCATCTCCAGTTTACCCGAGAGAAAAATCGGTGCTCAACGAGGTTAATGAATCTGCCTGAGGTCACAGAGCTAGTGAGTGGTGAAGCCACGGGTGACATCGTTCGTTTCTTTTCCACCCATGAGGGCTGAGTTTTGTTACCCCTATTTGGCTGTAAGTTCCTTAAGGACAGAAACAGCAGCTGGGTTTTTTCCCTGTCATACCCATGCTGTTGGCACACTAAATTATTTGTTTACCTAATAAAAATTGGTGCCAACTTAACTCAGGGTAACTCTCAGAATGATCACAAGCAAGAAACCAAGAACTCTTCCAGGCAGCCCTGTGATCAGCCCGACACTCCCATTGATACCCTTGTACCTTGTAGGGGAACCATATTGCCTGCGGGAGTTACGGCTCAGGAGGAGGAAACAGGTCTCTATCAGTCTCTCAAAGGAAGAAAATAAAGATCAGCAGACATGGCTGGGCAGTGACTCACTAAGCATTCCTTATGTGAAGAAAAATCTTGGTCTCCTAGAAGGGGATTCTTGATGGGGATAAAATTCTTCCTAGACTAAAACAGGCCTGCCTCAGAGGAACTGTGTGCCTAGAGGCCAGGACCGCCCTGGGGAAGGGCTGCAGGGCACAGGGGGAGGCAGCCAAGAGATCTACCCAAGCCTTCTTGCACATGAGCCTGGATGTGAGGTCGAACTCCTGCCCCTGTGATAAGCCAAAGTGCTCCACTCACTCTGATGGCCAGTCAGACAGCCCTGGGTAAGCGTGAGGGTGTTTTCTGCCCAGCTGACAGGGTTGCTGACATTGCAGATATATGTGTGAGAGCTGTTGATGTCAATCTGCACTTCCAATTTGGTGAGGTTCCTCGATGTCTGGATCAGCTCAGTCCCTCTGTACCAAGCATAACTCACATCACCACCTCTGGAGACCAAGCAGGACAGAGTCACCTGGCACTTCCCTGTGTCCAGGGCCTTCCACTGCCCCAGCACGCGGGGCTCCTCGACGTGATCTGGAAGCAGAGATTCTGATCAGAAAGGCACTGGATATTCAAGCCCTGCAGGAGTCAGAGGGGCAAGGCGAGCTGTCCTGAGGACTCACCAAATACAGAAACCTGGAACTTGTGCCATGAAACTTGTCCAGATTCATTGGTGAGCTCAAGGAAGTAGAGGCCGCTGTCCTGATGCTGAACTGCCTCGATGTGAAGAGTTAAGTCCTCAATAGAAAATCTGAGTCTATTGTTGAAATGATTCGAAGTCCCATATTTATACTCCATACCTGAAGTATTCCTCCAAGTCAGTATCACATAACACTTTGAATCTGAGGGCCATTGCACCTTCCACTGAACAGAGTATGCTTTTATCCGTGTGCTGGAGGGCCGTAAGCAGACAGATGCTCCTGAGAGTCTAACCACATGGTGGGCAGAATCTTGGATTTCTAGAAAAGAGAACCCAGGTTGGAGGTGGCAGAAAGGGTGTCAGGCCCAGTGCAGTCAGTGAACAAAAGTGGAAGTTCCTGTGGTATTTTTAACAGGGAAGCTTTGTGGCATGGCCAGTCGATGCAAGAAATAAACATGTCTGCCTGGGTGGGATGGGGGGGATCAGAGAGAGTTTGGAAGAAAGCATAGGAGATAGGGATAGTTATACAAACAAATCTGTTAAAATGGAGGACATTGAGTGGACAGCAATGGAGAGAAAGAGATTTTTAGATGTCCATATGCATTATAAATGCCCTCACTCCCAACCACACCTTCACTCTGGCATATCCTCCAGAGACTGAGTAAATTATTAAAGAACTTATAATTACTGTTTTGTTGATAGAATGTGTTTCTTTGATCTTGACATTCCTAAGAGTAGAACACAGGGGGTTCCTATTCATATTCCCACAACTTGAACTGGCCCTGCCCATTACCAAATCCAAAAGCAGAGGCTGTGTTATGCATCTCTGTGTCTTCATCTCCCGTGGTCCTTGCACCATATATGAGAACAGTCCAACCTACCAAACATTACATAAAGATCCTGAGAGCAAAGGTCAGTGGAAAAATAATAATGAAACCTATGAAAAAGACATACCCTGTCATCCCAAATTTTTCAGTCTTTACTGAGTCTACGTTGTAACTGTGGCCCTGAAGAGTCAGGGCCTTTTCCAGAGTCCAGAGGATTTGTGATTTGGGAACAGAACATATTTTGCTTCCACAGCATACATCTGAAGGTTGGAATAAATAATCCAAGATGTTCTAATACTGATAATGAAAGACCAGATGAAGACATGCTAACCAACCCCCCTGAGAATAGCAAGAAAAAAATGGGCAAAATATAAAAACATGTCAAAAGCAAAAGACAGCCTAAAATGCATGAGACATTATGGCTAAGACCTGGAAGAAGGAAACTGAGAAAGTGAGGCCAGCATTTCTGATTGTTACTCCTTGAAGGACTCTGCATAAAAAAGCAGCTTGAGCAGAGTTTACAATAAAACTCAAGGAACTAAAAGAACATGGTTCCTTCTGTTAGGACGTGAGGATACCTAACATCCCTCAGATTTAGGATTGATAGTATGAAGTGTTACACGCTAAGAGTAAGAGTGAACAAGAAATAGATCAGCTTTCACAGGAACTGAAGCCTATTTTTGAATGATCTCAACCCTGAATTGGATTAAAGTGATCTAGAATTTCTAGTATTTTTAACCCGGCTACCTATTAGAAACAAATATAAATTATTCCTAGATGAAAACAGCATTAACTGGAGCATTAAATTATTTCTAAAGTTTTTCACAAAGTGTCCAAAATGAAACAAAAAAATCTAACAGGCATAAGAAGGGGAAACGTGCCCCAAAACAAAATGAAAAAATAGGCAATAGAAACAGACACAAGGGTCATCTGAGTTCACATTGTAACTGGGGCCCTGAAGAGTCAGGGCCTTTTCCTGTGTGAGACATGGTTCCTGAGTCCAGAGAATTTGTGATTTGGGAACAGAACATATTTTGTTATCAGAGAGTTATCAATCATAAACTTTAAAGTAATTATGTTTTAAACATTCAAGGAAATAAAATATAAGTTTGAGAAGTTCATCAGAGAACTACTATAATAGGATGCAAAAATGGCCTTGCCCCTTGCAATGTGACTTTGCAGCTCTTATCATCATCAACAAATTGGGTTCACTTCCCCATCTCCTGTAAGTGGGCTGGTCTTCTGAATAAAATGTAGCAAAAATGATGTGCAATTTCTAAGCCTAGATCTGAAGAAGAATTGTGCATTCTACTTGTTTCCTTAGAATCTTGTCCAGCTGACATGTAAACAAGTGTAAGACAGCCTACCAGAGGATGAGAGATCACATGGAGGAAAGGTAAACCAACACAGCTGAGGCCATCCTAGATCAGCCATCCCCAGCCCACCTGGCATCGGACCATACATGTATGAGTTATGCAAGTTGAAGCCAAAAGAATGGCCAAGCTAAGCCCAGCCCAAATTGCCAACTAGCAGATTCACTGACTAACTAGGTGGTTGTTGTTTTAAACTACTAAGTTTTGGGTGGTTCATTCTGCAGCAACAGCTACCTGATAGTCTAGATTTTTAAAAGTATAATTGGACAGCCAAGAAAGGAGAGAGAGATAACGCAAAAGAGATATTGGATAAGAATTTTTCAAAATGGACAAAAGCCATTGTAAAATGTGCTACAAATCCCAAGCAAGAGTAAAACAAAACAAAAAATTCATACACATCAAAAAAAATTTATTCAAACCAAAGTACAAAGAGAAAAATCTTTTAAAAAGCAGAGGGGAAATATAATTCCCTTCACAAAAGAAACAATTTACTGCTGACATTTCAATATAAAAGATAAAAAACAGGAGACAATGGGATGATATCTTCAAAGTGCTGAAATAAATAACTGCCAAGCTGGAATTTTATACCAGGGAAAATATATCTCAAAAATAAAAATGAAATAAAGGCATTTTTAGAAAAACAAAAACTGAGAGAACTTATCTCAAATATAGCTGGAGTAAGGAAAACACCAAGGGATGCTCTTCATATAGAGAAAGTAATCCAAGATGGGAACTCAGAGATAAGAATAAATGAAGAACAATAAAAACAGTAAATATTTAGTTCCATGTAAATGAATGTTGACTGTTTAAAGATATAATAATAATGTCTTGCAGAGTTAAAATATTGAATTAAAGTTAAAACTATAATAGAATTTAATTCAGAAATGGGCAAAGAAAATTACAATGTCTAGTCCAGAAAGTGACAAAAGTGCTATTTTATATTCACCTTTGATAAACCAAGAACACATGCTCTAATCTCTAGACTAATCACTAAATGAATAGTGAAATAATGTAAAATGGTATAGTTAAAACAAAATGTGAAGAAGAAATGAAGAAATACCTATAATCAATGCAAAAGAAGGAAACAAAGGATAGAAAAAGAAACATAGAACAGGCGGGGCCATAGAAAATAAATAGTAATATGGTGGATTTAAATCCAAAAGACAAAAAGTAAAGGGATGGAAAAGATAGTACAAGGAAATAATAGGGGGGAAAAAAACAGGAGCAGCAGTACTTATATCAGGCAAAATTGATTTCAAAACAAAGAAAGTAACAAGAGACAAAGAAGGACATTACATAACGATAAAGGGATCAGTCCCAAAAGAGGATATAACCATTATAAATATCTATATACCCAACATAGGAGCACCTAATTATGTAAAAGAAATACTAACAGACTTAAAGGAGGAAACAGATTGCAATACATTCATTTCAGGAGACGTTAACACACCACTCACATCAATAGACAGATCAACCAGACAGAAAATAAATAAGGAAACAGAGGCACCGAACAATACATTACATCAAGTGGACTTAACAGATGTCTACAGAACACTCCACCCAAAAGCAGCAGGATACACATTCTTATCACGTGTACATGGAATGTTCTCCAGAATAGATCACAAGAAGAGCCTCAATAAATTCAAAAATATTGAAATTGTATCAAACATCTTCCCAGACCACAATGGTTTAAAACTAGAAATAAATTACACAAAGAAAACAAAAAGACTTAAAAACACATGGGTGCCAAACAACACGCTTTTAAATAATCAATGGATCAATAAAAAAAATTAAGACAGAATCAAGCAATACATGGAGACAAATGAAAACAAAAATACAACAACCCCAAATTTGTGGGATGCAGCAAAGGCAGTTCTAAGAGGAAAGTGCACAGCAATACAGGCTTACCTCAAGAAACAAGAACAGTCCCAAATAAACAGTCTAAAATCACAAATAAAGAAACTAGAAAAAGAAGAACAAATGAAAACCAAAGTCAGTAGAAGGAGGGACATAATAAAGATCAGAGCAGAAATAAATAAAATAGAGAAGAATGAAACAATGGGAAAAAATCAATGAAACCTGGAGCTGGTCCTTCGAGAAAATAAACAAAATAGATAAACCACTAGCCAGACTTATATATAAAAAAAGAAAGTGTACACAAACAGAATCAGTAACAAAGAAGGAATAATCACAATGGATACCACAGAAATACAAAGATTTATTAGAGAATACCATGAAAAATTATGTGCCAGTAAATTGGACAACTTAGAAGAAATGGACAACTTCCTAGGAAAATACAACTTTCTAAGACTGACCCAGGAAGAAACAGAAAAATCTGAAGAGATCAATTACCAACAATTAAATTAAATTGGTAATCAAAAAACTCCCCCAAAACAAAACTCCAGGTCCAGATGGCTTCACAGCCAAATTCTACCAAACATTTAAAGAAGACCTAATACTCATCCTTCTTAAAGCATTCCAAAAAGTAGAAGAGAGAATACTTCCAAACTCATTCTATGAGGCCAGCATTACTCTAATACCAAAACCAGACAAAGATACCACAAAAAAAAGAAAACTACAAACCAATATCCCTAATGAACATAGATGCAAAAATCCTCAACAAAATATTAGCAAACCAAATCCAAAAATACATCAAAAAAGATCATCCATCATAACAAAGTGGGATTTAGTCCAGGGATGCAAGGATGGTACAATATTCTTAAATCCATCAATATCATACAGTACCTTAACAAAAAGGATAAAAACCATGTGATCATCTCAATAGATGCTGAAAAAGCATTTGACAAAATTCAACATCCATTCATGATAAAAACTCTCAACAAAATGGGTATAGAGGGCAAGTACCTCAACATAATAAAGGCCGTATACAACAAACCCACAGCCAGCATCATACTGAAGAGTGAAAATCTGAAAGCTTTTCCCCTAAGATCAGGAAAAAGACAAGAATTCTCACTCTCACCACTTTTATTCAACATAGTACTGGAGATCCTAGCCACGGCAATCAGACAACACAAAGAGAAAAAAGGCATCCAAATTGGTAAGGAAGAAATTAAACTCTCACTATTTGCAGATGACATGATGTTATACATAGAAAACCCTAAGAAATCCACCAAAAAACTACTAGAACTAACAACAGAATTCAACAAAGTTGCAAGATGCAAAATTAATACACAGAAATCTGTTGCATTCCTATATACTAACAACAAACTAGCAGAAAGAGAAATCAGGAAAACAATTCCCTTTACAATTGAATCAAAAAGAATAAAATACCTAGGAATCAACCTAATCAAGGAGGTGAAAGACCTATACTCTGAAAAGTACAAGATGCTCATGAGAGAAATTAAACAAGACACCAAAATATGGAAATCTATCCCATGCTCATGGATAGAAAAAATTAATATTGTCAAAATGGCCATCCCACCCAAAGAAATTTACAGATTCAATGCAATCCCTATCAAAATTATTCAATGAGCTAGAACAAATAGTTCTAAAATTCATATGGAACCACAAAAGACTCCAAATAGCCAAAGAAATCCTGATAAAGAAGAACAAAGCTAGGGGAATTATGCTCCCTAACCTCAAGCTCTACTACAAAGCTACAGTAATCCAATTTGGTACTGGCACAAGAACAGACCCATAGATCAGTGGAACAGAATAGAGAGCTCAGGTATAAACCCACCCATCTATGGTCAATTGACATATGATAAAAGAGCCATGAATATACAATGGGGAAATAACAGCCTCTTCAACAACTGGTATTGGCAAAACTGGACAACTAAATGCAAGAGAATGAAACTAGATTGCTGTCTATCTCCATAGACAAAAGTAAACTCAAAATGAATCAAAGACCTGAAAGTAAGTCATGAAACCATAAAACTCTTAGAAGAAAACAAAGGCAAAAATCTCTTGAATATAAACATGAGCAACTTTTTCCTGAACATATGTCTTCGGGCAAGGGAAACAAAATAAACAATAAACAAGTGGGACTACATCAAGCTAAAAAGCTTCTGTACAGCAAAGGACACAATCAGCAGAACAAAAAGGCATCCTACAGTTTGGGAGAATATATTTGTAAACAACTCATCTGATAAGGGGTTAACATCCAAAATATATAAAGAACTCATACACTTCAACACCCAGAAAGCAAAATAACCTGATCAAGAAATGGGCAGGGGACCTGAACAGACACTTCTCCAAAGAAGAAATACACATGGCCAGCAGGCACATGAAAAGACACTCCACATTGCTAATCATCAGGGAAGTGCAAATTAAAACCACAATGAGATATCATGTCACACCAGTTAGGATGGCCACAAGCCAAAAGACAAGAAATAACAAATGCTGGTAAGGATGTGGAGAAATGAGAACCCTCCTACACTGTTGATGGGACTGAAAATTGGTGCAACTGCTGTGGAAAGCAGTATGGAGGTTCCTCAAAAAACTCAAAATAGAAATACCATTTGACCCAGGAATTCCACTTGTAGGAATTTATCTGAAGAAAACAAAATCCCTGATTTGAAAAGACATATGCACTGCTATGTTTATCACTGCACTGTTTGCAATAGCCAAGACGTGGAAGCAACCTAAGGGTCCATCAGTAGATGAATGGATAAAGAAGAGGTGGTATATATACACAATGGAATATTATTCAGCCATAAGAAGAAAACAAATCCTACCATTTGCAACAACATGGATGGAGCTGGAGGGTATTATGCTCAGTGAAATGAGCCAGGTAGAGAAAGACAAGTACCAAATGATTTCACTCATTGTGAAGTATAACTACAAAGCAAAACTGAAGGAACCAAACAGCAGCAGACTCACAGACTCCAAGAAGGGACTAGTGGTTACCAAAAGGAAGGGGTGGGGGAAGATGGGTGGAGGAAGGGAGAAGGGGATTAAAGGGTATTATGATTAGCACACATAATGTAAGAGGGGCACAGGGAAGGCAATATAGCACAGAGAAGACAAGTAGTCACTCTGTAGCATCCTACTACACTGATAGACAGTGACTGCAATGGGGTGGAGGGGTGGACTTGATAATATGGGTGAATGTTGCAACCACAACGTTGCTCATGTGAAACCTTCATAAGATACCTTAATAAAAATAAAATAAAATAAGGAAAAGAAATCCTGCCATTTACAGCAACATGGATGGATCTAGAAGGTATAATGCTCAGTGAAATAAGCCAGGTGTAGAAAGACAAATACCATATGATTTCACTTATTTGTGAAATATAAAAACAAAGCAAAACAGTATTAGACTCATAGACACTGAGAAGTGACTGATTACCAAGGGGGAGGGGAGTGGGCAGAGGGCAGGTGGAAGGGGAAGGGGGAGGAGGACTGTTGAACCACTGTGATGTACATTTGATTTTTAAAAAAGTAAAAAAATAATAAAGTGGAAACTTACAAAAATAACATTCAATTATTGTACTTTCCAGCTCCAGAATTTCTATTTGGTTCTTTTTATAATTTCTACCAGTTTATTAATGTTCTCTATTTGTTGAGACATTCTCCTGGCTTCCTTTAGATCTTTGTCTATAGTTTCCTTTAACCTTGAGTATATTTAAGACAGTTGATTTAAAGTTTTTGTCTAGTAAACCCAATGTCTATGCTTCTTCAGCGGCAGTTTCTCCATTAATTTATTTTTCCCTCTGTAAGTAGGCCATGCTTTGTTTTTTATATATATTTTTCTCTATTTAGTTTGCTAGTCTTTTGCTTAGGATTTTTGCACCCATGTCTTTGAGCAGCCCCTTTAATTTTAAGACATGAATGCATGTTTTGCTGTCAAGGTTATTTTAACCTAATAATGAAAATTTGGAGGTATAATCTGTTTCTGTCGTTAAAAACATTGGAGTAAGATTGTGTAAGCATTTGTGTAAGATTTCTTTTTAAATATTTGGTAGAATCAACCAGTGAAGTCAACTGTGTCTGGAGTTTACTTTGTGAGAAGGCTTTTCAGTATAGATTCAATTTACTTAATAGTATATTTAAAAAGAAATAAAACCCTTAGAAATTCCGAAGGTAAGAGAACTGATACCATCTTTTGTTCTACTGAGGTGACTCTCAGTGACTCCTGGCTCGGGGCTGGCCACCAGAAAGACCAGGGCATGATTAGAAATTTGGAATTTTCAGCGCTGTCGCCCATCCTCCAGAGAGGGGAGAGCCACTGGAAATGGAATTAATGATGGATCATGTCTACATAATGAAGCCTCCATAAAATCCTAAAAGTACAGGGTTTGGAGAGCTTCCAACTGGTTGAACACATCCACTCTGGAGGGCAACATGCCCCAGCTCTCAGAGAACAGAGGCTCATGTGCCAGGAATCCCCCAGACCTCACCCTATGCACTTCACCTGGCTGCTCATCTGTATCCTTCATCATATCCTTTAATGAACTGGTAAACATAAGTGTTTCTCTGAGTTCTGTGAGATGCTTTAGCAAATTAGTAGCACCTGAGGAGGGGGGTCATAGGACTCTCCTCTATAGCCAATTGGTCAGAGGTACAGGTGACGATCTGGGCATTTGATTGGCATCTGAAGAATGAGAGGCAGGGGGGGCAGTTGGGATGGGGGGGTACAGTCCTGTGGGACTGAGCCCTTACCTGTGGAATCTGTTGTTATCTCTAGGCAGATAGTGTCAGCACTGAGTTAAACTGTAGGATGCAGCTGGTGTTAAAGAGTATTGCTTGGTGTGGAGGAAAAGCCCATGCATTTGGTGACCAGAAGTGACAGAAGTAAAGGTGTTCTGTGTGAGTAGGACAGGGGACAACTGGGAATTTTCCCAACACAGTTTAAATGTGAGGAAAATCATCTAAAAGCAGAAAGGAGGCAGTTGAAGAAAGATCAGAGATGTCACTGTTGGCCAAGCGGCCCTGGACGGACTCCCGGATGAAGCAGTGAGGTCCAGAGCACATAAGGAAGGACTGGCTAGGAAAGGAGGCAAGCACCCCGGCACGGAGCGGAGGCGAATGTGTTCACTTATGGGTAGATGAGGCGGTTGACCATGGGGAATCCCTTCCCGGTGTCTCCGAGACTGGGGAGTTGGCAGCGGAGTCGGTGGGATCCCTAACTGGCGTCTCTGTTTCCTCGGAGAAGGAGGGTGCAGGCTGACAGAGGCCGTGATAGTGGAACAGGACCTTGAAAAAACGGTGAAGGTGTGGAATCCCCTCTGGGGAATGGGAGAAGCCGTGCATCAGACACAGGCTTCCCAGGCCCCTGGGGGCCCTGCTGAGATTGCCAGGTCTGAATATATAGTTGCTCTTTGTTGTTGAATTTTCTTGGGCAGCCCTCACCTGTGTGGGGTGGGAGGAGGAGGGCGGTAGGAGTGAGGCAGGCCTGGGAGGGGTCGGGGCAGGGGCAAGGCTGTGGGGTAGACACGGTGGAAAGGTGAGCAGGCATTGTGACCATACAGGAAGACCTCAGCCCCATCCTGGCAGGCATGCACTGCCACATGGAGAGATAAGAAATGCCAGTATGCAAAGCTAGTTCAACACAGTTCTGACATGCTCGGAGAGAGCTGGAAGAGGCCCTGACAAAAGAGCTCTGGATGGTTCAGAGAGGAGTGACCACGACAGGTTTCGGTGGTCAGGGCAGGCCCCAGGGTCGCTGCCTCTACTGCCTCTGCTGCTCAGAGGCTTTGGGGCCCCTCTTCCGGTGCTTAAAGACAAACAGGGTAAACAGATAATTCTGCAGAGGGAGGGCAGGGGGCAAGAGATTAACTCCACTGCCTCCTCAGGAAGAAATGGGCAGCCGGCATGGAGGGTGCTCAGGGAGACCATCTGACCATGCACTGAGTTCCACTCAGGCCCGAGCTCGTGTGCAAAGCCATGGTGTCCACAGTCAGCTCGGCTTCCTCAGACCTGGACCTGCGGGTGGAGGAAGGGGAGGCCTGAGCGCCCAGGAGGTGGGGCAGGGGAAACTCTCAGAGCAGCACCATTTCCACCAGCCGACAAACGGATGTTGAGGTTTTTCTCAGCTTGGGGTTGTGCTACTAGGCTTCGGGCACCAGCAGGAGGAACCGCTGCTGCGGACCGAGCACAGAGAGCCCAGTGAGACCTCGGAAGCGCCGGGGCAGGGTCAGCCCTGCTGAAGGCAACATCTTAAAGTAGATGGAGGCCGCTCCATGCCCACCTCCCACTTCATCTCCTCCCTTCCTCCCAGCTCGACCCACCCTTGGAGATTTCATACTGACCATATGGGCCCCTCAGAAAGTACACCCCCTTACCTCTGTCAAACTTACCTAGCCCACATCCCACTGCTTGTATTGGTTAACAGAAGCATCTCATCCCCAACACCATCTTTCTCCAAGATAACAAGTGATTTGCTTCTCATGTTCTCCCTGCTTCTGTTTGGGCTGTTCCCTCTGCTCTCCTCCTTCTACCTTATCCCTGTCTTCTGAGCTCTTGCTCATCCTTCAAGGCTGTGTCCCACTGTCCCCACCTAGAAGGAGTTCCCGCCTACTCTACATGTACCTTGCCTGCCAGTGATACGGCATTTTCTGTCTTCTCTTATCATTGTGATTGTACAGGGCTATTTTCCTCTAACTGTCTAAAAGATTCTTAAGGTTTGAATCAACCTCTGTTTCATCTTTGTTTCCCTCACAAAATCTTTTATTTCTTGGAACACAGTAAGAGCTCACTGAAGCATTCAATCAATTAATTAATTAGCTAAACTCAAGAATGCACCTCAGTTAACTCCCAGAATGACTCTGATATAGAAATTTCATGCAGAATGCTTAGGGAAGCCACAGAAATGTGGGTCCCTCTGCTTCGGTCTTCACCTTATAGTCTCCACACTGTTTCCCATTGTCGGGCCCTCAAAACGAAAAAGCATGGAGCTCTCTCATGCACTGGTTGCTCTGTCCACTCTGGAAACCAGTTTGTCAGCAGCTGCTAGAGGTACATACTCATACTCCATGATTCCACCCCTAGAGAGATACCCAACAGACATACATAAACAAAAAGCATGTACAAAAGGCTCACAGCAGCATTATTACAATAGGAGGAGAAAAAAACAACCTGGAAAAACCCCAAAGGTCCTCAGTAGAAAGAATGGATGAGTAAATTGACTGGGTATGCTGTGAAATACTATACAGCCATGAAAACAATCACCTCCAAGGAACAACCTGGATAATTTCATCAGATGTTGAGCAAAAGAAGCCAAACACAGAGCACATACCATATGATTCCATTTACATACAGGCGAAACTGACCTATGATGTTGGAAGTCAGAACAGTCGTATTCACAGAAAAGGGAAGAGGTAAGAGATGGGAGAAAACTTGTGGTAGATACAAGAGCATGTTCATTTAACAACAACTCATTGAGATGGACCTTTATAATTTTGTGCACTTTTCTGTATTGTGTCACACTTTCATGCGAAGGCAAAGGGCCCAGCTATCCCTAGAGTGACTTCTACAGATCCGGTTTCCTCCAGGAAGGTGCTGCAGACCCGAGATCTCTGGCCTGTGCCCAGCTACTTCACCATTGACACTTTGTTTGAGGGGAGGTACAATGAGGAAGAGATGAGCAAAAATTACTCCAGCCTTCTTAGAACTTGCCTGGATCCCAGCCAGAGCAATTGCCATCTGAGAAGTGAAAGTTCAGCATAATCTATACAGCCCGCAACCATTGGATGCTGCCCCTGCCCTTTCTCATCCAGCACATCTCACCCCTGGCCCCACAGTGTTCCCAGCCTCCAGCGTGTCCCTTGGGGTTTTTGCAGAATGCACAGCCAAAGACCGAAGTTAGGGTCCACAGTGAACTTTGGGGCCGAGGCCCACTTCTGTGGGCAGTGATTTGAAGGTTCCTGCTCCCCAACACATCTGACCCCAAAACCATCCCAATCTCTTGCTTAGATGCCTGAAAATAATTCATTTAATCATTCAGATGACATGTTTTGAGCACCTGCTCTGTTGGGCACTCTGCTGTTCACGGATCACAGATGTGATTATATATTGATCCATGTGATAGACGCTGGCTCCCTGATCGAAGGGGCCGTGTACTTGTTCACCACCAAATCCCCAGCCCAAGGCCTGGTATGGAGCCGCTCAGAACATACCCGGGGAAGGACTGGGAATAGAGAGGATGATGTTTTTTGTGAAAACAATTAGAATATTTTACAAGATGATGCAACAATATGATTGAATGTCTTAAATATGTGTTCCTTTAAGTTCAAAATGTTGACGTCTCCCTAAGGTCGTGGTTAGGATGAGGAGAAATTCTCAGGAAAGGGTACCAACATTAAAGCTTTATCATCTTATCAAGGATTCTCTAAATCTCTTTCCATTGAATTAATTAATCAACAAAGAATGGCTGAATAGTCTCTCATCTTAACCCTGATTACAAAACTAAGTGAAATATATACCCTGACTCTGAAGAGCTGAATAGCATTTTTGATTTGGGGGGACTTGTTAAAACTTGACACTTTTCTAAGCAGTTTATATACTCTCATCTAAACCTTACCTATCTCTACAAAACAGACACCACAGTTGACATTTTATGGATGAAAAATCGAGAAACCAGAGGTTAGTTAACTTCCTCAAGGTCATGCGGTAGCCCCCGGTTTGAAATCTACAACTTCTCCCACTGAAACTCTCTGGTAGACAAATAAATGTCCCTTTATTCCATGGATCATTCAAAGTCCTCATTCATTCATTCATTCATTCAATATTTATTGAGGGTCATTTGTTCTAGATCCTGAAGATACAGCAGTGAAGAAAGCTGGAAAAATCCCTGGCCCCAGGAAAATCTATCATTCTAGAGGTAAGAGGAGCTTGGGAGACAGAAAATAAAACAAATAAGTAAACAGTATAGTATGTAAAATACTGTAGAAAAATAAATAGAGGATCTAAGGAGCTGCAGGGTGGCCAGATTGACATTTTTAGTGAGGAAGACATCACTAAGAAGATGGTATTCAAGCAGAATCCTGAGGGGTTGAGGGAACAAGCCATCTGGCGAGGAGGGGAACCGCATTCAAAGTGGAAAGACTAAAGCCCTGAAGTGGAACGTGCTCGATGGCCACATCGATGTGGCTGAAGGGCAGTGAGCAAGAAAGAGAGGGAAGGGAGGTGGTCAGGAGGCCAGATCACGCAGGCCGTGGTGACATGGATGTGTGAAGCCAGGCGCCTTTGGAAGACTTCTGCAAAGCTCCAGAGTGCTATGAGCTTCTTACATATGCATTATTCATATTAAACTCTCCAGTAAACCAAGTTTTTGAAAGGATGTTTCACTGTCATCATGTCTCCTGATGGGATGCCCCAAGAAAGACACAGCATCATTTCTGTGGTTCACCTGCCAAAAATGTGTGACCTGAATCATACAAGGGAACAGCCGACAAGCCCAGATGGAGGAGCGCTCCACATAACAATGGACTTGTACCCAAAAAATGCCAGTGTCATGAAGGACGAAGAAAGAATGGGGATAGTTGTATATCAAAGATGCCCTAGGAGACACAATAACTGAATGTAATACACAATCCTGACTGGGTGGAATGCCATGAAGCACAACGGGGACAACTGATAACATTAGAATATGGACTATATATTTGACTGTACCAAATTTGATTGATAGGCTATGATGTGATATGGGAATGTCTTTCTTAGAAGACATATACTAAAATATGTAGGAGCCAAGGGGTATGATCTCTGCAACTTACTGTCAAATGGTTCAACAAAAATTATCATTATGAATACATTTATATGCACATACATGTATGTGGAGAGAAAGAGAAAGCAAGCAAATGTGATAAACTGTTAACAACTGGTGGATCTAGGCGAAGGAAATACAAGAGCTCTCCATACTATACATGCAACTTCTCTGCAACTCTGAAATTATTTCAGACTAAACAGTTTAAAAATGGAAACACATAAGCATCTATTTCATTCAGCTTGCACCAGGCCCACTCCACAGGCACAGGGCAGAGCAAGGCGAAAGGGAAGTTCCCGGAGACCCGAGCCCATCCCCCTCTGTACCCAGCTTCCCCAGCGTGGCTGCTGCATGGCTGTTCCCATACAGCGCACTAAAGCCCTGGGCCCAGGGGTGGAGGGGGCGCCGCCGTCCTGTAGCCCTGCCGCAGGATCTCAGCCTCAGCCTCGCCTTCTGTCACTCTCATCCCCAAAGCCAGGCACCAAATCCGTCAGCCTGACCTCGGCTTTCTGAGATGCTATCAGCTCCTCAGACCACATTCCAGCTTGGCTCTCTACCCAGAATCCTGGGTCACTGGGCCCCGGGCTCCAGATGGCTCTCTCTGCTCCCTGTTCCTCCTCCCACTCTGCCGCACTCCGCCTGAGTTCGCTGCAAATGCTGAGTCCATGGGAGCCTCGATTACATCTTTGAAGGACTCGGGAAGGCTCGGGGGCTCAGTGACTGAGCTGTGTAGGAGGGATAGGTCTTTATTCCATAGAGGGCTTCCAACAGGCCCCGGACAAACGCGACCCTGTACCTCAGTTTCCTCCCTTTACGTCCAGAGTGTGCCCTCCTCTCACTCCACCACCAACCACAACAATCTTCAAAGAGCCGCTGATCTAAAATGCAGGCTCCAAGCCTCCAAGTACCCTGGACTCCAGGGTTAGAGAAAGAGGGGTAGCAGCCTTCAGGAGAGATCCCCCAAGTGAACATTAGGCGGCTCAGTGCCCAGCTGACAGTTCTCGATTTGCTATGCAGCTTCCTAATACGGGCCCCTTCGCCCCACTTCCCCACCTCCTGCCCCAAGCCAGCATTTCCATAATACCGTTCAAGCTCCTCTGGCCCCTGGGCTGCTGGAGGAGTTGAAGGATGAGGGACCAGGCCTGGCAGGGAAAGCCTCCGCCCTGGCCCCACCCTGCCACCGCCTCAGCTCCTCAGCTTGTCGGCCTCAAGGAACAGTTTGTCAATCTCTGAACTCCGAAATCACCCAACTTCTCTGGAGAAACCCAAGCCCAGGGGCCACTTCTCTCTGCTGGTAATTTCACCCGATTAGAGGATATTTCCTTTGTCCTGACAGCCGGCAGGGAGGACACCCTCTCCCCACTTTACAGAAAGGTAAATGAAGACCAGTGGAAAGGAATCTCCTTGCCCTAGGCTGCCCGGACTGCTGATGGCATGGCCAGATGCACTGCGCAAGGATGTCCCAACCCCCTTCAGCCTGTCCTGTGTGACCTAGCCTGCCCAGAGCGTCAGGAGCGCAGGGACAATGCAGGTGGCACAACCCAGAGCCTCTGGGCCCTGCTCTCCCTGAGAACCATGGCCCCTAGTCCATGCCAGCCCCCACTCCACGCCAGGCTGGGCCTCCTTACCTTGGCCCCGATTCCCCTGGAGGAGCAGGAGCAGCGTGAGGGCAAGAGCTGGCCCCAGCATCCCCAGGGGCAGAGGGCTCAGGCCGGCAGTGTCCCCCACCAGCTGCTGTGCTGTGCACAGGCTCAGCAGCGCCAGGCAGCAGGACGGCAACGGGGAGCAGAACTGCCGCACCGGCTGTCTGGCCACAGTTTCCTCAACTGGGGGCTTTTCTCATCAGCTGAGAGTAACAAGGCCATTCAGCAAGCCCCAGTCCCTGGACCTGGGCTGACAGTTGCCACAAGCTGAACTTGCAGTTTGCCTCAAGTGGGCGGGTGCTCAGAGTTCACAGTGACTCACAAAACCAGCTTCAAAATAGAGTCCATCTCTCTGCCCCAGGCTGGCAGATGCCCAAGAGAGTTCTCCATTCTCTCCATCCTGCTGGCAATACGGAAAAACCTACATGGGGACCAACAATTATTATCCTAGACTGTCCCACCCCAACAGACATTGTGAAGGTGGAAGGAAGAGGGCTGGGGCAGGTGTGGGATGAGAGGCACGACCCTCGATTAGGGGCTGAAATGTTGAAAGAGAGGAGTGAGGGCACTTGAGAAATCTCACAGAACAGGGCATTTCTGCAAAATGATAGCAAAGTCGAAGCACATGCAGTTTTTCCTAAGAATTTGCTTTTGCTCCAGTTTTCTATCTGTGCCTCTATATTCACCCCCTTCCTCTTTTTCTACTTTCTTGTAGCTCTCTCTCTCTCTTCCCCTGCCTTTTCCCACCCAGACTGGACACAGGCCCATTTTTGCTGTCCTCCCTCACACTTCAATCCCACCCTCCAGAAAGTCCAGGCGGGCTGGGTCCTCCTCGCACCCCTCTGGAAGGAAGAGGCAGTGCATTCACTCTGCACCGCCCCACCCCGCACCCCCACCCCACCCCACCCTGTCCTTTTGCACTCGCAGGGGTTCCACGGCTCGCTCTTCTGCTTTGCCCTTAGCAGCCAGTGCTTTCAGTTCCCTTCATGTCGGTCCTTCTCTTTTTCCACCGTGTGATCCATTTCCGGTCACCCTGTCTGCGACTGGGCTGAGGGGCGGCCGACTCAGAGCCTGGCTGCCCAGTGGTGTTCTGGACAAAGCAGTGAGGCTGGAGACAAAGTCTCAGATTTGAGTTCTCATATAGCAATTTTCGACCTTTGTGATCCTGGCCAAGTTCCTTCGTAAGGCTGTTGGGGCGGCGATACTGACAGCTGGTCCTCAGGGGGTAGTTTTCAGAACCAAATTAAAAACTGCATCTGAGAGGATGCATGTAAAAAATTCCGAACAGAGGTGAGGTTTCATTTTGTTCTTTTAAATGCAGCCCTGCATGGCTTTTTCCAGTTGGTCTAATGGACCTGGATGTCCATGAGTTCCTGTCCCTGAACATCCCGTTCCGTGTAATAACCACTACTGGTTCTCCATGCACCCCTCCCTGACCTGTCAGAATTTTAGAGCCCCACATTCCCCAGTTTCTCCCCAGATGGTTGTCTTCCCAGCTGTTATCCTTAGAACTCTGCAGGATGTCAGTAATGGCATGGTCTCAGTACCAATAATTAGCCTTACAGCCACCACTTGTCAGGCTGGGTGGTAGGTAAGGATGAGGCCAAGGGAGAGTGTGAAAGGTTGAGCCCTGCCATCTAAGAAGAAAGTTGGAGCCTGCAGGGAAGGAAACCGGAGAAAAAGGAGTATGTTGAGTTAAAAGGTGGTGAGGGAAGGAAAGGCAGGAAGAAGCTTCATGACTCCAGTGAGAACGGAGCCAGGGTTTGTCCTGGATATGGGGCCATGAAGCAAGGCACTTCTGGGGCTTAGAGAAAGATCTAGTGTTTACCTGGACTGTTATGGGAAAAGATATAAATAAAAAAACTTAAGTCCTCATTATACACAGACATTCCACATTAATTATCTTAATGCTCACAACAACCTTGAAAGATAAGTACCATGCAATATCCCCCCTTACCAGATGAGAAAACAGTTTCAGGTAGAGCTCAGATTCGAACCCTGGGCTGAGTTCAAAGCCTGAGCACTGACTCATTAAGTATGCAAACAACTGACCACATCAAAGGAATTTCTTGAAAATAAGAACAACTTTTACATATTCCTACTGAGAGAGGTAAGAGAAGGGAAGGGGAAAATAGAAGGCAGAGCTCTAGAGGGGTCCATCATCTTGCAGGCTTCTGAAGGGGCTTCCTAAATGCAATGGACCTGTGGTGTTAAGATCAAGAGCAATGACGCCTGCTGCTTAAAGTCATGTTTCTCAGCTTTGCTGAAATCTCCACCAGAACTACAGAAAACGCCTTGGGGCCTGTGGATAAAATGCAAGAAATTCAGACCCAGGGATGGCAGCAAAGCTGGTGGGTGTTTCAGGCTCATTTCCTGAGGCCCCAGCTTCGTAAATAGGATGCCAGACTGAGATGCAAAATGAAACCATCCCATGGGCATCAAGGAGACACAGCAATACAACTCCCAGTGAACAGTTTAGGAGCTCCAGGTCCAGGAGGCAGCTGGATCATAAATCATCTCCTGAAACTCCATATCAATGAGTGATTAAAAAAAAAAACAACAACATATCTTTGATTAGCAAATGTCTGAGTAATTTGTGAACATCCTTGCCTGCATACAGAGTCATCCTGGAAAATGTCAAGGAAGAATCAGAAAGTGTGTTCAAGGACCACCAACGATCAGCCAATGAGATGGGAAATTGTGCTCTGGGACATCAGGAAAAAAGAAAAGATTCTCATTTGAAACTGGATGAGCAAAATAAAGCAGTAGACAACTCACTGCCTTTATTTCCCAACAATCTGGATGTTGTCTGAGTTCCTGTTGGAATGAAACCATTACCAGGCTTTTAAGAAGCACAGCCATTATCCTACTAGGCTTGTCTGTCTCTTTTTCAGAAAGGCTAAAAAATTGTTTCCCCTCCTATGTGCATTTATTTCCCTTGGCTTTCACTTTTCAGAAGAGAATCAGCCAGTGATTGCTTATTCACTGGCTGTGACGACTTTTGGGTTCAGGCCAAATGGGAGGAATATCATACAGAAGGAAGATGGAAATATTTAATTACCTTGCAATTGTATCAGGCAGTTCACTGATGCATTTCTCCTGCGGTTTGGGAAAACTCTTGTCATTCATTTCCCATGTAGAAACATCCCCGAAGGAAACATTCCCTTAAGGAAACCTTTTAAAATAATACACAGGACATCAAATAACCTGGGGAACCCACAGCTGAGCCATGGACCCAGGAGCCAAAATGTGCATCAAGTCTCCCCTCAGACTTCCTCCACCATAAGGACCTGGCTATCCAAGCTGCAGCCTGGAGAAACAGCTCCAACAAGGCGGAGGACTGGAGGCCATCTCCCTGATACTAATAACATGGCATGGGGAATGGGGATCAATCTCTGCTTTCCTGTGCTGGAACAAGATGTTTCTACATGGGAAATGAATGGGGTTTTCCCAAATTGCAGGAGAAATGCATCAATGAACTGCCTTATGCAATTGTGAGATATAATCAAATATAAATTTGTCTTATACATTAGTAGCTTTTAATATAGAGAGTATAAATCAGAATCTGATCTAGTATCAAATTATATACTGAGATTTTTTATATTTGACATATTACTACATCAGAGTGTTTTGTCAAGAGAGAAACAGAAAACATAGTGACTCCTAGGTGCCCTGCCACCTACTTTGTGGGTTATACCTAATTTGTAAATTATAAATATAGAAGATCAAAATTGAGGCTTTAAGTGATAAGGTAATTTGTGCAAGCCAGTGCTCCCTTTAATTTTTTAACCTGGGCCACTTTGGCACATCTAAAAATAAGTGCACTTGATCCACGTTGGGTAGTGTGATCAGAGACTTAAACCAAGCTATCTTACCGTTTGAATGATGTGAACGTTCTCAACTGACCACAGATGAAATCATTTTAACATGGCGAAACTTCATTCCGGAAGATTTTATTCTATCGCACTCTGCTGTTTGTCCGTCACGTATAACCCACATCAGTGCTGGCAGTTTCCCTGATTCTGTGTGCAGCATATCGACCACACAGTTGCACGTGCCCGCATACCTACTCACTAGACCACAAAAGATGAAGAGCCTAGATCGGATTTCCCCTTCCCCTCAGAGTTCCCCTTCTCCTTCCCCCCTCTTTGCCTGCTCCCACTCCCTACATGATGTTCTTCGGGCAAACTCTCTGAGTCCTTCTGGCAGCCCCCTGCCCTGCTGCCTCTGATAGAGCTCCTTCCCATATCCATGTGCTTCCCCCTTGGGAGGATAGAGGCTTGGGGAGGCACAGCCTTTGACCTCCCCTTGCTCCACTCTTTTGCCTGAATGTCTTTCCTGTCCCCCATCCCAGCCAGTACAATTCAGCACAAACAAAGGCAGTCAGATACACCATTAAACGTCTCTAAGTCCACCAGCTTCACTCCTCACTGATGCTTTCAAAGCGAACTTTCAGATTTTAAGTCCTTAGCAGAGACTTCTGTTGACCTGTGTTTTCATTCTAATAACTCTTCCAGGCCTGTGTCAAAGGCCAGCTTCTGGGTCTTGGACCCAGAAATTGTACTCCCATTCCCTCCCTCAGGTCTGAAAAATACCATTTTATTTTTCACATCTAGCCCCTTTATCATTTTTTAAATGCACTGTCTACTCCCGCCCTACTCTCCCTTTTGCTCTTGGCTTGTCAGATCTTTAAAATGTTGTCTTTGGGGGAATCCCTCCTACACTGCTGGCAGAAATGTAAATTGGTGCAGCCACTATGGAAAGCAGTATGGAGGTTTCTCAAAACACTAAAAATAGATTTCTAAAACAAAACCAGTTTTCTCAAAAAACTAAATACCTTATGATCCAGCAATTCTACTTCTGGGAATTTACCTGAAGAAAAAAAAAATCACTAACCTGAAAAGATATATGCACTCATATTTATCATAGCATTAATTACAATAGCCAAAGTATAGAAGCATCCTAAATGTCGATCCATAGATGAATGGATACAGAAGACATGGAACATACATACAATGGAATATTACTCAGCCATAAAGAAAATGAAATTTTGCTGTTTGCAGCAATGGGCCTAGAGGGTATTATGCTGAGTGAAATAAGCCAAAGACAAATGCCACATGACTGCACTTACAGTGGATTCTAAAAAACAAAACAAAAAGCAGAAATAGACTCAGACACAGAACTCAGTGGTGGTTACCTTAGAGGAGAGGGGTGGAGGAATGGGTACAACAGGTGAAGGGGAAAAATATCAGTGAGAATCTTTGCTATCTTGATCTGTGATGGTTACATACGTGTATACACAGGTCAAAATTCATCAAGCTATACGCTAAGATTAGTGCGTTTTACTGTATGTATATCAACAAAAAATTTTTTAAATAATTGCTTTTTTCCTGGTTACAATCCAGTTGCCAATTCTGCATGCATATTATTTTTCTTAGCATGTAAGCTCTTGTCTTACATACTTTTATATACATACATACATATGTATATATAAAACATACACTTATCTTTCCAAAGCAGTCTCCTAAGAGCTTGTTTTTATTACTAAAAACCTTCCACTCCACCTGATGGAAGAAAAACAAGTTGGAATTCCACCAGCCTGAACTTTTAGATACTGTCAGTGAAATGACATGATCAATATGCTGTGCTGAATGACAGTGGAATTTCCTGTTTCTCTATCATTTCAACCATTAGTGACTCTCTAAGACTTAGTTATATATTTTCCTCACAAAGAGTGAAAGCTATTGGGTTCTGCCCAGAGGAAGTAGATTTTAAACAATGACTCTCCATTCTCCCCTCCCCCTGGTCTGGCGACCACCATTTTTTTGCACAGAATAATTTTTTTCGTCCTTTTACTTTCTACCTATTTGTGTGTCTGGATCCAATATGAGTATCCTGTAGACAGCATATAGTTGGGTCTTTTTTTTTTAATTCATTCTGCCTATCCCTGTGTTTTGATCGGAGAATTTAATCCATTTGCATTTAAAATAATTATGAGGAGAGACTCACTTCTGTTGTTCTGCTTTGTTTTCTATATGCCTTACAGACTTTTTTGTCCCTTATTTCCTGCATTACTCTCTTCTTTTGCATTTACTTTTTCTATGCTGAATCATTTCAGTTCCTTGCTCCTTTCCTGTTGTGTATATACTATGGCTAATTTCTTTGCAGTTACCATGGGATTACACATAGCCTCCTAAATCACAACATTCTAAATTGAATTTATTCCAGTTTAGCTTCAGTAACATACAAGCCTCTGCTCCTTCACAACTCCAGACACACCACCCTCAGTGTTTGAGGTCACAAATTACACTTCTCACATCATGGGTCAAAAAAATAGTAATAATGTTTTCATGCATTCATCTCTTAAATTACATAATGAACAAAATGCATTCACAGTGTTTGAATAATCTGCTTACATATATGTCTCCCTGCCATTCCCCTGGCTTCCTCCTCTCTCCACTAAACTCTATGAGTCAAGGAACATGTTTTAGTTTACATTTGCTTCCAAGTTTACGACAGCGCATGACACAGTGGTTCTTCCGCAAAAGTTTCCCAAGACTTCTTTTTAATGAATAAGTGAAACTCAATTGAAGTAGACTTTAAAATTGCCAAGAATACAACATAATAGTAGTTAACATGTATGGAGCAGGTACTACCAACCAGGCATTGTTTTAAGGGCTGTGTTCTTTCGTTTCATTTTTATGAAAACCACATGTGAGGACTTTACTATTCTTATCTGTATTTTATTATTATCTGTGTTCAGTTAAAGAATGGGTAACACATGGGAGATGATGTGACCACTGGCTCCTTCTGAATAAGCACCTGAAGATGGGAGCCCAGGAGTGTCATCGAGGCCTGCCAGCCCCGTCAGAGGAGGACGCCGTGACAGATCATCTAGAATATACCAGGATACTGGGAGGGTCTGTTTCCTTCTTTAGTGGCCCCACCTCCCAAAGTGACCTCTTTTCTTCATTAGGATCTTCAGGTAAGGGTACACATTGATCAGTCCATGTGAATGAATTAGGAAGAATTAGGATAAAATGCTTCCCCCCTGCCCTTTATTCCTCTGGCTATTGCAAGGTCTACCTGGAAGGTGGATGGAGGGTAGCATGTTCCTCTATCAAGATTCCTGGGTCCTCCCACTCCAAGCACAAAAGTGGTTAAAGCAGAATCAACCAGAACAATAGGCATTCGTTTGAACTATCCTACAGTGCTTCACCCACAGCAGGAAAATAATTCACAGAAGCACCAAACCTTGAATGCATATGATGTTATTCCCCTCTCTTCTGCCATTAACCTCCTGGTCACCAGGGGAGCTGGTCTCCATCCTTGGGATCTCACAGCTGGGAGAAGAGGTCTGGGACCCCTAACCACGAAGATCTCACCAGTAGAACAGAAGCCTGGCCACCTCAGTTCCTCCTGGCTATTGCTGAAACTAGCCGAGGTTCTGTATCCATTCCAGTCAAAACCAGAGAAATCCCCACACGGATTTAAAAGGAAGGTATAACCCCTATGTTTATTGTAGCACTATTTACAATAGCCAAGATATGGAAGCAACCTAAGTGTCCATCAGTAGATGAATGGATAAAGAAGATGTGGTACATATACACAATGGAATACTATTCAGCCATAAAAAAGAAACAAATCCTACCATTTGCAACAACATGGATGGAGCTACAGGGTATTATGCTCAGTGAAATAAGTTAGGCAGAGAAAGACCAATACCAAATGATTTCCCTCATTTGTGGAGTGTAACAACGAAGCAAAACTGAAGGAACAAAACAGCAGCCGACTCACAGACTCCAAGAAGGGACTAGTGGTTACCAAAGGGGAGGTGTGTGGGAGGGCAGGTGGGGAGGGAGGGAGAAGGGAATTGAGGGGTATTATGATCAGTGCACATGGTGTGGGGGGGATCATGGGGAAGACAGTGTAGCACAGAGAAGGCAAATAGGGACTCTGTGGCATCTTACTACACTGATGGACAGTGACTGCAATGGGTATGTGGGGGACTCTATAAGGGTGAATGTAATGACCACATTTTTTTTCTTGTGAAAGTTTCATAAGAGTGTATATCAATGATACCTTAATAAAAATAAATAAATAAATCATTAAATAAATAAATATATATATATATAAAAAGAAGGCATAAATTATATGATTTTTATTCATAAGGCACTACATAGAAAGCACAAAATGTGGTTATCTGCCTCAAAATTTCTGTAACTTAAGACAGAAAATAAAAATATATACAATTTTCAAAAGTAATTGTAAAATAAGGAGGAAAAATATGACTTTCCCAAGTACACTTTAACTAATTCACTTAAAAATTACTCTATTTCTCCTTACCAAAACTAAATGCATATTCCTCCTGAATATTTCTCCAGAGTCAGACATTCTACAGTATATAAGCTCTATACTTTTTCTCATTCTACTCAAGGGTACTGGCTCACCTTTTTAAAAATATTATCCCTTTACTGTTTTTTTTTTACTTCTGCAGAAGGAAACAAGAGACAACTTAAAATTCCTTTTTTTGCTTTAAGCTCCTAGAGTTCTAACTGCAGGTTTTATGTACCAAGGAATAGTTATAAACAATTATAATAAGAAAATTTTGTTTTTATGAGCTCTAAATCCACAATAGTAGCTAGG
Source organism: Smutsia gigantea (assembly GCA_032199065.1). Classification (NCBI taxonomy): domain Eukaryota; kingdom Metazoa; phylum Chordata; class Mammalia; order Pholidota; family Manidae; genus Smutsia; species Smutsia gigantea. The sequence goes on from JAVSCE010018009.1 coordinate 210,165, forward strand.
AATATTGATAATCGGCGTCTTCTCTCTTTCATCTTGATCAATCTCCCTAAGGATTTATCAACTTTATTGATTTTTCAATAAAATTGTTTTTAATTTTATTGGTTTTCTATTGATTTTCTCTATTTCTATATAAAAATATATAAAATAATATAACATAAATACACACTTAAAATATATATGTATATATGTATATGTGTGTGTGTATGTATATCCTTTTTTCCTATCTTAGCCTATAAAGTTAGGTTTCTTCTTTTGTACTACAACTACTTAATTCTATAAATCCCCCTCCAAACACTGCCTTAGCTGTATCCCCAAAATAATTTTGATATGCTATGTTTTCATTTTATTCAGTTTAAGATCATTACAATTTCCTTTGCAATTTTCTCTTTGGCCTATGAGTTATTTAGAAGTATGTGATTTAAGTGTGGATTATCTGGCATGTTCTAGATATCTTTCTGTTACTGTTTTCTAGTTTAACTTAATTTTAATCAGAGAACACCTCTCATTAACTAAATTTTCAAAAATATTTTGAGACTTGTTTACAGCCATGCATGTGGCCTTTCTTGATAAGTGTTCCTTGCACATCTAAAAAAAATGTGTATTCTGTTGTTTCCGGATGAAGCATTCAACAATACCATGAGGTCATATTTGTTAGGAGTCATACTAAAATCTTCTATAGTCCTACATATAGAGGCATACTTGTTCTAACAGTTACTGAGACTGAAATTCTAACACCTCCTCTATAGTTGTGGATTCATCTATTTCTTATTCATTTTCATCAGTGTTTTACTTAATGAAGTTTCAATCTTTGTAATTACATGCATATGCATTTAGCATTTTTATGTCTTTTTGGTAAATTGAATACTTTATTTTAAAACATCACCTTTTATCTCAAGGAATGTTCCATGTTCTAAAATTAACTATATCTCACATTAACACAGCCACTATAGGTTCTATCTCATCTATGTGTACATGGTATATAATTTTTCTGTCCTTCTACCTTCAGCCTACCTGAGATTCATAATTAAAGTAGGTATGTTATAGACTTTATATGAGTATATCTTGGTATTTTATCCACCCAGATCATCTCTGGCCTTAATTTTTGTCTGACTTTTACAGCCTTTTAAAATTATTTTGTGGTGATTATCTCATTTTTGGCTCACTAGTGTTTATTTTAAGGAAACTTTCTGTGACAATAGACATGATCTATATTTGTGCTGTTCAATGCAGTGGACACAAAAACATGTAGCAATGAAGTATTAAAATGTGGCTACTGTGACTAGAAAACTGAATTTTTTATTGTCCTGAATCTTAATTTAGAATTAAATATCCACATGTGGCTAGAAGCTATTCTATTAGCTAGCACAGCTCTAGGTATATACTATACATTTATAACTTATCACTGTCACTGTTCAAATAATGTGATATAATTTCATGTGAAAAATCTTATAATCCATTCTTTGTACTATCATCACCATATATTTTGCTTCCATTATTCTGAAACTTACAATCCACTGCTTTTGCTTTAAGCAACCATCTTTCAAGGAGATGAAAAAGTAAAAGAAAGTGAATTTTATATTTAGTAATGTATTTAGCATCTTGTATTTTCTCATCTAACTGTGTGCAATTCCAAACTTTAATGTGTTGACATTTTGTTTATGCCTGAGGCTATATCATTAATGTTTATTATAGTACAAATTACCTATGATAAATGTTCACAGCTCTGACAGTCTGAACAATACTTTTTACCTTCATCTCTGAAGATATTTCTCCTGGGTAAAAACTTATGTGTTGACAGATTTTTTCTCCCTACCTTTCACATGCTCCATTATATTCTAGCTTGCATCATTTCAGGTAACAAGTCATCTGCTGTTCTTACTGATCTGTATGTAATGTTCCTTTTTCCCTCATTATTTTTAGGATTTCCCTTTTATCACTCATTTTCAGTAACTAGATTCTTATATACTTTGGTGTCATTTTTCCTTTTAATCTGCTTCAGGTGTTGAGCTTCTTGGACCTGTGGGTGCATAATGCTACCTTGATTTGGAAAATTCTCAGCCCTTATTTCATCTAATATTGCTCTGCCTCCCTTCTTGCTCCTCCTTCGGGGACCTAGGTCATGTGTATATTTGACAGCTTGATAATTTCCCACAAGTCATCGAGTCTCTGGGTTTGTTTTTCTTTTTTTCAATTTTATTTCTGTATGTGCTATATTATACAGCGCTCTTATTGTTCTGTGTTAAAGTTGACTGACTTTTCTTCTGCAGTGCCCATTGTTCACCTTGTCCAGTGCATTTTTCACTCTAGATAGTATATATTTTCATCTTTTAAATTAGACTTGGGTGTTTTTATATCTTTCATTTATCTCATCATGCTCACATTTCCCTCTACCTTCTTGATCATATAGAATATATTTATAATGATCATTTCAATGTCCTTTCCAAATAATTATCTCATCGCTGTCATTTCTGGATCAGTTTCTATTGAATAATTTTTCTCCTGTTATGGATTATGTTTCTCTTGCATCCTTGAATGTCTAGTATCTTTTAGTTAAATGTCAGAAATTGTAGATTTTGTTTTTGTGGCTAGATTTTGTTGTATCATTTTAAGTATGATTGTTCCTGTTCTGGTGTGAGGTTGTTTCATTTAAAATCATTTCAATCCTTTTAATTTAAAAATGTGTAGGAAAGGGAGCTAAAAAAAAAAGTAAAAGGCAACACCATTTACCATGTATATAAATATAACTTTTGGCATCTTTTATTTAATAAAAGAGAACTACTACTTATCTATATAAACAGTTTGGGGAGTTAAGTCACAGATTCAATATTTCAGAACAGGAATGATGTTTCTTTCACCTTTCTATCTTCCATCACATAACAGGTACTCAGTAAATTATTGAAGAAAGAGTAAATAATGAATAGAATCTGAAAGCTGGCTTTATTAATTTATTAAATTTATGTCAGTCATTTGATTCCTCCCCACTTCATTTTCCAGTATCTGTACTAAGCCTGCTTTTTCCTAAAAGATTTCACAAATCACAGGGAAATAAAAATATCTTTCTTTAATACCAGTTGTCTGAGTTCCTTTGAGCCTTTCCAGCCTTTCTTTAGGTCTGCATGTTGGATGGTAAGAGTGGATTGGTATAACCAGCCTGAGACTCTATGTTTTTCAATCTAAAAAAATTTAGTCACCTTCGTATTTTGTGTATATTCCCATCATGCCATCTCGGCAATCCCTGTTGTCCAAGATGAAAATAAAATAAAAAAGTCCTGATCACATGGAGAAGTATTCAGGGAGCACCAATAAACAAGGAATAGACAAATGCAGAGAATATGAAATGGAAGTGATATTGAGAAAGTTAACAGGATTTACTTCCATTGCAGTAAGAATGAAGAAAAAATGTTACAATTGGAGTGCAAGTACATTTGTAAATGCAGTGACAAGAAGAGAGTTTCTGTCTGATACTTCAAGTTTTTCCCTAAAGAATGATGCAGTGTCATCAGGTAGCGTTGTGTTTGGAAGGAGTGAGACAGAAGGCTGTGGAAAGGGAGAATCGTTCATTGTGTTTTAATAGACGTGAGCATATGTGCAAAAGTTTCTGCAGAGAGTAGAAGCCTTGATTTTTTTTTCAGAAAAATCATGTAAAAATTTACTAAATTGTTTTGACTGTTCATTTGAGGATGCTGATTATGAACTTATTGTAATTATCATATAATCTTCTCCAGCAGCATTCAGTTGCTAACGGGGGATGACAGGTAAGGCAAATTGCTGGGATTTTAAAGGTTGGGGTTTGCTGTACAACATCCATCTCTTCTTTTATTACATAAATTAACGTTTTAAAAAGACTAGTGTCTACAATGAAACTCTGAAGCTAGCCATCAGGCAGGATGGTTTGAAGTTCTGACTGTAGAATCAGGAAAGCTAGTTTGATGAGGGAGGGGTGAGGAAAAGAGTGTTGTGGGGAAGAGACCATCTTCACGATGCTCTCAGGATCTGGGAAGCATTACCCTCTGTACCTTTTCCTGCACACTTAATTTCATTGTAGTGGGGTTTTGTTAAAATGAAGAAAAAGAAGTCTTTAATAATAGAACATAGAACATAAACTTTAAGAATGCCTGTAGGAAGTATAATTGTTATGGGGGTATCATTGCCACAAAAGTAGCTTACAAGAGGTATGTGGCAGGGGACATGAGAGATGGCACAGAGCACAAAGCCACAGCATCTGTCTCTGTGACAACAGAGGGGACTTTAAGCATCTCAAAAGATTTCCTAATTTCAATCCTTAAAGTCAAGTACAATTTTCCCACAGACTCCTGCTTCTACCATTCGATTACTACAAAATTGCTGAGGTCTTAGTGAAGTACAGGAAATTCCTGTGGTATCACAAATTAATCTGTTCTACTTTACCCACCAATCTAACCTTATTTCCAAGAAGGCACATTGTTCAAGGGATGAGTTATTATTTTTTAGAATTCACAGGTGTTGGAGAAGAGCATATGTTCTATGCTACCCTTGATGCAATGGAGCAAAAGTCAAGTGTGAGGGCTTCTAAAACGGAACTTCTGGAGACTGAGTGACTATTTTGTGGAGCATCTAAGACAAAGATGGAAAACATCTGACCATATTACCATCATTCTCACAATAGGCCCTTGACTAGTGTTGGTATTTAACCATAGTACTTTTTGCCACTGAGCATAAATATGTATTGAAATCATGCAGCCACTGTAATTGTATTTTCACATTATACAAATACTGTTTGCCATTCAAGCTTGTGGAAAAAGAGACAAAATGGGGTTATAAGAGTGATCATCAGTAGGCTAGATATTATAAGAGAGGTATGAAAAGAGATGGATATTCCGGCCTAAAATCAAAGATAGAGATTTAGGGGAACAAATGCCACATACTAGATTGCCTTTAGAGTAATACAACTAAGCTAATCAAAATAGGCCTTATAAAGACAGGATTGTGGATATATAACATAAAATCCCTTCAGTCTCAAAGACAGGAGTCAGAGAAGAGCAC
>JAVSCE010018010.1:0-119652 GCA_032199065.1 Smutsia gigantea
CTGACCTTTGCTGATGGCACTGTGTGGCAGAGTGGGCAGGGTCTGCTGGTCTTGTGGGGGTGTCTAGGGTGTCTGCCCTGGCCTGACTCTGCCTCTTCTGTGTCCTGACCAGCTGGCCCTGGACATCGATAGAGACACGGAGGACCAAAATCGGTACCTGGATGGCATGGTAAGGGCCTGCATCGTGCGCGAGTGTCAGCTGTACCCTGCACCACCTGCAGTGTGGGCCCCAGCATATCCCGCAGCACCCACACGTGGGCCATGGAAGCACCTCTCCCATGTAACCAAGTCGGATTGCTCCCTCAGGACTCGGACTTCACAAGCATGACAGGCCTGCTCACGGGGAGCATGAAGCGCTTTTCCACAATGGCACGGTCTGGGCGAGATAACCGGAAGCTTCTGTGCGGTATGGCCATGGGCTTGATTGTGGCCTTCTTCATCCTCTCCTACCTCCTATCGAGGGCAAGGACGTGAGCCAGTGGGAGCTGGCTTCTGTGGGTGCCCAGGGAAACCAGGGCCTTCCCTTGCCTGGTGTCCTGGACTCTAGAGGACCTACCAGCGAAATACGTCTTTGAAATGATGTTTGTGGCTTTGGAATCTTCTTCCTGTGTGGCTGGGAGCCCACATTTGTCTGACCCGACAAACTCATGTTGGCTATTGCCATGTGTGCAAGAGGCTTTTTCTCTTGGGGAAACCAAGGTCCAGCCCCCTTTACCGCCCTGGTACCAGAGATGCCGGCAGAGGCAGGTCTGAGCAGAGTAGCTTGGAATGCTGATGGGGCCACCTGAGGCCAACAGCCCTTCTCCTGCCCTTGGGGCTCTGATGTCTAAAGCCTCCTCTGCCTCATTCTTGTTCGCATGAGGACATGTCTGGTGCCTGAGGTACTTGGAGCTGATGCCGGATGGGGTATGGCCGTGAATCTCAAATCAGTGCCATTTTCTCCAACCCAGAATCCTCGACCCAGAGACGGGGGCTACTCTTGGCCAGGGCTGTGGAGTGCAGGCGGGCCAGTGCTGAGGGTCTGTCTGCTAGGTCTCTGTGCCTGCCTTGCAACCACACAGTGAAGCCAGACCCTCGGGGAAGGGGAGGGGTTGTGGATGGAGGAGTGTACTGGGGCTTTGGCTGGTGACACTGGGCCTGTACTTCCAGACCTCACAGCCACATACCTGGGAGCAGAAACACTTTAGGACTCATTGTGTACCCAGCACCATAGCTGTATTTCTGGGAGATGTCTAGAAAGGCTCATCTGGCATTTCAGAGTCAGGCAGGGTGTGGGGCCCTTTTTGGGTTAAGACGGGAGGCTTTTCCACAAAGGATTCTTCTCATAGGATCCATATGTCATTTCCTGGGGATCACTGGTCAGTTCCTCCACCAAGCCTGTCCCCATGTGAACCTCACCTTGCTATGAGGGATCTCTGAACCCCCACTGTCCCCAACCTCTGCACACTGCCCTCCCCGCCCACCTCTCCCTGGGCCTTAACGGCCCACTTGGCTGGCCCCCTGCTCACAAAAACCGAACTGCAGACCCAGCTGGTCCAGCAGCTTCTTGTCACCCTTCAGTGAGATCCTGTCTGCACCTAAAGCACCTGTAAGCACTAGCTGTCGGCTGTGTGTCCTTCTCAGGCCTCATTCCCATCTTCTGCCTCCCAGTCCTTGCCCACTGGGAACTAGCAGCTCACGGTCCACCTATGTGTTCTCATCACAAGCACCACACATGAGCCACAGCTCCCACAAGCCCGCTTGGCCCTGGTCGTGGTAAGCCCTGCTCCTCCTACTCCCTGCCCTCCCTCCTCTCCTTGTCCACACACCCTGCTTTTCCCTCCCCTCACGTGCTCCCACAGCGCCCTTGCTTCCATTACCCCAGCCAGCCCCTCAGCCCCCTGGAGGAGGAGGATCCAGCTCTGTCTGTACAGCACATCAGTGAGGTGCACCTGCATGCACCCTCGGGCTTTGCTGTTTCCGCCTCATCCTTGACTCTCCTTGGCAGGCTCCCGTGGTCCTGCTCACAGCCATGTCCCTGTGCTCCGGCTGTGGGTCAGCCCTCTGCTCAACTTGCATTAAGCCTCACCACAGGGGCCCCTGTCCGTGGTCACCAAACCCCATAGCTGCTGCCTGTGTGGTGTCTCTATTTGGCAGCCATAGGCACCACAGACACCTGAACCCAAGCTCCGTGTCCCCCCCCTTGTCCTGGGCCCGTGCCAACCTCAGTTCCTGAGAGCCTGGCTCAGCCATGACAGCACACCACACCCGGGGATGCAGCTGTGCTGTGCCCCTCCTGCTGATGCAGACGCCAGTGTAGATCTGAGCCTCGGGGTGGCCTTCAGAAGCACCTCCTGCTACCGCAGACCTCGAGTGGCTCTGTGCTCTCCACCTCCACTGCTCTCTGCAGCCCTTCCAGCTTCTGGGGTCTGGGTTTTGGTGCCTTTTTGGCTCACTCTTTTGCTTCTCATGCTTGTGTATTAGGATGAACTCAGTGAAGGGGGCGTGAGGGTGTCCCACAGAGCCTGCACCCTCTTCCTCAGCCCTGTACATTCGGCCCGTGGCCCTGGGCTGCTGCTGTTGATGCTGAAGGCTAGTAAAACAAGAGAGCCTTGGCCCGGCCTGTGCCACATGTTGAATGCCAGGCTCTACCCCGTCACTGTGGACGGACACTGACAGTAACAGTGGAATAAACAGCTCTGTGATGATGTAAGCAGTGTTGGTTGTCCTCATTTGGGGGCTTAATAGAGTTTTGTCTGGAACTGACCCTGACCCACAGACGGGCTGTGGGCACTGTTGGTTAGACCCTATTTCCCTGTCTCTGGTTTTTCGGGGTCCCTGCATAGCTCATGCATCCCTGCTGGTAGCAGGCACAGGCTCACTTCTGCTGCTCAACTTTATCCCCAAGTTCCTGTAACTCAAATGGAGATGATGATAGCATTGCTTCAACAATTGAATGATAAGCAGGTGCTCAGACAGCATGACATGGTCACAGCTGAGGCAGTCCCATAGGGTGACAGGGCCACCACCTGCCCTGGGTCCTCAGCTGCCTCCCCTGGGCTGAGGTGGAACCCAGACCCCAAGGCCTGGCCTCAGAGTCCAGGGCAGCCTCTGGAAGTGCCCCTTGGGCCCTGCTCAGCGTCCTTCGCTGCCTGTGTCCTGCTGTGCTTCCCATGTTAGCTTTGATGTGTCACAGATAAGCTAGAACTCACGTTGCCATTGCCTGTCTGCTCTAGGGTATCAAGGCCTCAGCTGGGAGATGGGAGGCTGGGCTGCCATCACCTGAGGCTCGCTCGGGTCTGCAGGTCAGTCTTGCTGTGAGCTTGGGACCCCGCTGGGCTGGCTACCTGGATGCCCACGTGGCCTCACTGTGTGGCCTCCTCACAACACGGTGCCTGGTGAAGGTGAGCAGGGTGGGGGGCATCTGGCCGGAGCTGTTTCCTTTGTGTGCCGTGCTCTCTCCTTGGAAGTCACAGCATCACTTTATTCAGGGCGGTTACAGGCTCTGACCCAGATCTGAGGGAGGGACAAGACCCCGTCTCCCCACAGGGAGAATCAGTCATGCAGGGAGAAGACCGTGTGGGAGGGGATGGATGCCGGTACGATCGTGTGGAGTGTAGAGCGACATGGGAGGCAGGCAGGCAGGGTGTCTGGCACCCTCTCCACTCAGACCCCAGGTCCTGGAAGCCAGGACAGGACCCAACGTGGCTGGCACTGACAGCCCAGGGGGCTCCTTTCTGGAAAAACTTGCTCTTCCCCCAAGTCAAACCCGTTGCTAATAGAATCTTGTTTATTAAATATCTGGGCACAGCAGGAAGCAAGATAGCAAATGGGAAAGTGGCGTAGAAAAAATAACCGGTCACGATTGTCCAGGGCCAGGCCGGCTGCAGCCCACCTGGTAGAAGAGGCATCCTGAACCCATGGCCGAGGAGTCTGTTGTAGGGACATAATGGGCAGAGGCTCTGGGTGAAGGGATGGGGTGGGACAGGGCTAGTCCACATCCACAACCAGTGGTGTCATGTAGTCAGAATGTTTGATGCCGAAGGTGACGATGGGGGCGCAGTACTTGGTCACTGTCACCTAGGAGAGGAGAGGCTGTGGGAGGAGCCACCCCTGCCCCCACCCACAGGCTTTGCCCTTCTGGGGCTGCCAGTGGCGTTGTTGTCCCTCCTGAGTCCCAGCCTGAGTTGACCAGCCAAAGGCCACGTTGCCAGGTTTGAGCAAAGAGCCCGGTACCAGCGAGCACTCAGTGTTAGCTGTCACTACTGCCTGGGCACACCGAGTCTTTCATCTGAGGAGAAGGACCAGGTACTGGAGGCGCAGAGCCTTCTGGGGGTGCGTGGCCACTGTGACCCTTGCAGGCTCACAGGCCTCCTCAATCTGGGCAGTGCCCCCCCGGCCCCCATCCCCTCTGGGCTGTGTCACTCCCATCTCCCTGCCCCCACCCCACCCTGTGGGCTGTACACTTCTCAGACCTTCTCAGGACTGTGGGCTCCTGGTCCTGGCTTGAGGGTCTTATCCCCTGGGGGTTCCACCCGGGCAGCCATGGTGTACTGTGGAGCCTTGAACTTAGTCACCTGCATGTCAGTCTGGTGGTAGGCTGCAGGACCTGGGGTCTGGGAGGCAAAAGAGGCTCCGATGGGCTCGGCTTCACAGGGCACGTGACCCCAGAGGGCGGGGGGCCAGCGGTGAACAGTGGGTTGCAGGCCCTGGGTCACTGTGTGTCTGTGTGTCAGGGCCCCCTTCTACTACCCTTCCCCCAACAGTAGTCACACTGTGGGGCCATCCCCAGTGCTGTGGGGCCCCATCTCTGAGCGATGTCACCCCTCTGCTTCAGCCTCACTGTGGCAGTGACACCAGTGTGTGCCACTCCCAGGCTTGCCCCCTCCGTGTGTGAGAGGCTCCATCCCAGCTGGGACACTGCCCTGTGGGACTTGGAGACCACGGGCTGTGCTGTGCTGGCGAGGCCAGCTGTGCTGTGAAGCCGCTTTGCCAGGCTTCCCAGGGTCCTCGGGCTCCTGGACACACGTTCGCCTCAGGGTCTTTGACCCTGGGTGTCGTGCTCGCCTTCCCTGCTCAACCCTCCCCAGCACTAGAAGGTGACCTGTGGAGACACAGGGGCGCCAGGCACCGAGGACGGAGAGGGGAGGGGCGTCATGGGAGTGAGGCCAGGCTGGTGGCTCCTGGGTCCTGGGGCAAGGGCCGGATGGGCCATCTCCCGGGGGATAGGCGGCCTTCCACCCCAGCTGGTTGGCCCTTGCCTTGTGCAGGTCATCGCTGAAGCTGCCCAGCTTGCTGCGGCCTTTGATGGAGAAGGAGGGCTGCGAGACCTTGCCGACCGTGTGGGGCCCCATCACCATGGGCAGCACGTAGGCGGCAGGACCTGTGGGGTGCACGGGCACTGAGTTTCAAGCTGGACAGTATTCCTCACCCAGGAGCTCTGCTGCTTCCTTCCCTGGGGCTTTCTACCTCCAGCCATGACGCTTCCCTGCCTCACCACCCCCCACCCAGGACCCAGGACCCAACCCCATCAGCTGGGGGCTGTTGGGACTGCCCAGGACCTGGGGTGCTGTCCACTCGGAAGGTCTTGGTCCGGGCAGAAATGGAGTGGCTGGGCGCCGAGTTGAATATGTGGTTGGTAGACTTCTCTGGAAAGTAGTCACCTGGGGGAGGAGAGAGCAGAGGGGGTGCCAGAAGGGGAAGGGCCATGCAGATGGGTGCCTGGCCTGGCTCAGAGGCTCGAGGAACTCCTGAGATCCCAGGCATGGGGCTGCTGGGCCCGACATGATGGCGACCAGCACTGGTCGGGGGTGTCTGGGCAGAAGCACTGGCTGCAGAGGCAGGAGACGGGCCACCTGAGGAGGGAGGGCAGGTCTGATGTGGACCTGGAGATGGGACGTGGCCAAGCGACCCAGGTCTGAGCCAGGATTGGGGGTCTTAGAGGCTGCACAGGGTCAGCGACTGCCCTGCCCAGGCCTGATGTCCCGTCACGTAGAAAAGATGGGACAGGGTGGGGGGTGCCTCCCCGGGATGTGCAGGGCCAGCAGTTGGGCTGCGAGGTGCTGCAGCCCGGCCGGGGTCACTCACTGGGGCCAGGGGTCAGCATGGTCTTCGTGCGGTAGCGCCCCAGGATGGAGTAGGCGGGGCCGAGGTCCTTGCCAGTCCTCAGTACCTTGGGGTTCACACTGTAGCGGGGCCCTGGGGAGCAGTTCTCTGCCAGGGGCATGGGGGCCCCATGGAAGCTGTAGGCTGGTGCACGCAGCTTGGTGGGCGTGTGCTTCACAAAGCCTGTGGGGCAGCGGCTCTGAGCAGCCTGGAGTAGACCCTGCCCTTCCTCCCACCCTACTGACCCCGGAAGGGTTGATGGGCTTGGAGTCAGCAATGAACCCCAGGCCTCCCCAGGTCCACCGCACTCCTGGCTCTGGCCTCCCACCCCTCGCCTCCCAGGCCCCCGGGTGCTCACCCGTGGTGGGTGGAATCAGGTACTTCGGCCCAGGGCTGCTGTAGAGGGCCATGATAGGCCCCCGGGCGCGATGGGGCCTCCAGGTGCCCACCCACACCTCGTCTGCCATGGCCGGCTCTGTCCATGGATGGGAGGGTGACCAGGTGCTGGAAGCACCCCCCTATCCTTGCTCCTACTGATGGTAGAACTGCAGGCCACAGCCTCCTTGGCAGGGTTTCAGGCTGGGGCCTGGGCCAAGGCAGTGGGTTGCCTGTCCCTGACCAGCCCCCAAGAGGAGGGGCATCAGGCCCTCGTGGGCAAGCCCTCAGTGACCACCCCTCACTGGCTCACTGCAGGTTCCTCCTCCCCAGGAAACCCTGCTGCACTGGGCCAGCACAGTGGGCACAGGTGGGGAACGTCCTGGGCGAGCCTGTGCTCGGGGCGGGGTGGGGGCTGCTCTGCAGGGACCTTTACCTCCCCAGTCCAGGAGTGGCACTCAGAGCAATCTGTGCACCCAGCCTCCTCAGAGGCAGGCCCGTCACGCCAGCCTTGGTGCCAGGGAGTTTCCAAAAAAGGAGCATGGAGAGGAGGGCCTCTCCCCTGCTCTCCTCTCCTGTGGAGGCTGAGCTGGGGAGGGGTCCTGGCCCCTGAGCTCTAGAATGTGCTTTGTGGGGTGGCGGGTTCTAGATCACTGTCTGTATGATGAGACAATGGCCTCTGCTCAAAGGACCCCCCTCCCTAGGCATGGCTCAGGTCCAGGACTTTGCTTTTCATTGTGGTAGGCGGGCAGAGGCACTGAGGGCAGGAAAGGGGAGGGTGAGGCCCTGGGCAAGGACAGCGTGGCCGCGGGACCTGGAGCTGGTGTGGCCAAGGAGCAGTGTGTGAGGGCAGAGTTGACCCTGTTTAGCCCTGCCTCTGGCAGGGACCTCTGATCTGAGGAGACAGGCATGGGGACCCTGGGATGCAGGGTGAGGTGGGGTCTGCACTGACTGCAGGGGGTGGGTGGCAGTCAGCATGAGAATAGTTGCTGTTCTGTGGGGCTCTGCATATGCATGTATGTGTGTGTAGGAGAGACTGAGTCACTTGTGGACAGCAAGGGCTGGAGTGTCCACCTCTGCTGGCTGAGAGAGATAGCGGTGTCTCTGGGGCAGTGGGCTATGGGAGCTTCACTGAGCAAGCAACCAGGGGCCATGGCATTTGGTGGGGGGCCTGAGGAGCAGGGCTGTGGGTCCTGCTAGGGCTGGAGGCCTTTAGGGAATGGGTGTCCCCACCCCCCAGCCACAGTACCAGCAGCTTGACCAGCTCTGCCTTGTGCATGGGCTGCAGGCTGGCTGTCTATGCAGGACTTGAAAAGGCACCATGGGTGCCCCTGTGAGCAGGTGCACCTTCTTTGCTCTTAAGGAGTCCTGCTTGGGTCTGTGCCCCTTCCAGTCAAACTGTTTCCTTGGGTGACTTGGGGAGAAAGACTGCTCTCAGCCCTGGACCCGAGCCACTGTGTCTGTGGTATGTGCTTGTGCTCACACCCAGCCTGACCACCTCCTCTTTCTGGGGCTCTTTCCCCTCCCTGCTCTGAGTCTCTGTTGCTGCCTCCCACCACTGCCTCTGCAGGCCTCCCTGCATCCACCCGTCTGCTTGTCTTGTTCTGTCCACCTGTATACACGGACGTCTGCTTGGATGGGTTGGTGGGCCTGCCCTTTGTGTGGAGTCCCTTATATGTGTGTGCTCTGAGCACGTGACCCCACATGCGTAAGTCTGAAAGTGTGTACTTGTGTCCCTGAGTGTGGGAAGAGACAAGCCAGAGCCTGAGCTGTGGGAAGCTTTATTGATTGAGCAGCTTGAGGGCAGATTCACACATGGGGAAGGGGCAGTGAGGTGGTGTAGCCTTGGCTGCTTGTGTAGCTGGTTCTGTGGCTGCTGGGGCCACATCTGGGGTCCACTAGGCGCCATCCTGACTGCCCAGCACTTGCACCTGAAAGACAGACTTGTGTGGGCTGAGAGGGCTGGGGGCCATGCCTGGTGATCAGTAACTAGAGAGACATTGCCGCATCAGGTAAGCAGACCAAGGCTGCCGCCAGGGGAGTGGTGGGCTCTGGCATTGCTCGTCTGTCCCCTCCTGGCAGCTGGGGATGTAGTGTGTGAGCACATGTGGATTCTTGCATGCAGCTGTGTTTGCATGTGTACACCTGCATATGCATGTATGTGTGTGTAGGAGACTGAGTCACTTGTGGACAGCAAGGGCTGGAGTGTCCACCTCTGCTGGCTGAGAGAGATAGCGGTGTCTCTGGGGCAGTGGGCTATGGGAGCTTCACTGAGCAAGCAACCAGGGGCCATGGCATTTGGTGGGGGGCCTGAGGAGCAGGGCTGTGGGTCCTGCTAGGGCTGCAGGCCTTTAGGGAATGGGTGTCCCCACCCCCGAGCCACAGTACCAGCAGCTTGACCAGCTCTGCCTTGTGCATGGGCTGCAGGCTGTCTATGCAGGACTTGAGCTCATTCATTGCTGCCTTGGCATCAGCATTAACGTCATAGTTGCTCAGAGGCCCCTCATAGAGCTCCTCTGTGGACCCCACCAGCAGCGTTTGCAGGAAGTCCATGAAAAGCTCAGTGTTGTCCTCCCCTGCGGCCAGCCCTGTGTTGTGGGGGTGAGATGACACTGGGACAGGAGAACTCCCTTCCAACCCCAGACTTCCTAGTGCTCCAACCTCAGTGGTCTCCAGATTTTCCCATCACTGCCCCCTTCACCTTCCCAGGTGTGCCACCATGGCCATCCCTCCTCTCCTGCCCCAAATCTTCCTTCCTAACATCCCCCAGCTCTACCTGCCGTCAGACACCTCCCATCACCCCTCACGCTGCTGCCTTTGTCCACTCTGGGCTCCCTGGCATCACTGGGGAAGGAAAGTCAAGCTCTTGACGCGGCAGGAATTTCCCCTCCATGTGAGTTTGGCTGACCTGGGACTTGGAGGGTTGGGTTCAGGCTGGGCTGGTGGCACTGGGCTTGGTGGTGACACTGGCCCGGAGCAGAGCTTGGAGCCAGGCTGGGGTTGGGGTCAGTTGGGACTGGTCTGTGGTTAGGTGGGGACTAGGGTCAGCAGGGACCCTGGGACCAGGGCTTACGTCTGTGTTGTGATGAAGGAGGGTCGGGCCTCTGGGAAGGGAACACCCATCACGGTGAGGGGCCCAGTGCCTGGAGTTTAGCGTCTCACCCCCCCAACCCCCTACAAATGTGCACAGACTCACCGCAGGTGCAGAGCAAGGTGAGGGCTAGCAGAAGGGCGCTGCTCACCTTCATGGCAGACATCAGAGGTCTCTCGGGAGCTGCCTCGGCCAGCTTTATGCCTCACAGGTGGCACGGGGCCCAGGGGCGGGCCCAGCCTGCCCAACAGGACTTTGGCAGAGAGCACAGGTGGGGAAGGCAAGGGCGTGTCCTTTACACCCCCACCTGGGGGTGCCACGTAGCAATGGGCTTGGGGTGCTGTGTTAGGGGCAGTTGGCAAGTGGTTTTGGGGTGAGGGGGATGTGAGCCTGGTCAGTGAGGAAGGTTGGGGGGATGGGACGTGGAGGGCCTCTGGCCACAATTGGCTGGAGCTGGGAGTGCAGGATCATGGGCTAGCACTGGGCTCTGAGCCCTGGGACTCAGCCTTAGATCTCCACTGGGCAGGGGTTGGGGGCTTCCTGGGCCTTCAGAAGTTGGGGGTGAGAGATGGGCTCAGGACTCCGTGGGGCCTGAAATGGGCAGAGCGTCCAGGGGTGGGAGTGGGCTGAGAGGGACCAGGGTGAGTAGCTGGCCACACTGGGGCCTGGTGGGATGTGAGGAAGGGCTGCAGTCTGGGACACATCTGTGTATGGCCAACCCAGGGAAGTCTAGGGTCTGGGGGAGACATGTTTTAACGGAGGGAGAGTGAGAGACTCAGGCCTCCAACCAGACCACCCTCAGAGCCGCTGTTCAGGGGTGGTGGAGTCCTGGCCCTTCCATCCTGGGGCCTGGCCCCTATCCTCCTGTCCCTTTGCTGCCACCTGGTGACTGATGGTGTCCTGCGGAACCGGCCTTCTCGCCCGCAGGACCCTTGTGAGGAACCAGGGGATCAGCCCCTAGCCAGCCCTTGGGCGCTTCTCATTCGGCACCGGCTTGCACTCCCCCAGGTCCCTAGGTCGACCTGTCTGGGTTCCTTACCATGGCATCCCTAGTCACCCTGTCCTTCACTTGCCTCCCTTTGGCCCCAAGTCTGCCACAGACCCTATGTCCTAGTCTGGTCCCTTGCAAACACACAGAGCTTCTCCCTAAGTGCCTGTGTACAGGAGGTACTCTGCGACCCCTGTTGCTAGCATTAAGTGAAGTCTGTAATGATATACAGAAAAGGCACTGGCGCACATGACCCCAGCAGCATAGGACAAGTAATGTGTAGTCAGGTCATTGGTAAAAAAACAGTACAGCTGAGTGGCCAGACTACACTCAGCACACCCCTGATCCTGTTTCCAAAGGCCCAGAGATGCCAGCTCTCCAGCCGGACTTTCCCACCTTTGTCTGGTGGATTCATAACCTTTTTTGTTCCATTTTTTAAATTTTTGGTATCATTAATATACAATTACAGAGCAACATTATGGTTACGAGACTCCCCCCATTATCAAGTCCCCACCATACCCCATTAAAGTCACTGTCCATCAGCGTAGTGAGATGCTATAGAGTCACTACTTGTCTTCTCTGAGTTGTACAGCCCTCCCTGTGACCCCCCACATTATGTCTGCTAATCGTAATGCCCCTTTTTCCCCCTTATCCCTCCCTTCCCACCCATCTTCCCTAGTTCCTTTCCCTTTGGTAACTGTTAGTCCATTCTTGGGTTTTGTGACTCTGCTGCTGTTTTGTTCCTTCAGTTTTTGCTTTGTTCTTATACTCCACATATGAGTGAAATCATTTCATACTTGTCTTTCTCTGCCTGGCTTATTTCACTGAGCATAATACCCTCTAGCTCCATCCATGTTGTTGCAAATTGTAGGATTTTTCTTCTTATGGCTGAATAATATTCCATTGTGTATATGTACCACATCTTCTTTATCCATTCATCTACTTATGGACACTTAGGTTGCTTCCATTTCTTGGCTATTGTAAATTGTGCTGCAATAAATATAGGGGTGCATATTTCCTTTTCAAACTGGGCTGCTGCATTCTTAGGGTAAATTCCTAGGAGTGGGATTCCTGGGTCAAATGGTATTTTTATTTTGAGTTTTTTGAGGAACCTCCATACTGCTTTCCACAATGGTTGAACTACCTTACATTCCCACCAGCAGTGTAGGAGGGTTCCCCTTTCTCCACATCCTAGCCAACATTTGTTGTTGTTTGTCTTTTGGATGCTGGCTATCCTAACTGGTGTGAGGTGATATCTCATTGTGGTTTTAATTTGCATATCTCTGATGATTGGCATCTGATGTGGAGCATCTTTTCATGTGCCTGTTGGCCATCTGAATTTCTTCTTTGGAGAAGTGTCTGTTCAGATCCTCTGTCCACTTTTTTAATTGTATTATTTGCTTTTTGTTTGTTGAGGTACGTGAGTTCTTTATATATTTTAGATGTCAACCCTTTATCGGATATGTCATTTATGAATATATTCTCCCATACTGTAGGATACCTTTTTGTTCTATTGATGGTGTCCTTTGCTGTACAGAAGCTTTTCAGCTTGATACAGTCCCATTTGTTCATTTTTGCTTTTGTTTCCCTTGCCTGGGGAGATATGTTCATGAAAAAGTTGCTTATGTTTATGTCCAAGACATTTTTGCCTATGTTTTTTCCTAAGAGTTTTATGGTTTCATGACTTACATTCATGTGTTTGATCAATTTTGAATTTACTTTTGTGTATGGGGTTAGACAGTAGTCCAGTTTCATTCTCTTACATGTACCTGTCCAGGTTGGCCAACACCAGCTGTTGAAGAGGCTGTCATTTCCCTATTGTATAACCATGGCTCCTTTGTTGTATATTAATTGACCATATATGTTTGGATTAATATCAGGGCTTTCTATTCTGTTCCACTGGTCTATGGGTCTTTTCTTGTGCCAGTACCAAATTGTCTTGATTACTGTGGCTTTGTAGTAGAGCTTGAGGTCAGGGAGCGTAATTCCCCCCGCTCTATTCTTCCTTCTCAGGATTGCTTTGGCTATTCTGGGTCTTTTGTGGTTCCATATGAATTTTAGAACTATTTGTTCCAGTTTGTTTAAGAATGCTGTTGGCATTTTGATAGGGATTGCATTGAATTTGTAGATTGCTTTAGGCAGGATGGCCATTTGGACAATATTAATTCTTCCTAACCAAGAGCCTGGGATGAGTTTCCATTTGTTAGTGTCCTCTTTAATTTCTCTTAGGAGTGTCTTGTAGTTTTCAGGGTATAGATTTTTCACTTCCTTGGTTAGGCTTATTCCTAGGTATTTTATTCTTTTGGATGCAATTGTTCATGGAATTGTTTTCCTGATTTCTCTTTCTGCTAGTTCGTTGTTAGTGTATAGGAAAGCAACAGATTTCTGTGTATTAATTTTGTATCCTGCAACTTTGCTGAATTCAGTAGTTTTGGAGTGGAGTCTTTAGGGTTTTTAATGTATAATATTATGTCATCTGCAAATAGTTACAGTTTGACTTCTTTACCAATCTGGATGCCTTGTATTTCTTTGTTTTGTCTGATTGCTGTGGCTAGGACCTCCAGTACTATGTTGAATAAAAGTGGGGAGAGTGGGCATCCCTGTCTTGTGCCCAATCTTAGAAGAAAACCTTTCAGCTTCTCATTGTTAAGTATGATGTTGGCTGTTGGTTTGTCATATATGGCCTTTATTATGTTGAGGTACTTGCCTTCTATACCCATTTTGTTGAGAGGTTTTATCATGAACGGATGTTGAATTTTGTCGAATGCTTTTTCAGCATCTGTGGAGATGATCATGTGGTTTTTGTCCTTTTTGTTGATGTGGTGGATGATGTTGATGGACTTTCGAATGTTGTACCATCCTTGCATCCCTGGGATGAATCCCACTTGGTCATGGTGTATGATCCACTTGATGTATTTTTGAATTCGGTTTGCTAATATTTTGTTGAGTATTTTTGCATCTATGTTCCTCAGGGATATTGGTCTGTAATTTTCTTTTCTTGTGGGGTCTTTGCCTGGTTTTGGTATTAGAGTGATGCTGGCCTTGTAGAATGAGTTTGGAAGTATTCCCTCCTCTTCTATTTTTTGGAAAACTTTAAGGAGAATGGGTATTATGTCTTCTCTATATGTCTGATGAAATTCAGCAGTGAATCCATCTGGACCAGGAATTTTGTTCTTGGGTAGTTTTTTGATAACTGATTCAGTTACGTTGCTGATAATTTGTCTGTTTAGATTTTGTTTCTTCCTTGGTCAGTCTTGAAAGGTTGTATTTTTCAAGAAAGTTGCCCATTTCGTCTAGGTAATCCAGCTTGTTAGCATATAGACTTTCATAGTATTCTCTAGTAATTCTTTGTATTTCTGTGGGGTCCGTTGTGAGTTTTCCTTTCTCATTTCTGATTCTGTTTATGTGTGTAGATTCTCTTTTTCTCTTAAGTCTGGCTAGGGGTTTATCTATTTTCTTTACTTACTCAAAGAACCAGCTCTTGGTTTCATTGATTTTTTTCTATTGTTTTATTCTTCTCAATTTTATTTACTTCTTCTCTGATCTTTATTATGTCCCTCCTTCTGCTGACTTTGGGCCTCATTTGTTCTTCTTTTTCCAATTTCAATAATTGTGACTTTAGACTATTCATTTGGGATTGTTCTTCCTTCTTTAAATAGGCCTGGATTGCAATGTACTTTCCTCTTAGAACTGCCTTCGCTGCATCTCACAGAAGTTGGGGCTTTGTGCTGTTGTTGTCATTTGTCTCCATATATTGCTTGGTCTCTGTTTTAATTTGGTCATTGATCCATTGATTATTTAGGAGCATGTTGTTAAGCCTCCAAGTGTTTGTGAGCCTTTTTGTTTTCTTTGTACAATTTATTTCTAGTTTTATACCTTTGTGATCTGAGAAGTTGGTTGGTAGAATTTCAATCTTTTTGAATTTACTGAGGCTCTTTTTGTGACCTAGTATGTGGTCTATTCTGGAAAATGTTCCTTGTGCCCTTGAGAAGAATGCGTATCCTGCTGCTTTTGGGGGTAGAGTTCTGTAGGTGTCTGTTAGGTCCATCTGTTCTAGTGTGTTGTTCAGTGCCTCTGTGTCCTTACTTATTTTCTGTCTGGTTGACCTGTCCTTTGGAGTGAGTGGTGTGTTGAAGTCTCCTAAAATGAATGCATTGCTTTCTATTTCCTCCTTTAATTCTGTTAGTGTTTGTTTCACGTATGTCAGTGCTCTTGTGTTGGGTGCATATATATTTATAATGGTGATATCCTCTTGGACTGACCCGTTTATCATTATGTAATGTCCTTCTTTGTCTCTGGTTACTTTTTTTGTTTTGAAGTCTATTTTGTCTCATACAAGTACTGCAACACCTGCTTTTTTCTCTTTGTTGTTTGCATGAAATATCTTTTTCCATCCCTTCACTTTTAGTCTGTGTATTTCCTTGTGTTTGAAGTGAGACTCTTGTAAGCAGCATATAGATGGGTCTTGCATGTTTATCCATTCAGTAACTCTGTCTTTTGATTGGTGCATTCAGTCCATTTAAATTTAGGGTGATTATCGATAGATATGTACTTATTGCCATTGCTGGCTTTAGATTCGTGGTTACCAGTGGTTCTAGAGTAGCTTCTTACTGTCTAACCATCTAACTTAACTCTCTTAATATGCTATTATAAACACAGTCTAATGATTCTTTATTCCTCTCCCTTCTTATTCTTCCTCCTCCATTCTCTATATGTTAGGTGTTTTATTCTGTACTCTTTTGTGTTTCCTTTGACTGCTTTTGTGGATAGTTGATTTTATTTTTTGCTTTTAGTTAGTATTTGGTTGGTCTGCTTTCTTTGTTGTGATTTTATTTTCTCTGGTGACATCTATTTAGCCTTAGAAGTGCATCCATCTAGAGCTGTCCCTTTAAGATATCCTGTGGAGGTGGTTTGTGGGAGGCAAATTCCCTCAACCTTTGCTTATCTGGAAATTGTTTAATTCCTCCTTCAAATTTAAATGACAATTGTGCTGGATACAGTATTCTTGGTTCAAGGCCCTTCTGTTTCATTGCATTGAATATATCATGCCATTCTCTTCTGGCCTGTAAGGTTTCTGTTGAGAAGTCTGATGATAGCCTGATGGGTTTTCCTTTGTAGGTGATCTTTTTTCTCTCTCTGGCTGCCTTTAGTACTCTGTCCTTGTCTTTGATCTTTGCTATTTTAATTATTATATGTCCTGGTGTTATCCTCCTTGGGTCCCTTGTGTTGGGAGATCTGTGGGCTTCCATGGTCTGAGAAACCATTTCCTTCCCCAGCTGGGGGAAGTTTTCAGCAATTATTTCTTCAAAGACACTTTCTATCCCTTTTTCTCTCTCTTCTTCTTCTGGTACCCCTATAATGCAAATATTGTTCCGTTTGGATTGGTCACACAGTTCTCTTAATATTCTTTCATTCCTAGAGTTCCTTTATCTCTCTCTGCCTCAGCTGCTCTGTATTCCTGTCCTCTGATTTCTATTCCATTAACAGTCTCTTGCACCTCTTCCAGTCTGCTCTTAAGTCCTTCTATTGATTGTTTCATTTCTGTTATCTCCCTCCAGACTTCATCCCTTAGCTCTTGCATATTTCTCTGCAGGTCCATCAGCATGGTCATGACTTTTATTTTGAATTCTTTTTCAGGAAGATTGGTTATATCTATCCCACCAGGCCTTCTCTGTGGGGTGATCTGAGTGATTTTTGACTGGACCAGATTCTCCTGCCTTTTCATGGCAATAGAAGTGGTCACTGGCAGGTGGCACATGTGTCAGCTGGGAGAACAAAGTCCCTTCCTCCTTGCTGGTCTCCTTGCCCATCTCCACTGCCTGTGCTTGTTAACCACACACAGCAAGCAGTCTCTGCGATAATCTCCTGAGCTGCCGTGGGCAGGGCGGCCCTTGGCATAGCCTAGCGCATTTCCTGGGTGGTCGCAGATGCGCCGGGTGTGTTCTCCTGCGAGAACAGCGCCCCATCGTGCCTTCTGGACCTTGCTCTGGCTTCCTCTGTCCATGCCGGGCAGCTGCACGTGGGCAGCAGCCTCTGGGTCTGTCCTGGTTAGCTTCTTGCTTGGAGAAGGCTCTGTGTGGGTGCTGTGGGCAGGGCTGTTCCCTGGCTGCTCTGCAGCTGTAGCGGGTCAGCCGGTTTGGTTGCAGTGCCAGCGGCGCGGGGGGGAGGGAGTGAACAGCAGCCTGCTTATCGTCGTGATGGGCTTCAGAACTGTGTTACCATCCAGGGGGTTAGGTCACCAGAAGTTCCTTAAGATTCCCAGTCTGCTGGGCTGAGTGTGCCGGGACGATTTTGTCCAGCTGTTAATCCCTTGTCCATTTAAGACTTTTAAGAAGCACCTGCTTTTCTTTTGTTCCAGGGGAGCCAGCTTTGGGACCCACTTGTGGTCTCCGTCTCGGATTTTACTTTTCCGTTTCTCTAATATCCAGTACAGTATGCCATGTGTGTCTGTGCTCCCAGTGCAGATTACCAGGGCTGGTTATTTAGCAGTCCTGTGCTTCCACTCCCTCCCCACTCTGATTCTTTTCCTCCCGCTGGTGAACTGTGGTTGGGGGAGTGCTCGGGTCCTGCCAGGTCACGGCTTTGTATCTTTCCCTTTTTGTGAGATGCTGAGTTCTTGCAGATGTAGATGTAGCCTGGCTGTTGTATTGCATCTTCTGGTCTCTGTTTTAGGAATAGTTGTACTTGTTGTATTTTCAAAAATATATATGGTTTTGGGAGGAGATTTCCACCACCCTACTCATGCCGCCATCTTGAGCCATCCCCTCTCCTTTATTATATATTAATTGACCATATATCCTTGGGTTAATATCTGGACTCTATTCTGTTCCACTGGTCTATGGGTCTCTTCTTGTTGCAGTACTAAATTGTCTTGATTACTGTGGCTTTGTAGTAGAGCTCAAAGTTGGGAAGCGAGATTCCCCCTGCTTTATTCTTCCTTCTCAGGATTGCTTTGGCTATTCTGGGTCTTTTGTGGTTCCATATGAATTTTAGAACTATTTGTTCCAGTTTGTTGAAGAATGCTGTTGGTATTTTGATAGGGATTGCATTGAATCTGTATATTGCTTTAGGCAGGATGGCCATTTTGACAATATTAATTCTTCCTACCCAAGAGCATGGGATTAATTTCCATTTATTAGTGTCCTCTTTAATTTCTCTTAAGAGATTCTTGTAGTTTTCAGAGTATAGGTCTTTCACTTCCTCAGTTAGGTTTTTTCTAGGTATTTTATTCTTTTTGATGCAACTGTGAATGGAATTGTTTTCCTGATTTCTCTTTCTGCTAGTTCATCATAAGTGTATAGGAATGTAACAGATTTCTGTGTATTAATTTTGTATCCCACAACTTTGCTGAATTCAGATATTAGATTTAGTAGTTTTGGAGTGGATTCTTTAGGGTTTTTTATGTACAGTAGCATGTAATCTGCAAACAGTGACAGTTTGGCTTCTTCATCACCTTCTTTAACTCAGTACTTCCCTGGCTGCCTGGCTCCCAGGAGCAGGGGGTGGTCCTGGGCATCTGTTGCTCAGAATCACTCCAGATGATTCCAGTGTACTGGGCTCGTTCTCATGGAGATTGCTCACCCAGCTTTTATTTCCCTTCCTGCCCATTTTCCTTCCACTTCTCCAGAGTGCTCCCTGAACTGGAGGTAGACTAGGTGCCCCCTTGCCTGCATTTCAGGTTGTGGTTTTTCCCTTCTGCCCCAGCCCATAGCACCCCCAAAACACATGCTCTGCACCCCTTCCTGGGCACTGTCTGTGACATAGTCACTGACAATCTCTCGCGAGTGCTTAGGATCTGAGATGAGACTCTGCCATGCTCTTCTCACCACAGTCCGCCTTCTTGGCGACTTCCCTGCACACAGAGCTGACCTGCCTGACACCTCAGCCCTCACTCCCTGGCTTCCTCACCTCCCTTGCCTTGACAACACCTGATGCCCTCCTTTCTACATTTCTACTCCAAGTGCCTCTTCCCCGGCCCTGTGCTGGCTGCCTCTAGTGCCCAGCTGGTCCTCAGGGAACACCCTGGCCGGCCACCACAGCCCTCACCCGCTTGAATCCACCTCCGCCTGGCCTGGGTCTGCTACACGTTCAGCGCAACCACCCCTGACTCACGCCTGCGTCCCTGCCTGCCTCCCACCGTGTCACCAGCTCTGGACAACTCCACCTCTTCCTCCCTGCCTACCAACTCAGCAGGATGTGCTGACCTCACACCAAGGACTCACCTCACACCAAGGAAGGATAGGTCCTTCGCACCAGTTGTGACTTCTAGATTCCCAGGGTGGGTGTCCTCATGTTACTGAAAACTGGTCCTTGTCACTGAAGTCAAATCACAAAACACAATGACAAGGTTTGGAGGAAAGGCGAGGAATAGTTTATTAATGTGCCAGCAAATGAGGGAGGAGAAGGCTTGGGCCTTAAGGGCCACTGTCCTCCCGAAGCACCAGCAGGTAGGACTTTTGAGGGGGAAATCATGGGAGAGGGGCCGTGGGGATCATGACCACAGACACATAAAGTAGTGTACACACCCCAGCAATTAACTTTGCTGTAGTTTAGTTTCTGCTTAAGCTTGATTTATAACCAAGACTAATATAAGATAAAAGTACAATATGTTTACTGCTTAAGTTTGATTAATAGCCGAAACCAATCTAATAGAAAGAACAAAGTGTGTTAATTCGTGGAATCTGGTGTGAGTTATGACCAGTGTGCAACAGGAGCTGCAGACGGTTCCTGTGATCCTTCTGCGGAAACCCAGACAAGGAGCATGCTGTGGAACTCACTAACCGGATAACTGGACTTAACACAATAGGAATATAAAAAACATATCTAGTTCGCGGTCTGTTGATTCGTTGAGAAAGTACATTCAAGAATTATTAACCAATGATTGTTTCACTGCTTGCTGTAACCTAATAAAGACGCCAGGGGCACTCTGACTCGTTGCTTAGTATCCAAGGAAGTCTAAGCCCTCTGCATTAAACCTCATTCTGACTTGGTTTCTCATTTTCACGGCCCCCAACTGCAACAAAGTAGCAACTGGCAAGGATCCCAGCAGTCTTGCAACAGTCCAACTGCTTTTTGTTTTTCCTATTGGTTCCTCTGCAAAATCAGCTTGCACTTATTCCTGACGCTAAGACTCAGAAAATAGAACAAAAAGGAACTGCCACCTGTTAATGGTTCCAAGGTTTGGGGACTACTTGACTTCATTTCCCAGTTAATATTAGTGTTGAATCTTAAAGCCAGGAATTCACTTCAGTTTTCCTCTGTTACACTGCCATCCTTTGAAATGGCAATGTCACACTGCCCCTCCTGTCTTATGCTTGGGCCTCAGCCCTTGTTTCTCTGAGAAACTGAAGCAACCAGAAGAGAAAGTGCACGCAGTCCTGTCACCAAATCTACAGGCCTGCCTTCCTCCCAGACATGGACCCTGAGTGGCTGTCTTCATGCCTACTCTCTTCCTCTGGTCAGTTCTCCCCAGATGAGGTCTTGTCACTCTTTCGGCAATGAGGCTCTGACCTCTACCGCATCAGCATGCATTCATGCTGCAGTATCACCCACCTTCAAGCATAGCAGCAAAATAAAGCCTCAGACCGTTTTCCTCACCACTTTAAGTCACTTTGTGCCCCAGGAGATGCCTGGCCTTCTGATTTCAGGTTGAGTTTGGCTAATGGAGAGGGACAAATAGATTCAGCATCCACTAATTTTCTGGGCATAGACTTTCTTTTGATGGGTAATTAGTCAAAATGTTTGGTCATAATTTTTACAGATGTGCAAATACCAAGTTCATATGTGTTAAAAAATGAAATTCATCTTTGCAATCCACAGAGGCTCTGTTAAGGTTTTTGAACATTTATTTGTGACCTATAACTTTATATACCTGTCTTGCCAATGGGTTTCAGCCCCAGGCAAGTTTGCTATGGATTCAATGTGACCAAAGAAATTGACAGCATAATGTTCTTTGGGGTGAAAGGGTTTATTACCCGGCCTGTTCTCCCAAAGGTAGGTCGAGCACTAGCGTCTCTGCCTCCGCCCAGAGCACTGGGCAGAGCTCTCTATATAGCACAATAATAGCTTATTGCCTAAAGGTGTGGAAGCGGTAGCCTAGCAACAGGCCAGTTACATCAGCAGCTGGTTTAAGTTCAGTGAGGATCCCGTCCATAGGAACCTCAACTTCCCCACACGCCACCCCTCCAGGATTCTTGCCTTACAATCTACATGCTTTCAATCTTCCGCAATGGTCCCTGTGTGACAAATCTGGAGCACTGTAACCAGATTCCACAACCAGAATCCACAATAGCAACAGAGGATAACAACTTAGAGATAATAACAAAAATTAAGATACAACAAGCTTTTGATACAGGTAACAAAAATTATAATAATCCTCAAGCCAGAGGACATTCCTAATAACAATAATTATAATAATCCTCAAGCCAGAGGAAGTTCCCAATCCACAAAGACCTTAGGGGTGATAAGACACATGTTTTAATGCCACCAACATAGGCAAATCTTGTCCATCAGGTAGGATGCATGCAAGAGAGTGGTCCTGTGATAGGACTGTAGCAGGAAGGGTGTCCCTTCCAGGTCTAGTATACCATACTTTTACTCCTCTCCCCGTGGGGGTTACCAAAGGGTCTATATATAGTGCTACTGGAGGTGCATGCACCAGCCATAATGATAAAACAAAACCCCTCGGTAAGTTGCTCCTACCTTCTGGCTGTTCAAGATACACTACTTGGCAGAAACTTAGTCTGGTATTAGCTTAATTGCTTCCCTTGGGGGAAAATTCTATGTCTGTAGGGCAAAGTAGATTTTTTTCAATTGATACATTGAAAATGCTGGATAAAGGAAAATGATAGTTTCTTTTGAAAATCAGCATAGATCCTGGGTTAAACAGTACAAGATATTCATCAGTTCATTAGAGTTTCTCCTCCTGGTATTTATTTTTTGAAACCCGTCTAAATAAGGGCTGTTTGGATAACACAATGGGCATAGTTTGGAAGAACAGAACAATGCAATTTTTCTTCTTTCCCATTTGAGGCAGAGAATAGCAATGTTCCTGACAAGGACAAGAGCATGTCTCCTCCTTGTGTCTAAGGCGCTGTATTTCCCAACAAGTGGAAACTATGCTTGGGATGTGCAAGAGCATGGCGTGGCATAGGGAACGAACGCGTGCATTTTAGTGGTCATATTTTCATTGTATTAATTCTTATAGTCATCTTCTTTATAAGGCAAATGATACATTTTTTAAATGAATTGGTGTAAAATTAATGTACTTAACTAAAAAAAAAAAAAGATACACTACGGTGACCTTTGGGGGCCACTATGTGGTTATTCCAGGAGGCCAGCTTCCAGGCCTTGTCCCCAAGGTGCCAGGAGAGCCAGCCATCATCGGTCCATGTGTTGAAAGGTCCAAGGCCACGTCCACTCAATGGAGACTCCAGGGTTCAGTGCAGTTGGTGGTGGCAGCAAGATTTTATTCTGGTGGCCAAACCTCGGCTTCAGTGATTCTTCCTTGGTTTGTACTTGCAGTTGTATAGGGAAGGCAGCCATATGTGTTAACATGTGTAAGGGGCTCAGGGCTCCCTTTTGGGGTCTCTCGTTCAAACTCCATAGCACAGTCCATAAGCGCAATGACCATCCCCGCAGACTATTGGTATCTGACTTTAGTCCGGATTTTAACAAGCCATTGTGCCTCTCTATCATGCCTGCTGCAGTAGGATTTTATGGCACATGAAACTCCCACTTGATTCCCAGCTGTCACACCCATTCTTGCAGTGTATGTCCAGTAAAGTGGGTGCCCTGATCACTCTCAATTACCTGTGGTCGGCCATAGGCAGCAAAGAGACGCTCCGGGCCTCTTTTGGTCATCTGCTGGTCTGCACAATGGGTAGGAAAAGCAACTAGAAGTCCAATAGCTGTGTCCACACAAGTCATGGCATACCGATATCCTTCTGACACAGGTAGAGGCCCAATATAGTCTATCTGCCACCTGACGAGGGGTATAGGCCCCTTAGCTATTGTCCCATGTTGCTGTGGAACTCGGTGTAAGTCCCTTTTGGAGCACACGACACACTCTTGCCAGGCTCTACTAACTTCTTCAAAGGTCATAGGCAAGCCCCACCAACAGGCTACAACCCACATTTTCTTTTGCCCTGCATGCAACAAATGCTGTAACCATTGGACTACATCAGAGGCAGGTTTTCCTTCTAAGCAACGTATCTGGGCCAATTTATCTGCTTCATCATTTCCTGGGGATGCCAGTGGCAAATGACCTGTCACATGGTATACTGTAATTATTTTAGTCTGACCACAGGCCACAATTCTTGTCCTCAGAGGAGTCGGTGACCAACCAGCCAGTTGGCATGGTACCAGGTTGGTAGCCACAGGGTCAAGCCCCGATAGCCCAGCTGTCAGTGCAGACAACTACAGGGAAGGGCTCCTGGCTGATCACAAGCCACACAGCCCACAACTCTGCCCATTGGCTGTTCTTCCCCTCACAATCTTCCATCCATATTGTCTCAGTCTTAGGATGGAAAGCTATGGCCCTCCATTTTGGGGGCTGCCCACGGCTGGAGCCATCTGTGTACCATGCATCTTTGGGTATAGGGGCTCTTCCCTCCCGATAGGGACTCTCTGCTACTAATGGTTCAAAAGCAAGTTCTTCCTGCTTTTCACTAGTATATGTCACCGGCCACAATAGCGTTGGAGTTCTTCACTCAAGGGGCTACTAAAAAGGGCACGATGCTGCTGTAGGTAAACACCCCACTTGGCTAGTGTGGGTGTTTGTGCCACACCACTCCTTGGCTTTTGGGTCCAGTCTCATACTCACCCCAAGATGGGATAGGTGGTTATTACCTTTATCGGGGGCCATTCCAGTGATGGGTTCTGTAACCAGCAAGGCGTGATACACAGCAGCCCATTGTTTTTCTATCAAAGTGTACCATACCTCTGCCCCTTTCCAGAGTTGTGACCAGAATCCAAGGGTTGGTGAGTTCATTCAAGCCACTGCCAGAGACCCCAGCTATAACCATCTTCAGTGACATGAACGTCCAGCTCACAGGGCCTTGATGGGTCTATCACACTCAAGGCATGCACGGCCTTGACTGCCCATTTTGCTGTAGTAAAGGCAGATGCACATGTCTCATCCCAGTACACCGGACGCCCTTTTGTACCAACTGGTATAAGGGCTTCAGAATTTGTGCGAAGTGCAGGATAAACACTCTCCAGGAGCCTAGAAGACCCAGAAACTCCTGTAGCAAGGCTACAGTTGTGGGGGTAGGAAAGACCTGGACTTTATCTATAACTGCTTTTGGTATAACTTTGGTCTTACCCGACCATACAACCCCCAAGAATTTGACAGACAAACCAGGTCCCTGAACCTTGGTGCTGTTCACAGCCCATCCTTCTCCTGTAAATGTGGCAGCAGTCTAGGTGCTGCACCTTCTAGATCTGAAACAGAATCAGACGTGAGCGTGACATCATCAATATAATGATACAGCCACACCATTGGCGGTTTCTCCCATGTAGCCAAGTCCTGAGCTACAAGTCCATGACAGATGGTGGGGCTGTGGAGGTATCCCGGTGGAAGGACGGTGAAAGTCCATTGCCGTCCTTCCCACCTGAAGGCAAACTGTTCCTGACTTTCCTGCTCAATGTCAATGGAAAAGAAGGCATTAGCAAGATCTACCACATAATGATATGTTCCTAGTTCATGGCTGAGAGTATCCATCAAGCCTGTAATAGAGGGGACAGCAGCATGCATAGGGGTATGACTTTATTCAGTTCTCTGTAATCCACACTCACATGCCAGGAGCCATCTGGCTTTTTTACTGGCCACACTGGGGAATTGAACAGACTATGGGTGGGCTTTATAATACCCACCTTTTCCAGCTCCTGGAGAGTTTCTCCAATCTCTTTATGCCCACCAGGCAGTTTGTATTGTTTGGTATTAGTCACCCACCGAGGCACAGGCAAAGCTATGGGCGGGTACCTAGCATATCCCCTCAGAACTGCCTTCACCACATGTACTCTCAGTCTGAACTCACCTGCAGTGGTCCGCAACCATAGACGACCCTGCAGGATATCAATCCCCAAAATACACTCAGGGATAAGAGATATATACACAGTATACTCTTTTGGGGGTAGATGTCCTATTCCTGAAGGGATTTGGGCTTGTTTCACTCTGATAGCCTTCCCCCCATATCCATCTATGATAGTGGGGGTCCCAGGGAACCACTCAGGGTTACCATGAATCAGTGAACATTCAGCCCCAGTGTCCACCAGAGCCAGGACAGGTTGTATGTTCACTGGGGACCAATAGATAGCTATTTCAACATGTGGCCTCCAGTCCCCCCCCGGTCCCTCAGGGCAGATACCTCGACCTTCCCTTCAGTCAAACCATGTTCCCCAATCACCTTCCTGTGTGGGCTCAAGTGAGACTGGCTTGTTCCCAAGCAGGAAGTCTTACAAACACACAGGCCAGACTTGTGGCCTTGTCTCTGACCTCTGCCTCTTTGGTCTTAATGTCTGGAACTGCTGCTCTGGTTTCAGCTATTGCCATAGCTCTAGTAAGGTCCTATTTGACTTCCCATATAATTTCCTTCCATCTGCTCCTGCCTGTATTAAATCAACCCACATCTGGGTCCTTGTAACCTTCATGGGGCCCTGTAAATTCTTCATGTGAATAACAGGTCTTATTTCTTTCTGGATTCTCGTTGCTTCAGCCTCTCCTAAGTCTGCTACTGTACGTGTCACCTCGCTTATGGGATGCCCTAAGTGAGGGGAAAGAATGGCCACTAGAGACCCAAAGAAGGATGTAGGAGCCATTTGAAGTACAATATTTCTCATCCCAGTAGTGAAAATCTCTTCATCTGGGCCATAATTCTCTGGACTATAGATGGCATTTCTCATGCCTAGCTCTCGTAGCACCTGTTGGAGTTCAGCATATGTCTGCCATCTGACAGGAGAGGATGGTAGATCACCCAAATGGGGCCACACGGCACGAAGTGCAGCCATGAGCCAATCGAGGAGGGAGTGACTCCCTGGGGTCTGATGTGCATTTTGTAATCGCTGCCTCAAGGCAGGCTGCATGGTGAGGGAAGACAGCTTTCCCATCTCTGATCCCAACAGAACAATTCCATCCACCCCTAAGTCCTACAGACGCAGGAACTAAGCTGATACTGACTCCGAGGGCTTCTGCCTAAACTGGGAGCTCAAATCCACTAGCTCAGCCTGAGTATAGGGGCGGAGCATAGAGTGCTCCACGACCTGGGGAGGGGGCTGCTCCTCTCCTTGGGGAACCTTCAGCTGCTGGGTCTTTATTTTCTTTACAACCACTGGGCATGCTTTTAATACAGGAGGCGCCAGTGCCTCCACCACCACCCCTTCATCTTTCTCCAGCTCCTCCATTTCTGGAGCTGATGGCACCTTTCTCTCCCCTCCCCCGAGTGCCTCTGCTACAACCTTTACCTTTTCTACTGTGCCTCGCAGCAATGCTACCTCAGTCTTCAGAAGGTCTCTTATGTTCACCTCAATGCTTCGCAGCTGACGTTTCTCATGCCACCTCTGCCTGTGCTTCCCTCAGGAGTTCGTCTTTTTCCTTGATGGCCTTGTCCTCCTTCAGAACACCTGGCAGCGCTGCCATCTCATTCTATAAAGAATTGTTTACCTCTCCAATGGCACCTTGCTGCCAGCGTTCTCATGCCATCTCCTCTCTCATCAATGCCATTTCTCTCTTCAAGGTAGAAATTAGCAGCTCGCGTTCTCGTGCCGCCGCTCACATCAATGCCATTTCCTTTTTCAGGGAATCCACAGAAGTTTGCAGTTCATGTTCTCGTTCTGCCATTTCTTGAATCTCTTCTGTAGACCTTTTTAATACTGTGAGAAGCAGCCAACCCACAATCCCCACTGCCTCACGGGCACTCTGCTTCTCAAAGGATCTACTTATTTTACCAAGGGCCACCCCTACTGCCTCAGGTGTCACCTCCACTTGCCTCCAGTCCTGGGGTGGGGCCCAGTCCTCTAGAAGGCAAGACATCTCAGACCACATACCCACTGGGGGACAGTCCACTGTCTCCCCATTCACAGGGGCAGCCCGCTGAAGTACCCCTCCCATAAGGGCAGCCTGTCTTTTTCCTTGATCAACAAGGAACCCTGCCGACTATGCCAATTGTCTTGCCAATGGGTTTCAGCCCCGGGCAAGTTCGCTATGGATTCAATGTGACCAAAGAAATTAATAGCAAAACGTTCTTTGGGGTGAAAGGGTTTATTACCCATCTTGTTCTCCCAGCGGTAGCTGAAGCACTAGTGACCCTGCCTCCACCCAGAGCACTGGTCCGAGCTCTCTCTATAGCACAATGATAGCTTATTGCCTAAAGGTGTGGAAGCAGTAGCCTATCAACAGGCCAGTTACATCATCAGGTGGTTTAAGTTCAGTAAGGATCCTGGCCATAGGAACCCCAACTTCCCCACAGGGGTCCAGGTTAGGGGTAAGGGTTAGGGTTTGGGTTTGGTTTGGGGGAAGGTATAGTTATGGTTTGAGTTAGGGTTAGGGAGTAGGGTTAGGGTTAGCATTAAGTTTAGCTTTAGGCTAACAGTGATGTGAGGGTTACGGTTAGGTTTAGGTTTAGGGTTAGGGTTATTTGTACATGAGGGTGACGGTTAGGGTTAGGCTTAGGGTTAGGGCAAAGTCCTGGTTATAGTTAGAGTTTGGTCCAATGTGTAGGGTTACAGTTAGGTTTAAGTTTAGGGTAATGGTTAGATGTGGGTGAGGGTGATGTTTTGGGATTAGAGTTGAGTTAGGGTTAGGAATAGGTTTGGGGTTAGGGTGAAATTAGGGTTTGGGATTAGGATTAGGCTTAGGGTTCCAATGTGGGTGAGGTTATGGCTATGCTTGTATTTAGGTTTAGCATTTAGAGTTATGGTTAGGTTTGTGTTTAGGGTAACAGAGGTGGTTGATGGTGAGGGTGAGGGTTTAGTTTATGTGTGTATTTGGGTTAGGGTTTTGGTTGTTACCTGCTGAGATGCTGTTTTTTCCTAGAATTGTGTCTTGGACGCAATGAAGAATGAAGCCAGCAGACAAGAGCTCAAAGCAACCAGTAAAGCTCTTTCAATGAATGAAAAATAAAGCTCCTGCCACTCAGGAGGGGCTCCAAGAGAGGATGCCATCAGGGCTGCGGTGTCTGGGGTTTATATTGCCACCTGAGAGGAGGAAGGCCACCCTCCCCAGACTAAATAGAGAACTGAACTGATGACATCACAGCCCACTCTTGATTGGCCGAAAGTACAACGTTGCATTTGCATAGGACCTAACCAATCAGAGCTGAGGTCTATCTAAGTGTTCTTTTAAATGGCTTAGTTGTATTTGACCTTTTTTTTTTGAAACTTACAGGCGCCCTGAACTCTAGCTGCCTGCCTCCCTCTGTTATCTGCCTCAAACCCCCCTCAGAAGAAGTAACCCTAACTGCTGTTAGGAAGACGGGCAACAACCACTTGATCTGCTTCCTGCTGGTAACTGGTGATGGCTGCGTAACGCAGCCTGGGTTCACTCTCTGAGTGGCCTATCTAGTGGCCCCTGATAGAAGTCATTAGAGAAAATCATATGGGGTTCCATTTGCATCACCATATGGAGCTTGATGGATTCTAAATGACAGGAGATAAACAACAGCAAGGTTAAAAATGCAGGTCCAACAGCTACATGTAAGAGAATGAAACTGGATTACTGTCAAGCTTCATACATAAAAGTAAACTCGAAATGGACCAAAGACCTGAATGTAAGTCATGAAACCATAAAACTCTTAGAAGAAAACATAGGCAAAAATCTCTTGAATATAAACACGAGCAACTTTTTCCTGAACACATCTTCTTGGGCAAGGAAAACAAAAGCAAAAATGAAGAAATGAGACTACATCAAATTAAAAAGCTTCTGTACAGAAAGGACACCATCAGCAGAACAAAAGGCATCCTACAGTATGGGAGAATATATTCATAAATGACATATCCCATAAGGGGATAACACCCAAAATATATAAAGAACTCACATGCCTCAACACCCAAAAAGCAAATAACCCAATTAAAAAATGGGCAGAGGATCTGAACAGACAATTCTCCAAAGAAGAAATTCAGATGGCCAACAGGCACATGAAAAGATGCTCCACATCGCTAATTATCAGGGAAATGCAAATGAAAACCACAATGAGATGTCACCTCACACCAGTTAGGATGGCCAACATAGAAAAGACTAGGAACAACAAATGCTGCCGAGGATGTGGAGAAGGGGGAACCCTCCTACACTGCTGGTGGGAATGTAAATTAGTTGAACCACTGTGGAAAGCAGTATGGAGGTTCCTCAAAAAACTCAAAATAGAAATACCATTTGACCCAGGAACTCCACTCCTAGGAATTTACCCTAAGAATGCAGCAGCCCAATTTGAAAAAGACAGATGCACCCCTATGTTTATTGCAGCACTATTTACAATAGCCAAGAAATGGAAGCAACCTAAGTGTCCATCAGTAGATGAATGGATAAAGAAGATGTGGTACATATACACAATGGAATATTATTTAGCCATAAGAAGAAAACAAATCCTACCATTTGCAACAACATGGATGGAGCTAGAGTGTATTATACTCAGTGAAATAAGCCAGGCGGAGAAAGACAAGTATCAGATGATTTCACTCATCTGTGGAGTATAAGAACAAAGAAAAAAAACTGTAGGAACAAAACAGCAACAGACTCACAGAACCCAAGAATGGACTAACAGTTACCAAAGGGAAAGGGACTGGGGAGGGTGGGTGGGAAGATAAGGATAAGGGGGAAAAAGGGGCATTATGATTAGCACACATAATGTAGCAGGGGGCATGGGGAAGGCAGTATAGCACAGAGAAGACAAATAGTGATTCTATAGCATCTTATTACGCTGATGGACAGTGACTGTAATGGGGTATGTGGTGGGGACTTGATAATGGGGGGATTCTAGTAATCACAATATTGCTCTTATAATTGTATATTAATGACACACACACACACACAAAAAAACCTAAACCTCAATCTCGCCCTCACCCTAACATTAAACCTGGACCTTCACTCTAACCGTAACCCTATCCTCCCCCTACACCTTACCAAAAACCTAACCTTGTCCCTAACCCTGGCCCTGAACCTAACCCCTCACCATCACCATTGACATCACCCATAACTCACAGTAAATCTAAACCTCAATCTCGCCCTCAATCTAAGATTAAACCTGGACCCTATCTCTAATAGTAACCCTATCCTCCCCGTACACCTGACCAAAAACCGAACCCTAACCCTAGCCCTGGCCCCAGAACATAACCCTTTACCGACACCATCAATGTCACCCACACCTCACCATAACCCTAAACCTCAATCTCTCCCACAGCCTAACATTAAACCCGGACCCTACCTCTAACCGTAACCCTAAATTCCCTGTACACCTTATCAAAACCCTAACCCTAACCATAGCCCAGGCCCCCAAACCTATCTCCTCACTGTCACCATCGATGTCACCCACACCTCACCGTAACTGTAAACCTCAGTCTAGCCCTCACACTAACATTAAACCCGGACCCTAACTCTAACCGTAAACTATCATCCCCATACACCTTACAGGACTGGGACAGCCCATGAAAGCTGGTTAACACCCTGACTGTTGGGCCTCACCAAGAGCCAGAACCCTGGACCCACATGAACCGGACACACTGGGTGCCTTGTTCCTCTCCAGGGAGGTATGGTGAGGGGCTTTCATCCTCAGCTTGTGACCAGGGGCCTCTTCCTGGCACCCCTACATCCAAAGAACAGGGGCGTGGGATGTCACAGGACCTGCATGTCCCCCTGCCCCTGGCAGAGACGCCGAGTCCTTTCATCCCCTAAGAATTGCTTACCCTCTCCATCCCTCCCTTCTTGGGGTCTTATTCTAGCCCATCGCCATCATTTTGGCTGCCCTCTGGGCCACAGGTGCCTCAACTTCATGACATCCAGGGCCAAGGTCACATTGGCCTGGGAGTGTGTTTAGTCCTTGCCCATCCTAAATATTCCTACAAGCCGGCCCTGCTGCCCTGCGTGGGGCCCCGCACCAACTGTCAGCCTCAGCCCTGCAGCCAGGGACCCCTCAAAACAGGCCGTTTTTCTTTCCGGTCGTGGTTGGCGAGTGAGGTGCTCTGTCCTGTGATGCAGTGGTCCTCCACCTGGGAAATAGAGCCAATGCCTGAAGAGTGCCCAGCATCAGCCCACAGCCCCATGGCATTCACCCAGGCCCTGAAGATGAGCCACCCCATCTGACTCCCCGAGAAACCTCAATGAAGAAAGAGTTAAAAGCTCTGAACCTGAGACTTCTGGGAAGATGGCGCGTGAGCAGGGCAGCAGAAGTCTCCTCCCAAAACTATATATATCTATGAAAATACAGCAAATACAACTATTCCTAAAAGAGAGACCAGAATATACAGGGCAGCGCACAGCCTGCATCTACACCTGAGAGGACTCGGCACCCCAAGAGGCGGAGCTATAAAGGGCCCTGGGGAATGGCGTGGCCACGGCTGCAGAATAGTGGAGCAACAGTGCCACCTACAGCATCCCCACAGAATCTACTCCCGGTGGGTGGTTTTGGGGTTTTGTTTTGTTTTTTGTTTTATTTTGTTTTTGTTTTTTCTTCTCTTTCTTTTTTCTTTTCTTTTCTTTTTTTCTTTTTTCTCTTTCTTTCTCTCTTTTTTTTTTCTTTTTTTCTTTTTAAAGTCTTAAAGACCCCAGCTGACATATGTGGCAACTACCAGTGACCACTTCTATAGCCATGAAAAGACAGAAGAATATGGTCCAGACTAAGATCAACCAGACAACCCGAGAGAGGGAGCCTGAAGGGATGGAAATGCACAATCTTCCTGAAAAAGAATTCAGAATAAAAGTCATAACCATGCTGATGGATCCACAGACAAATGTGCAAGAGCTGAGGGAGAAAGTGAGGGAAGTGAGGAAAGACAAGGCAGAAATCAGACAAGCGATCAATGGGTTTAACAGCAGACTGGGTGAGATGCAAGAGACTGTTAATGGAATAGAAATCAGAGAACAGGAATATAGAGAGGCTGAGGCAGAGAGAGAGAAAAGGATCTCTAGGAATGAAAGAATATTAAGAGAACAGTGTGAACAATCCAAACGGAACAATATTCCCATTATAGGAGTACCAGAGGAAGAAGAGAGAGAAAAAGGGATAGGAAGTGTCTTTGAAGAAATAATTGCTGAAAACTTTCCCACGCTGGGGAAGGAAATAGTCTCGCAGTCCACGGAAGCCCACAGATCTCCCAACACAAGGAACCCAAGGAAGACAACAACAAGACACATAATAATTCAAATGGCAAAGATCAAAGATAAAGACAGAGTATTAAAGGCAGCTAGAGAGAGAAAAAAGATCACCTACAAAGGAAAACTCATCACACTATCATCAGACTTCTCAACAGAAACCTTACAGGGCAGAAGAGAATGGCATGATATATTTAACGTAATGAAACAGAAGGGCCTCAAACCAAGAATATTGTATCCAGCACGATTATCATTTAAATACGACGGAGGGATTAAAAAATTTCCAGACAAATGAAAGTTGAGAGAGTTTGCCTCTCATAAACCACGACAGGATATCTTAAACGGACTGCTCTAGAGGGAAGCACCCCTAAGGCTAAAAAGATGTCACCAGAGGAAATAAAATCATAGCAAAGAAAGCAGACCATCCAAATACTAACTAAAGGCAAAGAATAAAACACCTAGTATATAAAGAATGGAGGAGGAAGAATAAGAAGGGAGAGAAATAAAGAAACATCAAATGGTGTTTACACTAACTCAGCAAAAAAGTTAAGTTAGATTGTTACATAGTAAAGAAGCAACCCTTGAACCTTTGGTAACCACGAATCTAAAGCCAGCAATGGTAATAAGTACATATCTATCAATAATCATCCTAAATGTAAATGGACTGAATGCACCAATCAAAAGACACAGAGTAACAGAATGGATAAAAAAGCAAGACCAATCTATATGCTGCTTACAAGAGACTCACCTCAAACCCAAAGATATACACAGACTAAAAGTGAAGGGATGGAAAAAGATATTTCATGCAAACAACAAAGAGAAAAAAGCAGGTGTTGCAGTACTTGTATCAGACAAAATAGACTTCAAAACGAAGAAAGTAGCAAGAGATAAAGAAGGACATTACATTATGATAAAGGGGTCAGTCCAACAAGACGATATCACCATTATAAATATATATGCACCCAACACAGGAGCGCCAGCATATGTGAAACAAATACTAACAGAATTAAAGGAGGAAATAGACAGCAATGCATTCATTTTAGGAGACTTCAACACACCACTCACTCCAAAGGACAGATCAACCAGACAGAAAATAAGTAAAGACACAGAGGCACTGAACAACACACTAGAACAGATGGACCTAACAGACATCTACAGAACTCTGCACCCAAAAGCAGCAGGATACACATTCTTCTCAACTGCACATGGAACATTTTCCAGAATAGACCACATACTAGGTAGGCCATAAAAAGAACCACAGTAAATTCAAAAATATTGAAATCCTACCAACCAACTTCTCAGATCACAAAGGTATAAAACTAGAAATAAATTTTACAAAGAAACCAAAAAGGCTCACAAATACATGGAGACTTAACACCATTCTCCTAATTAATCAATGGGTTAACTACCAAATCAAAACAGAAATCAAAGAATATATAGAGACTAATGACAACAACACAAAGCCACAACTTCTGTGGGACGCAGCAAAGGCAGTTCTAAGAGGAAAGTATATTGCAATCCAGGCCTATTTAAAGAAGGAAGAACATTCCCAAATGAATAGTCTAAAGACACAATTACAGAAATTGGAAAAAGAAGAACAAATGAGGCCCAAAGTCACCAGAAGGAGGGACATAATAAAGATCAGAGAAGAAGTAAATAAAATTGAGAAGAATAAAACAATAGAAAAAAATCAATGAAACCAAGAGCTGGTTCTTTGAAAAAATAAACAAAATAGATAAACCCCTAGCCAGACTCATTAAGAGAAACAGAGAATCTACACACATAAACACAATCAGAAATGAGAAAGGAAAAATCAAGACGGACCCCACAGAAATACAAAGAATAATAAGAGAATATTATGAGAATCTATATGCTAACAAGCTGGAAAACATAGAAGAAATGAACAACTTCTTAGAAAAATACAACCTTCCAAGACTGACCAAGCAAGAAACAGTAAAACTAAACAGACCAATCACCAGCAACAAAATTGAATCGGTAATCAAAAAACTACCCAAGAACAAAACCCCCGGACCTGATGGATTCACCTCTGAATTCTACCAGACATAAAGAGAAGAAATAACACCCATTGTCCTTAAAGTTTTCCAAAAAATAGAAGAGGAGGGAATACTTCCAAACTCATTCTATGAAGCCAGCATCACTCTAATACCAAAACCGGGCAAAAACCTCACCAAAAAAGAAAATTACAGACCAATATCCCTGATGCACATAGATGCAAAAATACTCAACAAAATATTAGCAAACCGAATTCAAAAATACATCAAGAGGATCATACACCATGATCAAGTGGGATTCATCCCAGGGATGCAAGGATGGTACAACATTCGAAAGTCTGTCAACATCATCCACCACATCAACAAAAAGAAGGAAAAAAAACCACATGATCATCTCCACAGATGCTGGAAAAGCATTTGACAAAATTCAGCATCCATTCATGATTAAAACTCTCAACAAAATGGGTATAGACGGCAAGTACCTCAACATCATAAAGGCCATATATGACAAACCCACAGCTAACATCATACTTAACAGCGAGAAGCTGAAAGCTTTTCATCTAAGATCGGGAACAAGACAGGGATGCCCACTCTCTCCACTGTTATTCAACATAGTACTGGAGGTCCTAGCCACAGCAATCAGACAAAACAAAGACATACAAGGCATCCAGATTGGTAAAGAAGAAGTCAAATTGTCACTATTTGCAGATGACATGATACTGTACATAAAAAACCCTAAAGACTCCACTGCAAAACTACTAGAACTAATATCTGAATTCAGCAAAGTTGCAGGATACAAAATTAACACACAGAAATCTGTTGCTTTCCTATACACTAATGATGAACTAACAGAAAGAGAAATCAGAAAAACAATTCCATTCACAATTGCATCAAAAAGAATAAAATACCTAGGAATAAACCTAACGAAGGAAGTGAAAGACCTGTACTCTGAAAACTACAAGACACTCCTAAGAGAAATTAAAGAGGACACTAACAAATGGAAATGCATCCCATGCTCTTGGCTAGGAAGAATAAATATTGTCAAAATGGCTATACTACCTAAAGCAATCTACAGATTCAATGCAATCCCTATCAAACTACCAACAGCTTTCTTCAATGAACTGGAACAAATAATTCTAAAATTCATATGGAACCACAAAAGACCCCGAATAGCCAAAGAAATCCTGAGAAGGAGGAATAAAACAGGGGGAATTACACTCCCTGACTTCAAGCTCTACTACAAAGCCACAGTAATCAAGACAATTTGGTATTGGCACAAAAACAGACCCACAGACCAGTGGAACAGAATAGAAAATCCAAACATTAACCCAAACATATACAGTCAATTAATACTTGATAAAGGAGCCTTGGATATACAATGGGGAGATGACAGCCTCTTCAGCAGCTGGTGTTGGAAAAACTGGACAGCTACATGTAAGAGAATGAAACTGGACTACTGTCTAACCCCATACACAAAGGTAAACTCAAGGTGGATCAAAGACCTGAATGTAAGTCATGAAACCATAAAACTCTTAGGAAAAGACATAGACAAAAATCTCATGGACATAAACATGAGCGACATCTTCATGAACTTATCTCCCCGGGCAAGGGAAACAAAAGCAAAAATGAAAAAGTGGGACCATATCAAGCTGAAAATCTTCTGTACAGCAAAGGACACTATCAGTAGAACAAAAAGAGATCCTACAGTATGGGAGAATATATTCATAAATGATGTATCTGATAAGGGGTTGACATCCAAAATATATAAAGAACTCACGCACCTTAACAAACAAAAAGCAAATAATCCAACTAAGAAATGGGCAGAGGACATGAATAGACACTTCTCTAAAGAAGAAATTCAGATGGTCAACAGGCACATGAAAAGATGCTCCACATCGCTAATCATGAGAGAAATGCAGATTAAAACCCCAATGAGATATCACCTCACACCAGTGAGAATGGCCTACATCCAAAACACAAAGAACAACAAATGTTGGCGAGGATGTGGAAAAAAGGGAACCCTCCTGCACTGCTGGTGGGAATGCAAATTAGTTCAACCATTGTGGAAAGCAGTATGGAGGTTCCTCAAAAAACTCAAAATAGAAATACCATTTGACCCAGGAATTCCACTCCTAGGAATTTACCCTAAGAATGCAGCAGCCCAGTTTGAAAAAGACATGCACCCCTATGTTTATCGCAGCACTATTTACAATAGCCAAGAAATGGAAGCAACCTAAGTGTCCATCAGTAGATGAATGGATAAAGAAGATGTGGTACATATACACAATGGAATATTATTCAGCCATAAGAAGAAAACAAATCCTACCATTTGCAACAACATGGATGGAGCTAGAGGGTATTATGCTCAGTGAAATAAGCCAAGCCGAAAAAGACAAGTATCAAATGATTTCACTCATATGTGGAGTATAAGAACAAAGAAAAAAACTGAAGGAACAAAACAGCAGCAGACTCACAGAACCCAAGAACGGACTAATAGTTACCAAAGGGAAAGGGACTGGGGAAAATGGGTGGGAAGGGAGGGATAAGAGGGAAAAAGGGGCATTACGATTAGCAGACGTAATGTTGGGGGGGCACAGGGAGGGCTGTACAACTCAGAGAAGACAAGTAGTGATTCTATAGCATCTCAGTACGCTGATGGACAGTGACTGTAATGGGGTTGGTGGGGGGACCTGATGAAGGGGGTAGTTTAATAACCATAATATTGCACATGTAATTGTAGAATAATGATACCAAAATAAGTTATAAAATAAATAAATAAAATCAAAGTTAAAAAAAAAACACAGGCCTACCACCCCCTTCCCTGTCAATATTCCTTCCCAGGATAAAGGCCAATCTGCTATGCCTGGCTTCGAGGCTAGGCCAAACCCAGTGGGCCCAAGCCCAGCGAGTGGGAGGGATAGGGCAGTCTGAAGTAGGCTTGCAGGATGGGGAAATTATGGATAACCCCTCTATGCAGGCCTTCCAAATCTCAGCTGCAGATCTGAGCCCCTGGCTGTCCCCCTGCCTTGGAGGCCACCATACTTTAGTGAGCCAGGCAGCCACTCCTGGGCTGCAGGGAAGTCCTTTTCAGCATTAGCTCATCAGGTTTATTGAGGTCCCACAGTTTGCCAACCAACTAGAGGTTCAGAGATCACTGCCCTGCACTCCAGGGGCTCACAGTGTGGTGGGTGAGATGTAAGAAGTACAAGGTGGGCACACAGAGGAGGCACCTGACGCACCTGGGAACTCAGGGAAGGCTGCCTGACAGACGGGGCTCAGACCCTCTCCCCTGGGCTTTTTGCTCCTGTAGCAGGGACCCGTGGCTGGTTCCGTGCCCAGAGCAACTAACAAATGGCAGAAGCAGGGTCCCTATTCGGTGGATGAGTTGAAAGGGTGGCCAAGGTGGAGTGGCCTGCCCGAGATCACCCTCCCAGCAGGCGGCAGGACAGGAGTCACTTTTTGGCTATAGAGCAGGAGCGCAGGCAGCAGGAGCCCCTCCAACCACCAGGTGCCCAGCTGGTGTTTCCTCTTGGGGCAACCTCACCTCCTAGGCCAGGGAAGTCTGAGAGCTCCCCCTGGTGGCAGATCCTCCTTCAGCCTCCCTCCCTGGTCAGAGTCACGGTCGGCCATCAGCCCTGGACATGCACCCCTGCCAACCTTTCAGCAGAGGAATCTCAGTCCCACCTTGCACAGCTCCCCCTGCCCCTGGAAGCCTTTCTTGTTACCCCACACTGGAGAACTCATCCCCTCTATGCTCCTAGACCCGGGGTCTCTTCTACTGTAGGACAGAATGTTCTCGGTGAGTGATCAGGAAGACCAGGGACAAGAGCTCAGGGAGAATGCAGTGACCTCACATCCAGGCTCTTGTGCTTCCGTCCCAGAACTGATCCACTGGGTCGTTTGGGGCAAGCCATGTTCACACTTAGCCACAATTTTTATATCTACAACTTTGCTTCCAGATAAGAGGGACCAACATCTGTCAGGCACAGGGACTGACAATAGCTCACGTTTTTTAGCATTTGCTATGTACCAGATTCTGGG
Source organism: Smutsia gigantea (assembly GCA_032199065.1). Lineage (NCBI taxonomy): Eukaryota > Metazoa > Chordata > Mammalia > Pholidota > Manidae > Smutsia > Smutsia gigantea. The sequence goes on from JAVSCE010018010.1 coordinate 37,890, forward strand.
TGCCTTATGGCCATCATCGCATTTGATTGTCCCAGACTGCGGTCTTCCTGGCCCCTACTGCCACCCAACTCAGCCTGCACACAGCAGCCTTGGCGATAGTTCAAAAATATAACCCAGGTCATGACACTCCCCCGCCTAGAGTCTTCAGAAGGCTTCTCACCACTATTACATGTGGACCAAGGAGAGGCACTGATGAAAAATCAGGGAAATGGGGGATCCAGGCAAAGACAGGAGTGAAGGTAGAGCCCCAGGGCAGAGAGAAGCATGGTACATGTGGGGACAGAAGGGCAAAGGTGGGTGAGAGACTTGCCAGGACTGGCTCTGGGGGACACAGGCTGGCACGGAGCAGGTGAGGATGGGGAGGGCCCGTATTTCTCTCTTTCATTCCTGATCAGTATGGCTAGAGATTTATAAATTTTTTTATTAAGGTATTATTGATATACACTCTTAATAAGGTTTCACATGAAAAAACAATGTGGTTACTACATTCACCCATATTATCATGTTCCCCTGATACCCCATTGCAGTCACTGCCCATCAGTATAATAAGATGCCACAGAGTCACTATTTGTCCTCTCTGTGCTACACTGTCTTCCCCATGATCCCCCACACACCGTGTGTGCCAATCATAATACCCCTCAATCCCCTTCTCCTTCCCTCCCACCTGCCTTCCCCCACCCCCTCCCCTTTAGTAACCGCTAGTTCCTTCTTGGAGTCTGTGAGTCTGTTGCTGTTTTGTTCCTTCAGTTTTGCTTTGTTGTTATACTCCACAAATGAGGGAAATCATTTGATACTTGTCTTTCTCTGACTAGCTTATTCCACAGAGCATAATATCCTCCAGCTCCATCCATGTTGTTGCAAATGGTAGGATTTGTTTCTTTCTTATGGCTATATAGTATTCCATCGTGTATATGTACACCTCTTCTTTATACATTCATCTACTGATGGACACAGGTTGCATCCATATCTTGGCTGTTGTAAATAGTGTTGCCATAAACATAGGGGTGCATATGTCTTTTTGAATCTGAGGAGTTGTATTCTTTGGGTAAATTCCTAGGAGTGGAATTCCTGGGTCAAATGGTATTTCTATTTTTAGTTTTTTGAGGGACCTCCATTTTGCTTTCCACAATGGTTGAACTAGCTTACATTCCTACCAGCAGTGTAGGAGGGTTCCCCTTTCTCCGTATCCTCATCAGCATTTGTTGTTCTTCGTCTTTTCGGTACTGGCCATCCTAACTGATGTGAGGTGATAGCTCATTGTGGTTTTAATTTGCATTTACCTGATAATTAGTGATGTGGAGCATCTTTTCTTGTGCCTGTTGGCCATCTGAATTTCTTCTTTGGAGAAGTGTCTGGTCATATCCTCTGCCCAATTTTTAATCGGGTTATTTGCTTTTTGGGTGTTGAGGCGTGTAAGTTCTTTATATATTTTGGATGTTAACCCCTTGTCGGATATGTCATTTACAGATATATTCTCCCATACTGTAGGATGCCTTTTTGTTCTGTTGATGGAGTCCTTTGCCATACAGAAACTTTTTAGTTTTACATAGTCCCATGAGTTCATTTTTGCTTTTGTTTCCCTTGCTCAAGGAGATGCGGTCAGGAAGAAGTTGCTCATCCTTATTTTCAGGAGATTCTTGCCTATGTTATCTTCTAAGACTTTTATGGTTTCATAACTTACATTCAGGTCTTTGATCCATTTCAAGTTTACTTTTGTGTATGGGATTAAACAATCATCCAGTTTCATTCTCTTGCATGTAGCGTCCAGTTTTGCCAACACCAGCTGTTGAAGAGGCTGTCATTTCCCCATTGTATGTCCATGGCTCCTTTATCATATATTAATTGACCATATATGGTTGGGTTTATATCAGGGCTCTCTAGTCTGTTCTTGTGCCAGTACCAAATTGTCTTGATTACTGTGGCTTTGTAGTAGAGCTTGAAGTTGGGGAGCATAATCCCCCCAGCTTAATTCTTCCTTCTCAGGATTGCTTTGGCTATTCGGGGTCTTTTGTTGTTCCATATGAATTTTAGAACGATTTTCTCTAGTTCGTTGAAGAATGCTGTTGGTATTTTGATAGGAATTGCATTGAACCTGTGGATTGCTTAGGCAGGATGGCCATTTTGACAATATTAATTCTTCCTATCCATGAGCACAGGATGTGTTTCCATTTATTGGTTTTTTCTTTAATTTCTCTCATGAGTGTCTTGTAGTTTTCAGAGTATGTCTTTCACTTCTTTGGTTAGGTTTATTCCTAGGTATTTTATTCTTTTTGATGTAATTGTGAATGGAATTGTTTTCCTGATTTCTCTTCTGCTGATTCATTGTTACTGTATAGGAATGCCACAGATTTCTGCATATTAATTTTGTATACTGCAACTTTGCTGAATTCAGATATTAGATCTAGTAGTTTTGGAGTGGATTCTTTAGGGCTTTTTTATGTACAATATCATGCCATTTGCAAACAGGGACAGTTTAACTTCTTCCTTGCCAGTCTGGATGCCTTTTATTTCTTTGTGTTGTCTGATTGCTGTGGCTAGGACCTCCAGTACTATGTTGAATAAAAGTGGGGAGAGTGGGTATCCTTGTCTTGTTCCTGATCTTAAAGGAAAAGCTTTCAGCTTCTTGCTGTTAAGTATAATGTTGGCTGTGGGTTTGTCATATATGGCCTTTACTATGTTGAGGTACTTGCCCTCTATACCCATTTTGTTGAGAGTTTTTATCATGAATGGATGTCGAATTTTGTGGAATGCTTTTTCAGTATCTATGGAGATGATCATGTGGTTTTTGTCCTTCTTTTTGTTGATGTGGTGGATGATGTTGATGGATTTTCAAATGTTGTACCATCCTTGCATCCCTGGAATAAATCCTACTGGATCATGATGGGTGATCTTTTTGATGTACTTTTAATTTAGTTTGCTAATATTTTGTTGAGTATTTTTGCATCTATGTTCATCAGGGATATTGGTCTGTAATTTTCTTTTTTTGTGGTGTCTTTGCCTGGTTTTGATATTAGAGTTATGCTGGCCTCATAGAATGAGTTTGAAAGTATTCCCTCTTCTTCTACTCTTTGGAAAACTTTAAGGAGGGTGGGTATTAGGTCTTCACTAAATGTTTGATAAAATTCAGCAGTGAAACCATCTGGTTTAGGAATTTTGTTCTTAGGCAGTTTTTTTAAATCAGTTCAATTTTGTTGCTGGTAATTGGTCTGTTCAGATTTTCTGTTTCTTCCTGGGTCAGCCTTGGAAGGTTGTATTTTTCTAGAAAGTTGTCCATTTCTTCTATGTCATCCAGTTTGTTACCATATAATTTTTCATAGTATTCTCTAATTAATCTTTGTATTTCTGTGGTATCTGTAGTGATTTTTCCTTTCTCATTTCTGATTCTGTTTATGTGAGTAGACTCTCTTTTTTTCCTGATAAGTCTGCCTAGGGGTTTATCTATTTTGTTTATTTTCTCAAAGAACCAGCTCTTGCTTTCATCAATTCTTTCTGTTGTTTTACTCTTCTCGATTTTATTTATATCTGCTCTAATCTTTATTATGTCCCTCCTTCTACTGACTTTGGGCCTCATTTGTTCTTCTTCTAATTTCATTAATTGTGAGTTTAGACTGCTCATATGGGATTGTTCTTTCCTGAGGTAGGCCTGTATTGCAATATACTTTCCTCTTAGCATGGCCTTTACTACGTCCCACTGATTTTGTGGTGTTGAATTATTGTTGTCATTTGTCTCCGTATATTACTTGATCTTTGTTTTTATTTGGTCATGGATCCATTGTTTATTTAGGGGCTTTTTGTGAAGCCTCCATGTGTTTGTATGATTTTTCATTTTCTTTGCATAATTTATTTCTAGTTTCATACCTTTGTGGTCTGAGAAACTGGTTGATACAATTTCAATCTTTTTTAATTTACTGAGGCTCTTTTTTGTGGCCTAGTATATGATCTATTCTTGAAAATGTTCCATGTGCACTTGAGAAGAATGTATATTCTGCTGCTTTTGGGTATAGAGTTCTGTAGATGTCTGTTAGGTCCAGCTGTTCTGATGTGTTGTTCAGTGCCTCTGTCTCGTTACTTATTTTCTGTCTGGTTGATCTGTCCTTCAGAGTGAGTGGTGTGTTGAAGTCTCCTAAAATGACTGCATTGCATTCTGTTTCCTCCTTTTAATCCTGTTAGTATTTGTTTCACATATGTAGGTGCTCCTGAATTGGGCACATAGATATTTATAATGGTGATATCTTCTTGCTGGATTGACCCTTTTATCATTATGTAATGTCCTTCTTTGTCTCTTGTGACTTTCTTTGTTTTGAAGTCTATTTTCTCTGATACAAGTACTGCACTCCTGCTTTTGTCTCCCTATTAGTAGCATGAAATATCTTTTTCCATTCCTTCACTTTTAGTCTGCATATGTCTTTGGGTTTAAAATGAGTCTCTTGTAGGCAGCATATAGATGGGTCTTGCTTTTTTACCCATTCAGTGACTCTGTGTCTTTTGATTGGTGCATTCAGTCCATGTACATTTAGGGTGATTATCAGTAGGTATGTACTTATTGCCATCGCAGGCTTTAGATTTGTGGTTACCAAAGGTTCAAGGTTAACTTCCTTACTATCCAAGAGTCTAACTTAACTCAATATGCTATTACAAACACAATATAAACGTTCTTTTTTTTTCTCCTCCTTTTTCTTCCTCCTCCATTCTTTATATATTAGGTATCATATTCTGTCCTCTTTGTCTATCCCTTGATTGACTTTGGGGATAGTTAATTTAAATTTGCATTTGCTTAGTAATTAGCTGTTCTACTTTCTTTACTGTGGTTTTATTTCCTCTGGTGACAGCTATTAAACCTTAGGAACATTTCCATCTATAGCAGTCCCTCCAAAATACACTGTAGAGATGGTTGTGGGAGGTAAATTCTCTCAGCTTTTGCTTATCTGGAAATTGTTTAATCCCTCCTTCAATTTTAAATGATAATTGTGCTGGATTTGTATTCCTGGGTCAAGGCCCTTCTGTTTCATTGCATTAAATACATCATGCCACTCCCTTCTGGCCTGTAAGGTTTCTGTTGAGAAGTCTGATGATAGCCTGATGGGCTTTCCTTTGTATGTGATCTTATTTCTCTCTCTGGCTGCTTTTAATAGTCTGTCCTTATCCTTGATCTTTGCCATTGTAATTACTATATGTCTTGGTGTTGTCTTCCTTGGGTCCCTTGTGTTGGGACATCTGTGCACCTCCATGTCTTGAGAGACTGTCTCAGCAATTACCTCCTCAAAGACACTTTCTATCCCTTTTTCTCTCTCTTCTTCTTCTGGTACCCCTATAATGTGAATATTGTTCCGTTTGGATTGGTCACACAGTTCTCTCAATATTCTTTCATTCTTAGAGATCCTTTTTTCTCTCTGTGCCTCAGCTTCTTTGTATTCCTCTTCTCTAGTTTCTATTTCATTTATCATCTCCTCCACTATATCTAATCGGCTTTTAATACCCTCCATTGTGCTCTTCAACGATTGTATCTCCGACCGGAATTCATTCCTGAGTTCTTGAATGTCTTTCCATACCTCCATGAACATGTTAATGATTTTTATTTTGAACTCCCTTTCAGGAAGATTCATGAGGTCGATGTCATTTAAATATTTCTCAGGATTTGTATTAATAATTTTACTTTGAACAAGTTTCCTTTGGTTTCATTTTTGTATATAGCGCTCTCTAGCGCCCAGAAGCTCTACTCTCTGGAGATGCTCAGCCCCTGAAGCAATGTTGGGGTCACAGGGGAGTGGTATTGGTGCCTGGGGGGAGGAAAGAGCTGTATCCTGCTTCCCAGCTGCTATGCCTGCCTCCACTGCCTAAACTAGTGGGCCAAGCACACAAGTATAAGCCTCTATGCTTTGCATTTGTAGTTGCTGTAGACAGAGCTTCCCTCTGGCTGGCCTAACACCAGGGTAGGGTTTTCCAGTTTGCAAGCCAGGTGGGGATGGCCGGGAGAAAGGTGCAGTAGGCTGCGTATCACAGTGGGGGTCCTTGGAGCTGTGCAGCCAGCCAGGGAGCTGGAGCACCTGAAGAATGTGAAAGCTCCCAACCTGCTGGGCAGAGTGCACCTGGACAATTTTGTCTACCTGTCCTTTCTCCTGAGCAGTAATCTCTGTACAATCCTTGCCCCTTTAGCAACCCTCTTGCTAAGGGCTTCCTTGTTAGGGAGTCTCTCAGACTGCCCGCCTTTCTTTTGTCTCAGAGCAGCCGGATATGGATTCCTGCTTTCCACAAGTGGCTGGAATCTCAATCTCTCCAGGAATTCTGCCTGTCTCAGCTTTCCAACCCCCTAATCACGAGAGTACCATTCAAGCACCATGAAATGTAGGTTTGTCCTCCCAGAGCAGATCTCCAGAGTTAGGTTTTCAGGAGTCCCAGGTCTCCACTCCCTCCCTGCTCCATTTCCCTTCCTTCCTCCAGTGAGCTGGGGTGGGGGAAGGGCTTGGGTCCTGCTGGGCCACAGCTTTGGTACTTTACCCTGTTCTGTGAGGTCTGCTCTTTTCTCCAGGTGAATGCAGTCTGGTGCAGTCCTCTTTCCGATTTCTCTTTTAGGAGTAGGTGTATTAATTATATTTTCATATTATATGCAGTTTTAGGATGAAGCCTTTGTCTCACCTCTCATGCCGCCATCTTTAATCCTCTCTTCTTTTCTAATATATATATATATTTAGTGCTTTAAAATTCCCCTAGATACTACTTTAGCTGCATCTCACACATTTTGATATGTTTTGTTTCATTTTCATTCAGTTTGTTTCAAAGCTTCTTCTAATTCCCTTCTGATTTTTTGACCCACCCATTATTTATAAATGTGTTATTTAGTTTCCAAATATTTGGAGATCTTCAAAGCTGTTTCTCTTACTCATTTCTAATCTAATTCTATTGTAATCAGAAAGGATACTGTGTTTGAATGACCTGAATCCTCTTCAATTTACTGAGACTTGTTTTATGGATCAGCATATGGTCTGGCTTGGTATTTACCTATTGGTGTAACAACCTATTTGCATCTTTATATTTAAAGTTGATTTCTTGCAGGTAGCATATTGTTGGGTCATTTGAAATACCATTGAACTATCTCTGCCTTTTACCTGGGAAGTTTAGATAAATTTAATGTGATTATTGAGATAGTTTGGTTTAAATCCCTTATCTTGCTATATGTTCTATTTGTCCCATCTGTTCTTTGTTTCCTTTTTAATTTTTTTCTGACTTCTTTTATATTAATTATTTTTTTTAGAATTCAATTTTACCTTCTCTGTTGGCTCATTAGCTATTTTACCATACATATAAAATCCTTTGGTTTTATATTTTGTGGTTGCTTTGTAGCCTACATCTTTATCATAGTTCACTTTCAAGTTCTATTATACCAGTTCCCCTATATTATGAGAAACTTACCGTAGTGTTTCCTTTTCTTCCCTCATAGTTTTTATGCTGTTATTTTATTTTTACATAACCCCAAGACAAAATTTTTATATTTTTGGTTAAACAATTACCTTATAATAAGATCTAAATAATAAAAAAATCTTATATATTCACCCACATCGTTCCCATTTCCAGCACCCTTCATTCCTTTGCGTAGCTTCAGTTTCTCTCTGACATAATCTTCCTTCTGCCTGGAGGACTTCCTTTGACATGTTAGTTCCCTGATCTGTTCTTCTGCTGTCCCTAGTCAGGCATTAATGCTAGCCAATGCATGTTTCATCTCAGACATTGCAGTTTTAATATCTTGAAGTTCAATTCAGGTATTTTCACAAATATTTCCCAGGTCTTTACTTAACATTCTTAATCTTTCCTTCAGCTTCCTGAGCATATGGGATAAACTCATAACTATTTTAGGGTCTTTGTCTACCACCTATCATCTGTGTCATTTCTGGTTCCATTTCAATTGACTGAATTTCTCCTCCTAAAGACTTCTAGGTCCTTGCTTCTTTGCATACCTGGCACCTTTTTTTGCATGCCATGTACCATTTATGCTAGTTTTTAAAATGATTTTGCTCTGTTGTGTGCTATTTTTTCATTTTGTATTCATATAAGTGTTCTTGAATTTTGTTCTGGGTCCCAGTTAAGTTCCTTGGAAACAGTTGGATTCTTTCTAGTCTGGCTTTGTTAGGCAAGATCCAAGCAGTGTTTCGTCTAGGGCTAATTTCCCCACTACTGAGGCAGGACCCTACTGAGGACTTTACCAAAGCTTCATAAGGTTTCCGCTCTGGCTGGTGGAACAGGAAATATATTCCTGGCCCAGTTGGAGCTATTGTGAATGTTCCCTCTGATCATTTTGGGTGTTTCTTTCCCTGGCCTCAGCTTAGCTTAATTACATGCCAAGGGTGTGCGGATCTCCAGAGTACAATCTCTCTCTCTCTCTCTCTCTCTCTCTCTCTCTCTCTCTCTCTCTCTCTCTCCACCTGCATCTTTCTCTTTCCCTTTCTCTTCCTCTCTCCCTCCCCTAATACTTTCTCTCTCTCCTTTCCAGCACTCTGCCCTGTGAACTCTAGTTTGAGACTTCCCACACGCCCGGCTCCTAACTCAGGGAGCTGCCACGCTATGCCCCAGTTCCTCTTGCACCACAAACTGGTACAGTCATTAGGGCTCACCACATTTGTTTCTTCTTCTCAGGGATCACTAGCAACAAATAACAATAGACCTGTACCACTTAAAATAGCTCCCAAAAGTTTCAAATACTTAAATTTAAATCTAGCGAAGTATGTGTAGAATATAAGCTGAAAACTTGAAAACACTGCTGGAAGACATTAAATAACAGAGATACAATGTGTTTATGGTTTGGAAGCCTTGATATATACAAAATTAACATGACAATTCTCTATAAAATGATCTATAGATTTCACTCAATCCCAATCAAAATCCCAGCAGGATATTTTTGTAATTATCAACAAGCTGGTTTTTAAATGTATATGGAAAGACAAAGGAATTAGAATAGTCAAACAAATTTTAAAAAGAACAAGGTTGAGAAATCAATAATGAAGATGAAAAGGCAAGTCAATGAAGAAAGAACAGTTAACAAATGTGCTGGAACAATTGGACACCCATATCCAAAAAATATGATAAAAGAGAGAGAAAGAGAGATAAGAAAAATATAATGACCCTCAACCTGTACCTCACACCTGACATGAAAATGAACCAAATATGTACCACAGAGTTCAAAGTAAAGCATGAAACTACAGAACTCTTAGAAGAAAGAAAGAGGAGAAAATCTTCACAGTCTAGAGTCAGGCAAAGAATTGTTAGATACAACAAAGAAATCGTTATCCTTAAGGAAAAATCTGATAAATTGGATTTCATACCAAGACACAAAACAAACTGCAGCTAATTAAAAAAAAACTCAGCTATACATTAGAAATGATTTTTGACATATTTTATCCAGCATTTCCAAGTGTTTGTAAGCTGAGGATTTTTCAGGTCATCTTCTACCGCCTCCTTGTTGGAACCAGGCGACTTCCTGACACTCTGAACGCTGTATCTCCTGGGCCCCTTTCCTCCTGCAACCAGCCGCCCACTGCCACCTCCACAACCCAGATCTTTCTGCCACCAGGCCTGCTCTACCTCAGAAATATTCCAGAACTCAGGCCAACCACTCTCTAAGCTAGTGGTTCTTCAGCGGGAGTGATTTTGCCCCCAGAGGGAATTTGGCACTGTCTGGAGACATTTCTGATTGTCATGACTGGGGACGGAGTGGGTAGTATACTACTGGACATCCTACAGGACCCAGGACAGTCCCCATGACAAGGAACTGGGGCTGCAGGTGTCGAGAGCCAAGCTTGAGAGACCTGCTGAGGGCTGTCCCTCCTGCCGGCTCTCGAGGCCTCCAACCCACCCCGACCCCCGGCCCGGCCTCCAGTCCTCTCTCTCCAGCCTGCAGCTGAGGTCCATCAGCTCAGCCACTCCTTGGTGAATAGAATCATCTCAGTCAAGACTCTTTAAATCATACGAAATATTAGACAAACTGAAATAAGTAGGGTCCAAGGCAGGCTTGGTTGGAACAACTCGAAGGAAAGACAATGCGGGCTGAGTAAGAGCCAACCTTTGCTGACCACTTACATGGGCAGCCCCTAATCTTCACAGTCACCCTCTTAAGTAGGTACCATATTACCTCATTTTCCAGATGTCCTACGGAACCTACAGGTGGGAAAGGGCTGCTAGGCTGGCCCAGACTTTGGGAGAGGAAACTGGAAAGACAAAGCAACAGGAGTGGCTGTTCTCCCAGCTCTGTCAGGAATCCCCCCACCCCCTCTACCACGGCACCGCTGCCCCGCCCTCCCCACTCCCCCTACCTCTCCGCACTCCGTCTCTATTTCCGCCCCTCTCTGCAAAGCTGCTCTCCTCTCAGTGGACCAGCTTGTTCCCTTTACCCTGCAACACAGCCTCAGGAGGCCAGCTGGGGGATGCCTAGCGCACAGGACCCTAATTCAGGGAACCAGCAGAGAACAAGTGGCATTTCTGATTGGCAAAGGCAAATCCTCCGTTCAGTTGTCTTTTTCATTAATAGACTTTTTTTCTCTTTAACAGTTTTGGATCTACAGAATATTGAGCAAATAGTACAGAGAGCTCCCATACACACCTCACTCCCACACCGCCCCCCAGTTTCCCCTATTATTAACATCTTGCATTAGACTGGTACATTTGTTATACTTAATGAACAATTTTGATGCTTTACTATTAACTGAAGCCTACAGATCACATTATGGTTCATTCCTTGTGTTGTGTGTCTGGTGTGTCCACCGTCACAATATTATTATACAGAACAGCTTCACCACTCTCGAGATTGCCCTGCTCCACCTATTCTTCATACTTCACCACTCCCCCAAATCCCTGGAAACCACTGATCTTTTTATTGTCTCTATAGTTTTATCCTTTCAAGAATGCCAATAGTTGGAATCATATGGATATATCCTTTTGATGCTGGGGTTCTTGTTCACGAAGCATAAGAATGAGCTTCATAAACACCCAAGGTAGGAGAGCAAGGTACAGGCTTTTATTTAGAAATAAAGTGATAGGACAGAGCTCCTGGCTCACGCCAGGAGGGGACAAGAGAGTCTGGTGTGCTGCGTTGTCTAGGGGTTTTATAGGCAGATAAGGATTTTTCGAGAACATGAAAAAAAAGGTTTAGGGGTGTAGACCTGCCACGTGTGTCTGAACACCCCTAATTAACTTAACACAAGGAATTCCACACACACCCCAGATTTCTCTCCGGAACACCTGCATAGGAGTGTATCAAAAGGCAGCCTGCCCAGCCCCCAAGGTGGGCTGAGGTATTGTTTGTTTGCTAAAGAGTAAGTTAAGAATTCTGCTTCCCAAACTTCCTGGGTATTAAAATGCAATCTTATCTTTAAGGTGGAATCTTCCCTGCCTTTTCTTATGTTGTTTACAGCTGGGTCTGCATGCTAAATTAGTTGCCCAGTTTGTCCTGGTCCTTTTAGTATGCTAAAATGAATCTTACAAGTGGTTACCATAATAACAACATGGGGTACTCTTCTTTATCTGGGGAACACCAACTGATCTTACTGAAGAATGACTCTAGAGCTTAATGTTTAACACAGAGTTTTGGTAGGGGGTTTCCTTGCATGTAGTTACATTGCTCCGACTGCAAATATTCTGCCTTGCTTTTTCTGGAGGCCCTCCCCCTACCCTGATTACACCCACAGTCCAGTCTCACTTTTGTCATTGGCTTTTCACTTAACAATATGCATTTACTGTTCCTCCATGTCTTTTTGTGGCTTGATATCTATTTTCTTTTTCTTTTGGTATTATTAATGTACAATTACATTAGCAACATTATGGTTACTAGACTCCCCTATTATGAAGTCCGCACCACATACCCCATTGCAGTCACTGTCCATCAGTGTAGTAAGATGCTGTAGAGTCACTACTTGTCTTCTCTGTGTTACACTGCCTTCCCCGTATCCCCCCTCCCCCTCTCCATTATGTGTGCTAATCGTAATACCCCTTTTTCCCCCTTATCCCTCCCTTCCCACCCATCATCCCCAGTTCCTTTCCCTTTGGTAACTGTTAGTCCATTCTTGGGTTCTGTGAGTCTGCTGCTGTTTTGTTCCTTCAGTTTTTCTTTGTTCTTATACTCTACAGATGAGTGAAATCATTTGATACTTGTCTTTCTCTGCCTGGCTTATTTCACTGAGTATAATACACTCTAGCTCCATCCATGTTGTTGCAAATGGTAGGATTTGTTTTCTTCTTATGGCTGAATAATATTCCATTGTGTATATGTACCACCTCTTCTTTATCCGTTCATCTACTGATGGACACTTAGGTTGCCTCCATTTCTTGGCTATGGTAAATTGTGCTGCAATAAACATAGGAGTGCATATATCTTTTTCAAACTGGGCTCCTGCATTCTTAGAGTAAATTCCTAGGAGTGGAATTCCTGGGTCAAATGGTATTTCTATTTTGAGTTTATTGAGGAACCTCCATACTGCTTTCCACAATGGTTGAACTAGTTTACATTCCCACCAGCAGTGTAGGAGGGTTCACCTTTCTCCACATCCTCACCAACATTTGTTCTTGTTTGTCTTTTGGATGCTGGCCATCCTAACTGGTGTGAGGTGATATCTCATTGTGGTTTTAATTTGCATTTCTCTGATGATTAGTGATGTGGAGCATCTTTTCATGTGCCTGTTGGCCATCTGAATTTCTTCTTTGGAGAAGTGTCTGTTCATCTCCTTTGCCCATTTTTTAATTGGCTTATTTGCTTTGTGTTTGCTGAGGTGCATGAGCTCTTTATATAATTTGGATGTCTACCCCTTATCGGATATGTCATTTACAAATATATTCTCCCATACTGTAAGGTGTCTTTTAATTCTATTGATGGTGTCCTTTGCTGTACAGAAGCTTTTTAGTCTGATATGGTCCCACTTGTTCATTTTTGCTTTTGTTTCCCTTGCCCAGGGAGATATGTTCATGAAGAAGTTGCCCATGTTTATGTCCAAGATATTTTTGCCTATGTTTTTTTCTAAGAGTTTTATGGTTTCATGACTTACATTCAGGTATTTGATCCATTTTGAGTTTACTTTTATGTATGGGGTTAGACAATAATCCAGTTTCATTCTCTTACATGTAGCTGTCCAGTTTTGCCAACACCAGGTGTTGAAGAGGCTGTCATTTCCCCATTGTATATCCATGGCTCCTTTATTGTATATTAATTGACCATATGTGCTTGGGTTTATATCTGGGCTCTCTAGTCTGTTCCATTGGTCTATGGGTCTGTTGTTGTGCCAGTACCAAATTGTCTTGATTACTGTGGCTTTGTAGTGGAGCTTGAAACCAGGGAGCATAATTCCCCCATTTTATTCTTCCTTCTCAGGATTGCTTTGACTATTGGGGGTCTTTTGTGGTTCCATATGAATTTTAGAACTATTTGCTCTAGTTCATTGAAGAATGCTATTGGTATTTTGATAGGGATTGCATTGAATCTATAGATTGCTTTAGGCAGGATGGACATTTTGACAATATTAATTCTTCCTATCCATGAGCATGGGATGTGTTTCCATTTATTGGTTTCTTCTTTAATTTCTCTCATGAGCATCTTGTAGTTTTCAGAGTATAAGTCTTTCACTTCCTTGGTTAGATTTATTCCTAGGTATTTTATTCTTTTGGATGCAATTGTGAATGGAATTGTTTTCCTGATTTCTCTTTCTGCTAGTTCACCATTAGTTTATAGGAATACAACAGATTTCTGTGTATTAATTTTGTATCCTGCAACTTTGCTGAATTCAGATATTAGATCTGGTAGTTTTGGAGTAGATTCTTTATATCATGTCATCTGCAAACAGGGACAGTTTGACTTCTTCCTTACCAATCTGGATGCCTTTTATTTCTTTGTGTTGTCTGATTGCCATGGCTAGGACCTCCAGAACTATGTTGAACATAAGTGGGGAGAGTGGGCATTCTTGTGTTCCCGATCTTAAAGTAAAAGCTTTCAGCTTCTCACTGTTAAGTATAGTGTTGGCTGTGGGTTTGTCATATATGGCCTTTACTATGTTGAGGTATGTGCCCTCTATACCCATATTCTTGAGAGTTTTTATCATGAATGGATGTTGAATTTTGTCGAATGCTTTTTCAGCATCTATGGGGATGATCATGTGGTTTTTGTCCTTCTTTTTGTTCATGTGGTGGATGATGTTGATGGATTTTCGAATGTTGTACCATCCTTGCATCCCTGGGGATGAATCCCACTTGACCGTGACAGATGATCTTTTTGATGTATTTTTGAATTCAGTTTGCTAATATTTTGTTGAGTATTTTTGCATCTATGTTCATCAGGGATATTGGTCTGTAATTTTCTTTTTTTGTGGTGTCTTTTCCTGGGGTTGGTATTAGAATGATGCTAGCCTTGTAGAATGAGTTTGGGAATATTCCCTCCTCTTCTACTTTTTGGAAAACTTTAAGGAGAATGGGTATTAGGTCTTCACTAAATGTTTGATAAAATTCAGCAGTGAAACCATCTGGTCCAGGAGTTTTGTTCTTAGGCAGTTTTTTTAAATCAGTTCAATTTTGTTGCTGGTAATTGGTCTGTTCAGATTTTCTGTTTCCTCCTGGGTCAGCCTTGGAAGGTTGTATTTTTCTAGAAAGTTGTCCATTTCTTCTACGTCATCCAGTTTGTTACCATATAATTTTTCATAGTATTCTCTCATAATTCTTTGTATTTCTGTGGTGTCTGTAGTGATTTTTCCTTTCTCAATCCTGATTCTGTTTATGTGTGTAGACTCTCTTTTTTCTTGATAAGTCTGCCTAGGGGTTTATCTATTTTGTTTATTTTCTCAAAGAACCAACTCCTGCTCTCATTGATTCTTTTTATTGTTTTATTCTTCTCAATTTTATTTATTTCTGCTTTAATATTTATTATGTCCCTCCTTCTACTGACTTTGGGCCTCAATTGTTCTTCCTTTTCTAGTTTCATTAATTGTGAGTTTAGACTGATCATTTGGGATTGTTCTTCTTTCCCGAGGTAGGACTGTATTGCAATATATTTCCCTCTTAGCATGGCCTTTCCTGCCTCCCACAGATTTTGCAGTGTTGAATTATTGTTGTCATTTGTCTCCATATATTGCTTGATCTCTGTTTTTATTTGGTCATTGATCCATTGATTATTTAGGAGCATTTTATTAAGCCTCCATGTGTTTGTGGGCTTTTTCATTTTCTTTGAGTAATTTATTTCTAGTTTCATACCTTTGTGATCTGAGAAGCTGGTTGGTACAATTTCATTCTTTTTGAAATTACTGAGGTTCTTTTTGTGGCCTAGTATGTGATCTATTCTTGAAAATGTTCCATGTGCACTTGAGAAGACTGTGTATCCTGTTGCTTTTGGATGGAGTGTTCTGTAGCTATCCATTAGATCCATCTGTTCTAATACGTTATTCAGTGCCTCTGTCTCTTTATTTATTTTCTGTCTGGTTGATCTGTCCTTTGGAGTGAGTGGTGTGTTGAAGTCTCCTAAAATGAAGCATTGCATTCTATTTCCCCCTTTAATTCTGTTAGTATTTGTTTCACAAATGTAGGTGATCCTGTGTTGGGTGCATAGATAGTTATAATAGTTATATCCTCTTATTGGACTGACCCCTTTATCATAATGTAATGTCCTTCTTTGTCTCTTGTTACTTTCTTTGTTTTGAAGTCTATTTTGTCTGATAGAAGTACTGCAACTCCTGCTTTTTTCTCTCTATTAGGTGCATGAAATATTTTTTTCCATCCTTTCACTTTCAGTCTGTGTATGTCTTTGGGTTTAAAGTGAGTCTCTTGTAGGCAGCATATAGATGGGGTCTTGTTTTTTTATCCATTCAGTGACTCTACGTCTTTTGATTGGTTCATTCAGACCATTTACACTTAGGGTGATTATCAATAGGTATGTACTTATTGCCATTGCATGCTTTAAATTCGTGGTTACCAAAGGTTCAAGGGTAATTCCCTTACTCTCTAACAGTCTAACTCACTTCATATGCTATTACAAACACAACCTGAAGATTCTTTTTTTTCCCTCCTTTTTCTTCCTCCTCCATTCTTTGTATGTTATGAATCATATTCTTTACTCTTTGTCTATCCCTTCGGTGACATCTATTTAGCTTTAGGAATACTTCCATCTATAGGAGTCCCTCCAAAGTACACTGTGGAGGTGGTTGTGGGAGGTAAATTCTCTCAGCTTTGCTTATCTGAAAATTGTTTAATCCCTCCTTCAAATTTAAATGATAACCTTCCATGTAGAGTATTCTTGGTTCAAGGCCCTTCTGCTTCATTGCATTAAATATATCATGCCACTCCCTTCTGGCCTGTAAGGTTTCTGTTCAGAAATCTTTTGATAGCCTGATGGGTTTTCCTTTCTATGTGATCTTTTTTTCTCTCTCTAGCTGCTTTTAAAAATCTGTCTTTATCCTTGATCTTTGCCATTTTAATTATTATGTCTTGATGTTGTTTTCCTTGTGTCCCTTGTGTTGGGAGATCTGTGTATCTCCATGGCTTGAGAAACTATCTCCTTCCCCAGATTGGGGAATTTTTCAGCAATTACCTCCTCAATGACACTTTCTATCCCTTTTTCTCTCTCTTTTTCTTCTGGTACCCCTATTATGTGAATATTGTTCCATTTGGATTGGTCACACAGTTCTCTCAATATTCTTTCATTCTTAGAGATTCTTTTTCCTCTCTGTGCCTCAGCTTCTTCGTATTCCTCTTCTCTAATTTCTATTCCATTTACCGTCTTTTCTACTACATCTAATATGCTTTTGAATCCCTCCATTGTATGTTTTCATTTCAGATATGAATCTCCACCTTAATTTGTTCCTGAGTTCTTGAATATTTTTCTGTACTGCTGTAAGCATGTTTATTATTTTTATTTTGAATTGTCTTGAAGAAGATTGGTGATCTCAGTTTCATTTGGGCCTTTTTTGGGGGTTTGTGAGATTTTGGTCTGAACCATGTTCTTTTGATGTTTCATATTTCTGTGTGGTGCCCTCTATTGCCCAGAAGCTCCAGTCTCTGGAGCTGCTCAGCCCCTAGAGTGAGTTTGGAGGTTGTAGGGGAGTGGAGTTGGTGCCCTGTTTCGTGAGTTCTGCTCTGTTTGCAAGGTCTGTAGGCAGTCTGGTGCAGCCTTCTTTCCTGTTACTGTTTTAAGGTTAGGTGTATTAACTATATTGTCACACTATCTGTGGTTTTGAGAGGAGTTCTCTGTCTCACCTCTCCTGCTGCCATCTTGTATCTTATCTCATTTCTTTTTATCCCTGAATAATATTCCATTGTCTGGATATACCTCCATTTCTTTATCCTTACACCTATTGCAAGACATCTTGGTTGCTTCTGCTTTTTGTAAATGCAAATAAAGCTGCTGTAAACATTCATGTACAGGTTTTTGTGTGGACATAAGTTTCCAAGTCAGTTGGGTAAATACCAAGGAATGTGACTGCTGAGTTGTATGGTAAAACTATGTATGGTTTTGTAAAAAAATTCCAAACTGTGTAGCAAAGGGGCTGTATTGCTTTGCATTCCCACCAGCAATGGCTGAGAATTCCTGCTGCTCCACATCCTCACCAGCATTTAGTATTGTCAGTTTTTTGGATTTTAGTCATTCTAATCAGTAGGCAGTGGTATCTTATTGTTTTAGTTTGCAATTTCCTAGTGACACATCATGTTCAACATTTTTTCATATGCTTATTTGTCACCTGTAGATCTTTGGTGAGGTGTCTGTTCAGATCTTTTGCCCATTTGTTAAATTGAGTTGTTTATTCCCTTCCAATTCATAAATGTGATCTGTCTCTCCATTTAATTAGGTCTTCTTTTATTTATGTTAGATCTGTTTGGTGATTTTTAGGTTGCATATCTTGCATAACCTTTGTTAAATTTAGCCCTAAGTATTTTATGTTGCTTAATGTTATTGTAAATGAAATTGTTTTTTAATTTTCTTTTCCAATTGTTTGTTGTTGGTATAGAGAAATACACTTGACTTTTTTATATTGACCTTATATTCTGTGACTTCTCCAAATTCATTTATTACTTCTACTAATGTGTTTTGTTATACAATATTCTTTGTAAATAATCATGCTGCCTACTAATAGGACCAGTTCCTTTTTCCCTTCTGATCTTTACACTGTTAATTTTTTTCTTCCCTTATTGTGCTGGTTCGGCCCACCTGTGCAGTGTTGAGTAGAAGTAGAATGGACTGGTTCACCTTGCTCCTGGTGCAGGGGAAAGCCGAATGGTCTTTAACCATTAAGTATGATATCAGCTGAGGGTTTTCTGCCCCATGGGGACACACGAGAGGACAGCGCCTGTGAATCAGGAAGTGGGCTCTCACCAGGCACAGAATCTGCTGGCACCTTGATCATGGACTTCCAGCCTCCAGAACTGTGAGAAATAAATGTGTGTCATTTAAGCCTCCCAGCCCGTGGTATTGTGTTATGGCAGGAGTATAACTGTTGGTGAAAGGAGTTACAAATGTGGAAAAGGAGAAAACTAAAACAAGCCTGTAATGTTAGACTGCATTTGGATTGAAACCTGTGTTTATACATACAGAAATATAGATGCAGATGTTCATTTAAATATATACACACATACAAACGTGTGTGGATGACATATTTACACATGTGCACACACTCTCTCTGGCTCGGTCCCCCGAGAGGGCAGGAAGCAGTGACACATGTGGCCCTGGTACATCTGGCACCTGGAGCTCCGTGGAGAATGATTGAGCCCATGGCTGGGGCTCAGAGAATAATGGAAACATATAAAAATGGACAGAAGCCAGTTTGAAGAGGTTCCCAGTCTGGGGCCATTTGGGCATCAAAATAAATAATGAGGTTGACTAGTTTGCAAAAAGGTTCTGTGTAGATATAATTTTAAGTTACGGATCTTGAGATGAGAGTAACCTGGATTCCCTGGGCATGGGGGTGGGGGGAACACTAAATCCAATGACAGGGTCATCAGATCAAGGAGAGGGGATTGGACATAAAGAGACAGAGAAGGAAGGCCATGTGACCGCGAGGCAGAGGCTGGAGGGACACAGCCACAGCCCAGGCACCTGGAGACCCCTGAAGCTGGGAGGCGGGAGGAGCCTGCCCTGGAGCCTCCAGAGGAAGCACACCCTGTGACACATTGGTTTGGGGCCTCAGGGCTCCAGACTGCATGAGAATACATTTCTGTAGTCTTAAGCCACAGGAAACTAAAACAAATGAGGAGACAGACTGCTCCCTCTGGGCTGAGCCCTTTCCAGGTTGAATGACTCTCCTTTGCCTAGTTTAAAGTGCCTCATAAAGACACTCTGAGAAGAGTCTGTGCCTGGAACTAGGCTAGCCTGTCATCCTGGACAACCAGTTCTTCCTCGAGAAGCTTGGAGGCAGGATCCTGGGGCTTGGACACTAGGAGTGTGGGAGCGACCATGCCGGGCTGCAGAGCCACAGCATGCCCAGTGCAACTCCTTGGGCACGTTTGCCTGCTGCCCGCTCTGGGTGCACCAACACAGCCTTCTCATCGGAGACCTCCATCTCTCCAGCCTGTTCTCGCCAGTTCCCCTGTCTGGATAATGCACTGCCCCACAACGAACTCCAGTCTGGGCTGCAGGCACTGGAGGGTACATTCTCCTGAGGGTCCCCTTCCAGGCCTGGGCACTGCAGTGAGCCACACCTTGGGGTGTGGGAGTCAAGTTTGCGCCTGTGAATTGTGGGGACAAAGGAAAGGACAATTCTGATTCTGGCTCACTGGGAACTTGTCACATTTCTTCTACTCTGCTTGAAGAGCAAGAATGATCACACAGAGAGAGAGTCCAAGCTCTTCCTTTCCCTGTTAATGAGCTACCTCCCTCGCCTTCTTGAACCTCTAAGGACCCCCAACTCTGAAGCCAGGGGTTTTCTACCCCAAATGCCAGGGTTCACACCCCAGTCACCTTCCCTGGCTGGCCTCCCAGAATGCCCTAGAGGAAAATCATCTCTACTTCTGACTCAGGAAACATCCCCACTAGGAATTTACTAGGGGACAAGCCAAGAGCCCCAAGTGTAACTGTGAGGTATGACAAGAGAATTTAGGGTGACAAGACACAGCAAAAAGCTGATGCCATGTGCAGCACATATACCCTGGCCAGAGGAGACCAAGATCGATGTAAAATTGGCTGGAGGCTTCTAGTCCAGTGCAGGCCTGACAGTGGCTGGGAGGTGGCCCAAGGGGCTGGAAGTTTCCATCAAGCCTGTTAGAAACAGGAGCAGTTTTTCCTCCCATTTAAATGTCACTCTGCAACAGTCAGAACTGACAATGCCCAGATGGAGGGGCAAAAGCCTTCAGGTCCCTTACCTGCACCTTGAACCTGGAGCCTGCACTTTGCACCTGGGTCATTCCCAGAAGCAACGTCTGGGAAACACCCAAGGAAGGATTATTTTGCAAAATTTACTCCAGTCATGGAAAAACTGGAGAAGTTTGCACTGGGCAGTAGTTCAGTTCAATTCATCTTTTTTTTCCAGATTTTCCCTTCTTTTTTGAGGGTATAATTTACATGCAGTAATTTATACAGAATTTACAGTTTAAGAGTTTTCACAAGGCACGTACCCAGGTAACCACCGCCAGATATAGGATGTTTCTGTCACACCAGCAAGTTTCTCCTGTTTCCAACTTAGTTGAGCCCACATGCCAGGAGGCAATGACTCTTCAGATTTCTGTCCCCACAGAGTAGGATTTTTCTGTTCTGGGACATCATATATTTGCAATCAAACAATTTGTGCTCTGTGGTTTCTGGCTTCTTAAACCTCAGTATCACATTTTTGAAATCCATCCATGTTGTATCTCATTCATAATTATTTCTGAGCAAGATTTCATTGCCCAGATAAACCACAATTTGTCTTTCATTCTCTTGCTATTTGGCATTTGCATTGTTGCCAGTTTGGGGATATTGTAAATAAAGCTGCCACAAATATTTTTGAAGAAAGAAAGAGAGAGAAGAGGAGAGAGGGAAAGAAATGGAGGGAGAGGGGAGAGAGAGAGAGAAAAACAGATTATAACCTATTGAATGCACTAGGAGCCCCCAAGTTCATACGATATAAATATATTAATATATTGAAAGTCTGACAAGGAATGGGATGTTTACATCCTCTCAAAGTACCTCTCCACAGAATACTTACTTATTACAAAGGGAAGACAAGTGACTTTCCGGTGGAGAAGCCTGGCAGACATCCCTGAGTCAAGTGGCCCAAGCGAACATCATCAGCTGTGGGTCAAATTGGAACCCTCTGCCACCAGAAAGGATGCGATGAGAACGCTGCCTCACTTCTGTGGTGTTCCTGCCAAAGACACACGGCCTTTATCTAATGATGAGGAACCAGCAGAAAAACCTAAACTGAGTGGCATGCTACATAATCACTGGTCTGTAACCTTCGGGAGTGCCAAGGTCCTGCCAGTCAAGGCGAGTGAAGACCTTGTCCAGAGCGAGGGAGCTGGAGATGAGACATACAAGGGAACAAAGGCTATGGGACAAATTCCCTTGCTGTAAAGGACATCGGCAGGTCACTGGGAAAACCTGAATCCCGTAAGAAGACCAAATGGCAGGGACCTATCAATGCCAATCTCCTGACTTTGGTCTTGGCCATCTAGTTCTGTAGGAGGATGTCTCTGTTGGAAGGGAAACAGACACCTATTCAGAAGTCATGGAGCAACTGGATAGCAACTTAAATGGTTCAGGAAAAATAATTCTTTGGATTATACTGGAACCATCCTATAAGTTTGAAATTATTAAAAAATAATAAGATTAAGCTTTCCCTGCCTTTAAGAAAACTAATGTTCAGCTGGCTGCCATCAGCCCTTTCTGTCTTTACCTCTGCCATGGGAGAGAGGACAGGAGTGACCATGCCAGCCTTCCTTTTTTTGCAGAGGTGTGAGGACCCAAAAGTGTGCCATCCCTCAGGGACACGAGGCTGTACCTGGGGCCCAGCTGGTTACCCCAGGTGGACACAAATCCCGGGGCACCCCGATGTTGAAAGGCAGGGAAGGGTTTGCGCATTCCAGGGATGGGTGGTGGAGAAGCCCCCTCAGCTGAGGCTGGGAGCCAGAGGGTGAGTGGATACCCACTTGCACCTCTCTTTACCTCTGTAGTGACCCTGTAGCACCATCCTTTAAGTATTGAGCATGTTCTCTAAACTCTCAGGCTGTTCTGGGTGCTGTAGGTACAGTGGTGAGCAAGGCAGACAAAGCCCCCTTCCCTCAAGGAGCTTATAACCTGGAAGGGAGAGACGCTAGTAGACCTAATGAGTAAGATACAGGATGCTGGACAGGGAAATGTACAAGGAGCTAAACAAAGGTCACTAAGGGAGAATGAACGGTAGGTATGGGAGCTGAGTAACAGGATGACTGAGGGGCAAATTTGTGTGTGTGTGTGTGTGTGTGTGTGTGTGTGTGTGCTCAGTTTCAGCCGTGCTCTGTTTGAAATGCCTATTAAGCCTCTGAAAGTGGTGTTGGAAGTTCAGAGGAGAAATCTAGGCTGAAGACAGGCATTTGGGCATCTTAATTACATAAATGACTGTAAAGCTATGAATGAGATTACTTAGGCAGGTCCAGGGACCCGCACCTTTTCACAGTGGAGGGGATGGTATGTAGACAGGCTCTATCATTTGTCCAAAATCACATAGCTGGTACACTGTGGAGCTGGGGTTCAAACCTAGGTCAGGCTCACCCAAGCCCATTCAGTGTCAGAAAGGCCTGCTGCTGTTGAGTGTGGAGCCTTGGGCAGGTTACCTGACCTTTCAGAGGCTTGGCTTCCTCATTTGTCAAAGAGGTGTGGGCAATAGAGGGTCAGGGAGAAGATAAGGAGCGGGGAGGGAGCCTGATGGGACCCAGACAGGTGGCCAGGGAGCCAGAGGCTGTCCAGTCAGGTCAGGAAATGGTGTTGGGTGTGCCCCCTGCCCTTCTCCTGCCTGTCCTGGACCCCTGCCCTGTTAGAACATCCCTTCCTTTGGGCATCCCAGTGAGACGTGTGCAAAGTCCAGAAGCCAACATATCAATTTACAACAAGAAGCCACCCTCCATCCAGCCTGGAATTCTAGGGTCAGCATGACCTGTGGGCACAGGATCCCTGCAAGCAAATCCCTGCCAGCCAGTTGCTGGGCGAACCTGGCATTTGAAGGGGGGGAACTGAGAGTGGTGCAGGGATGGTGGCACCAGGCTGGGGCTCTGGAGGGCCCTGGGCCCTGCTAGTGGGACTGGAATAGGTTCCATGGCCTCAGCCAGTGCCCAGAGAAGGGCACGGCTCCCAGGTCAGCTCCAGGCTGGGCTGGCACTCCTGGGGCTTCTGGGGCTGGCCAGACCCCTTCTGCAGACTCAAGTCTTTCTTTATAGAGCTCTTAATATCTTCCCGCCTGTCCAGGCTTGGTGGGTCCCCCTAAACTCTGTGACTTAGTGCTTCCACTTAGGGGCATCCAGAGGCATCACAGTGTAAATGCCAATGGCTCTTGTCCTGTGGGGGCAGGGCAGGTGCCTGGCAACAGTACTTCCTGTCCCCCATCCGCCCCTGGGCTGCCCAGCCTAGCCCCAGCCTCCCTTCAGCACAGCCACAATAAGGTCCTGAGCACCTTCAGCTCTGCCAAGCCCCCGCCCATCCTGAGCCTCTCTGCTGAGGCTGAAAGAGCAGCCAGCAACGTGAGGACTGGGAGAGGCATAGACCCAGACCTGGGGAGCCCAAAAGAAAGGAAGCTGTGCTTGGGTTTGCTCCTCTGTCTCCACTGCTAGGCTGTGGGCCTGGCCTGCTCCTTTGAAAGTCATTGTGCAGTGAATAAATGGAGGGGCCAGCATCCTGGGAGTCTGGGGGCTTTACAGGGCTGGGGATTTGGGTGTCAGCCCAGGGACCCATGTTTGGGGGGGACTCTGGAAAGCATGGACTGGGAAGGACACTTGTGTTCGAGGCTGTGGAGGGCTGCCCAGGCGTGGCTGGACTTGAGGCCTGGGCACCAAGACCCTGAATGGTCCAGGCAGGGCTGTGGCTGCCCATTGGAGGCAGATGGTGTTTCCCTCATGTGAGTGCCTCCTGTGGGCATCCAGTGGGGGTGAGGGAGTCTCAGTGTTTCTGGGATGCAATTTGAGTATTTGGAACCAAGCACTATGAACATCTTGGAAAGAAAGTTCAGTGACAAATCAGAAACTAATAAAAGCAAAGCAATTATTTGTCAGTTGTGTCTGCAAAGAGGAACATGGCAAAGTGAATTGTGTGACTTTTTTAAATTAAGGTATTATTGATATACACTCTTATGAAGGTTTCACATGAAAAACAATGTGGTTATTACATTTACCCATATTATCAAGTCCCCACCCATACCCCAATGCAGCCACTGTCCATCAGTGTAGTAAGATGCCAGAGATTCACTATTTGCCTTCTCTGTGCTGCACTGGTTTTCCCCGTGATCCCCCACACCATGTGTACTAAACATAATACCCCTCAATCCCCTTCTCCCACCCTCCCCCAGCCCTCCCCTTTGGTAACCACTAGTTCCTTCTTGGAGTCTCTGAGTCTGCTGCTATTTTGTTCCTTCAGTTTTGCTTCGTTACACTTCACAAATGAGGGAAATCATTTGGCACTTGTCTTTCTCCGAATTCTGTGGCTTTTTAGGGGAAGGGCAGGACGTGTGAGCAATGTGCCTGGGTGGACTCCCACCCCATGTCAGCCTCCCTCAGTGGAAGGAACTGGGGTTTTGAAGACCTCCACCTGCCTCTGCCTCTGCCTGTTAGACACATGTGCTCAGCAAATTGCTGTGCCCCAGTTTCCCATCTGTAGAAGCAATAAAAAGCATGTCTTCCACCCAAAGTCACCGTGTTTGGTGTTACCCGGACCACAGTCCTTGTGGTCATCCACACGCTCCTCTGAACTGTCCTTTATAGCGTGTCTACTCTGCGCCAGGCCCTGGGGATGCAGGGGAAACCAAGGCAGACGGGGGGCCCTTCCTGGAATCTACCTGCCTGCCAGACCCGCTCACCTCCTCTCTGCGGAACTGGGCTTCCTCAGTTCCAGAAGCCACAGCACTCCCAACCCCAGACCTTTACACTGTGGGTCCCACATTTCCTAACCACCCCCCTTTTCTGAACACATTCCAAGCCACCCTTTAGTTCTCTGCTTCCCTAAGGACACCTTCGGTGCATCTGCCAACCTGTGGCAACCTGTTTCTGCTTGATGTCCACGTTTTTCACCAGAGTACTGGATAAGGGCTTTGGCTCAAGCCCTATCAGAGGTCATGTTAAGGTCTCTGTGCCTCAGTTTCCCTACGTGTAAACTGGGAACCACAATAGTCCCCACCTCCCAGGGGTTGTTGTAAGGAGTAAATGATAGGGCCCTGAGATTATTGCCCGGTATGCAGCAACGGCTGTATACCTGTTACTCTCACTATTGCTATTTTGTAGTCGTTATCATCAGCCCGCACAGCCTGCAGGGCGGGGCTGAGCACTCTCCTTGCAGCAGCACCTGGCGCACTTAAGCCCCTCGGCATCTTCCCGACTTGCCTAGGCTCCCGGAAGGGCTGCACCTTTGGTGCTGGCACTGCCCAACCAGAGAGGGAGGCGTGAATACCCGTTTCACGGAAAACGGGCACACAGTAGGTGCTCAAGAAATGGCCGCTTGACACTGGGAAGCCAGTGGCCCGATCCGTGCACTCCGTCCTTTCGCCCGCACCAAGCGGTGGAATGCTCCGGCTGCCCACTGGTCATTAAGGGTGTATCTGCTTCCAACGACACCCATTCCCACAACAAAGGATCTCGCCTCCGTGGGGTCACCTCCCATCAGTGCAACCTGGAGGCGCAGCGGGAGAGAGCCTGCCTGTTCCTCAGAGGTGGCCCTGTCCCGACGCGCATCCCCTGAGCGCACCTGCGCGAAAGGGACCCCTGCGGGTGTAGGGGGCCCAGCTCGTGGGACCCCCCCCCCGGGGACCAAGCACGAGGGACAAGCTTTTGCCGGGGTGGCACCAAAGGGCGCGCGGCGACACCGCCTCCAGCCGCGATTTAAAGGGCAGCGAGCGGCGGAGGGATCCCTGCCGATCGCTCAGCGCGGATCCCTCCGCTGCGACAGACGCGAGGAAACGACTCGGTTCGTCCTCTCAAAATCGCTTTTTGTCCCTCCGCCGTCGGGAGCACCCGGCAGGAACTCATTTCTTTCTCGTGTTTCTCCGCCTCCCCCTTCGAGTCTTGTACACGCAACAGAGGCTGCCGGGACTCCTCGAGCCGACGTGGTGTCCCTCCGCCCGTTCGAGAGCACTCCTTTTCGTGTCCTTCCACCGATCCCGGCGGCGTCCGGGCGGCTCACCGGGGGCGGCGACGCGTCTGCGGCGCGGACGGCGAAGCTCCGGGGCTATGAGGTGAGGGCGCCCGGGCACCGCAGGCGGCACGCGCGGCGCCAGGAGGCGGGACGCAGAGCCCCCGGCCCGCGGCTGCTTCTGGGACCCCGCGGCCGCGCGAGCGGCAAGGTGAGGCCCCGGGCGAGGGGGCGCGGGGGCGCGTTGGGGACTGAGGGCTCCGGCCGCGGCTGGGACTCATTTCCCGACAGCGGAGGGAGCGGGTGGTGCTGCGGCAAGGCCGCCATCTTGGATTTTTACTCCCCATTTTTCTCTGGAATTATTTTTTGGTGATTAATTTTCTTGGGGGCCGCAGAGGTGTCGCCCGGTGGCGAGGCCCCCCCCCAGCGGCGGCTGGACAGCGGGGCCTCGACTCGCCCCGGAAAGAGCGAGCGGCGCCGGCGGTGAGCGGGGGCGGCGCGCGGGCGTGCGGGGGGCGCCGGGGGGCGCTGGGCGGCGGGCTGGGGGCGGGCCGGCGGTCGGGGACACGGGCCGGGCGGGGGCCGGGGCTGGGGTCGGGGCGGGCGGCGGCCGGGGAGGGGCGCGGCGGCGCCAGGGGGCGCGGGCCTGCAGTGGGCTCCGCCGCCGGAAGGGAGCGGTAGCGGCCGCCGGGCAGCGCTGGGGCGGCCCGCGGCCGCACGAGGGGAGCAGCCCCGCCGCTCGCGATTGGGGGACTCTGTTTTCCCTCTTCTCCAATGGGCAGCCGTGAACGGTCTCGCCCAATCTGCTACCTCGGCCGCGCTCAACTTTGGGTTGTTTTTGTTTGGGCTTGAGCTCCCCTCGCAGAGCTCCTGCGCGCCGTTCCCCCCGTTGCCTCGTCGTCCCTGGACTGGGACTGCGGCCGCGGCCGCCTCCCTGGCCCGACACCCTGCGCGTCGGCCTGTCCCCTTCGCGCTGCCCACCGTCCCCCCGGGCGACTCGATGGTCCGTGCACACATCCAAAGTTAATGTGTGTCGGCGTCGCCCCCACTTCTGGAAGGGAGGGGAACGTGTTTTCAAGATGACAGCTGGACCCAGCTTGCTGGAATAGTAGAGTATAGAAGTTGGACTCCGAGAAATTCACTCTCTCCATTCGGGTTGATTTGACCCTGTTCTGGAGCGATTCCTTCCGATCCATCCAGTGGGGAAACTAGGAATTCTCAGGAGGTGTACCTGTGTTCTTTGGAGTTAATTTTTAAGAACTTGCCAAATGAAATTCACTCGGGGAGAGGGGAATCTTAGCTAGAATAGAGGGCAGATCATTGTTTGTGATCGTGATTCTTCCATCAGGACCTTTTTAGATTTAAACTATTTTGATTTAAAGTATAGTTGAAAATGATCCTGTAGGTGTAAAGACTGCTATGTAGATATGTTAGAGGAAGCAGTGACCAGACGAAACTTTTCCCCATTATTTAATATGGAGAACACGCCTATAACTTTTGATGATTAGCAGTAAAAGCGTAAATATTTTGAAAAGCGAACGTGAAATCATTTTTGAAACAGTCACAGATAATTTGTCCATCTTGAAAAGCGTACCTGAAGAGTTACTTGCTATGGATACGTTTACTTTGTAGCCGAACGTTTAGCAATTTGAACGACAGGTGTGGCCCTGTTACTCTTGGGGCTCCCTGTATTCCAAGATTAAAGTCCACAAACGCTTTAATCCCAGCATGTATGGGAATTCGGACCCATAGCCCAGTTTTTAATCTCTAAGCATACTACATTCTACTCTCCCTTTAATAAACTCTAACCGCACTGGTTTTCTTGGTGCCTATTGGTGACATCCTGTCCAGCATTCCTACACCTTTCCCCTCCCCCTTCACGCTGGTCCTTCAGAAAGACCCAGTGCCAGTGTTAACTGGTGAACCCTTGCACACACAGGTGCAGGGGACGGCCCATTCTGGAGAATGCGCACTTCCTCTGTGTTCCTTGAGCAGTTGTCAGTGTTCTTTTTGGTTATTTACTTGCCCACCACTCAGCTTTCCTGTGAGCTTATTGTTATTCATCTCCTCCACCCAGGGGCAGGTACAGAGTATGTGCTCAATAGACACTTGATGAAAGTATTTATTTATTAATCTTAGTGTTACGGAGCTTAATAGTTTGTATTTAGTTTTTCAGAATATGTCCATTCTAACATTTAAAAACATTGTTGTCTCTAACAAAACAACTTAAAGAGTGAAGAATATTGTGGATATTTATTCTACAAGAGGAGAGGAGAGTAGGGCTCAATTTTTTACCCATAAATTTTGAAACCATCTCTTTCAAAGTCATTTCCAAGTGCTCTCATCTATATTTTCATCTGCCTTCTACACATGGGACTGCTTATGCTTTGAACTCTCAATACTTGAACCAGATGCCAGTGGACAGTCGGGGGGCAGTGGGAGTGGGTTGGCGGCATAGAATATTCATGTGAAGGAAGTGGTAGCAGGTGGTTTGAGCATAGTGTTTTTTGGTTGGGGAATGTTGGTTTGTAAATTTTCCCTTGGGTCATATAAATCTGGGATTGAATCTGATTTTTCTTTATGTATCAGTTTGTGAGTTTATAGGACATACATATATGGCCTGGCTGTGTTGCAAAGACATTTGTGTGTATAGCATCTGAACAGCTCCCTGTCCACTGGAATGCCCTTCCTGTAGCTTACAAGAGCAAATTCTTGCAGATAAATTACACAGATTGCATTATTTTATATGTCCGTTTATTATATATGAGCATTACTTTCTCTCCAGTCTCCAAAATCCTTCTCCATTGGCAGAAGTTAGAGGACTGTGTCAGCTCTAGGGCACTCTAATTGTTGAGTCTTCCGCATGCAAGACGTCTTTGCCACTGTGGCTTAGAGGCACTGTTGGTTACATAGATGTACTAAGTAAATGCAGGTAAAGTGCAGCGTAGCTTTATCTTAGATATGGCTCTGAGCAATAGAAGGAAGGTTCATATATAAGGTGTAACTTAGTTTTTCAGCCATATTTTAGTTGTTTTTTATTTGGGGGGCAAAAGCTTATTTTACTGATATGTCTTGGTGTAGGAAGTGGCTTTCATCGCTCTTAAGCACAAACTCGAATTATTACAACATAAAACTTAAAACTAGCCAATGCACTTCAAATTGCAAGCATTAGAACACAGTGATTTGAAGGCAATTTCTTTATTGGATAGACTGCCAACTTTGAAATCTTAAAATAGATACTTTCGTTTGAAATTGGAAATGTGAATTAAACCCTGCAGTTTTAATGGCCGAGAAGTAGGAAGTAAGTGTGCTAGTGCTTTGTCTAAAGGATTTTTAATGGGGGGAGTTTAACAGCTTTCTTTAAATTCTGCCAACTCAACAGCCCTCCCCCCACCAAAAAAACCCTCTACAAATCTGTTTTAACTTTAGTTCTTACTATAAACCCTTTTTCATTCCCATAATTTGGTGTTTCTTAGGAGATTAGAAGTGTCATCTGAGACGAGAGGTCATACCTGACCAGAATCTGACCCAGTGTTAATCTGTTAACATGGTCAGAGTTTCTCTTTGTCCTAGTCAAATTAAAGAAATTACTTTTCACTTACAAACATATCTTGTTTTATTCATCAGGCACATTCCAAAATTTTAGTCATGCACATTTTATTTTAATTGCATTACAGTATTTTACTATTTTAAAGGTATGCAATAGAGAGTCCATCTGTATAGGAAAGACTCGGTGTGGGAAAGACTCAGCACCTTATTTCTGTAAATCCACCTTAATGTC
Source organism: Smutsia gigantea (assembly GCA_032199065.1). NCBI lineage: Eukaryota > Metazoa > Chordata > Mammalia > Pholidota > Manidae > Smutsia > Smutsia gigantea. The sequence goes on from JAVSCE010018010.1 coordinate 67,889, forward strand.
TAACATTAGCTTTAAAAAAAGACTTTTCTTTTAATACCCATATTATTGCCCAGAAGCAGTAAGTTAGAGGAGGTGTATCATCGTTATATAGTTAATGATGGAACCTGGAACCATTCGCATTAACTCTAAAATATTCTCACAAAATGGGGGGGGGAGTCATTAATTTCCATAGTTATTGGTGCTCTGAATTATGTTTTGCTTCATGATTTTTCTTTAATCTGCTGAAGGGTTCCTAGGATTACTGAACCAATTTGGTCACTCACTGCCTCTGGCTTCTGCCTCTGCCAGCCAGATTTTGGGCTGACTGGTGGCTGTATGAAACTCAAACACTACATAGTCTTCTGGGATTATATATAATTATGACTACTGTATATACATGTAATTCTGGGGCTGATTGAAGGACCATTGGAGTAGGTATCAATGCCTGTGTTCCAGTCTGCTCCGTCATATTTACTTAGGACATTGACAGGACCAAGTCTCAGTTTCTTTGTCTGTAAAGTAAACTTCAATCTCTGAGATCACTTTCAATCCTAAATTATACTTCATCTTTTACACTTAACAGCCACCCTGTTCTCTCACTTCTAAGAGCTATTTTAATCATATTTTGACATTTCTCTATATAGTTAAGCTGTATAGGCCGTGTAGTTTTTCCTCCTTTTTTTGGAATGTTATTAAATTGATACTGAAGCTTACAATCAGTTGAGTTTAGAATTGAGAAACCAGGGTAGATCGGTGGCCCCAACAGCTTGCTGGCTTCCATGTCTGTATGGCCAGTTGCATCTCTGCAAGATGTCTTGTTTTCTGTACTATAATATTGCACTAACATGGGTGGGAAGGGAGGGATAAGAGGGAAAAGGGGGCATTACGATTAGCAGATGTAATGTTGGGGGGGCATGGGGAGGGCTGTACAACTCAGAGAAGACAAGTAGTGATTCTATAGCATCTCAGTACGCTGATGGACAGTGACTGTAATGGGGTTGGTGGGGGGGACCTGATGAAGGGGGTAGTTTAATAACCATAATATTGCACATGTATTGTAGAATAATGATACCAAAATAAATTATTAAAAAAATATATTGCACTAACGAAAAAAGCCAGTGGGCACTGTTGGAAGAAGTACATAGATCTAGGGAGCACTCCCTAGTGGTAACCCTCTTTATTTAGGTGATGCACATGTGGCTTAAGTATTGGAGTAAACCCCAGACTAGTGTGAACAGTAGGGTTTTCCACTGAACCTTACTTAATAGCAATCTGACTTCAGGAAAGCACGTTCATTTCTAAGCCTCAGCCCTTTCATTTGTAGTGGTAATACCTGTCTCACCTCCCTCATAGGATTGCCAAGCTCGTGAACCCTTAGCTGTGTGTGTCAGGGTGAAATAAACACCTGTGTTCTAATTTAGGCATCTTAGTGGATACAAACACCTGGTTATTAGCCCATTGCTAACAGCACAAGGTTTCCCTCTCAGGTCTTAAGCAGGAAGGCCCCTTCAGTAGGAGGATCATTCTGCCCCTATTCTGCACCCTTCTGCTCAGGTCTTCAGAGACTGGGTTTTCACATGCTTCCTTTTGGGTTGGCAAGTGCCTCCCACGACCGCTTCACCTAGTAACCTGCCCGATTTTCTTGAAAGCTGAAACTCTCGTGCGCCCTCTAGTGTTTCCTGGACACAACCAGTATTCCAGCACCATGAACAGTGCCCAGGGGCTTCCCAGTTGGTTCTTGATAAATGTTGTATCGAGTGGATTCTGGGTCTGCAGAATGATTTCTTTTGTTTGTCTGATTTCTGTAACAAGGTTGAAATATCTGATACAACTTAATTTTCTTTTGAGGAGTATTTTTATTTTCATGTTTGTGGTGTTCGATGTGGGATTTTTATTAAGAAAACCAACTTATGTCTCAGGAAGAGGCGTAAAGGGGGCCTGATTAAGCCGGTGAGCCAGTGGAGTCTGGGGCAGAGAGGCCAAATGGACACCTTCTTCTCCTTACCTCTTAAAAACAGAAACAGATCCCATTTGGGGTCCAGGAGGATTTAAACAAAGCCAGTTGCCTCAGAAAATATGTTTGATGGATGTAAATAGATAACAGGAATACCAGGAGTGTTCCTGAACCGAAAAAAAAAGGTGATGATTTCTATATTTATGATTTTGATTTATTTTCCTTGATCATCCAATCTAAAGTCCATTCCCACATTATTCTTTCTCCTAACATCCTATTTATCTCCTTTATAGCTCTTACCAGAATTTACAGTTTCATACTTACTGGATGTTCGCCTCTCATCCCACACTATACTCTGAGCTTCCTGGAATTAGGATCCATGTCTGTTTTGTTCTAGGGACTTATCCTTCAAATATGGGGCAAAAGTATGTTTAAAATTTTGTTTCAGTCAAGATTGTATTGCTTTTTTATGTGGTGTCAAGAGTGTCCAGTCTTGCAACCTGGCCTACACTTAATTTTCTTCTAGTTCTCTAAGGCTTGCTCTCATTTGTAAAATGGGGGTGATGGCAGTATTGTATATATTTAATACTTTCATTCTATATAAATTATATATTATATATTTACATTAAATATTAAATGTGTTTATATTGTATATGTTAAAGAACTGATGAGGGTAAATGAAAGGATGCATGTAAAGTTATCAGCACAGCTCATGGATCATAATAAGAGCAATAGTGTGAAATAGTGCCCAGAAAACTGAGCCAAAAGGTGTCTTTCTTGTGCCCAGGATGCCATATTGTCCCTGTGGCACTCAATTCTTCACTTACGTCTTGCGCAGACATTTACTGAGCTACGTGCTGTACGCTGTGCTGCCCACTTGACAGCACATAGCCCAAGACAGTCCCTAAGTGAGGATGCTACTTTGCAAGACTTGTCTCTCCCACAGTGCCCCTGTATGTGTCTTGCTCATTTCATTTCCTTCCCTCATCTCTCCCCTTTTTCCTTCCATTTAAGTGCCAGTGATAAAGCTCAGATTTTGAGGGTGGATGTGGGGGTTCATGTATTGGTAGCATATTAGAAGAAGTGAATTACTTTGGCTAGGTAATTTATTTCCCTGAGCCTGTTTCTTTTAAACTAAGACTTTTTGCTCGGGAACTCAGTGATTCTTTGAATTGAGAGAATATTGAAATGCTTGGTAAATAATCCTTTGATTAATATTACTCGCTTCATAGTCCATACTTCTCTCCTGAGTTCTAACATCTTATGTATGACAGCGTCACCTGAGTACTGCCACCCTCTTCCAATTTAGGAAATCCATCTTTCCTGCAAACCTGTTCCTTCTGTAGTCCCAAACTCAGTTCATAGCAATCTTGCAGTCTCCCCAACTACAGCTTTTGCCCCAACTAGAGATTTCTGACTCATCTTCATTTCCTTTTTGTCCACACTAACTGCATCTAATTTGTTACCAAATCTTGCCAACCTTTTATTTGAAATCCCAGAGATTTTCTCTCCCTTTCCATCCACTGCTACTGTTGGATTTGAGTTTCTCTCTGCCTCCAGTCACATGCTTTTCCACCAGTGGGATCCTTTTCTAGAGAACGATTGAGCAAACTCTCCAACTTTTCATCTGTATAACAATGAAAAGCACCTACTTTACTCAGTGTGAGAATTAAATGATAATATGAATATAGGAAGCACTAAATGAATGGAGGGGCTATTATTTAAATTGTTGCTTTAAAAATGGAATTTAACAGTAAGAGAAAATGTTTTACCAGAGACATTACAATCTAAATTCTACTGTTGCAAAATCTGTATAGTCCCTCTGAATCTTGATGTGCAAGGTGGAGCTTGGTATGATCTTTAATTATACATTCTTGCCAGAAGACACAGCCCCTTCTCTTCAGGAGCAGTAGGAAACGCAAAGCTGATCTCACTCTGTATTATAAATTAACACCCCCAGTCCTTTTGTATTCTCTTGAAAATTGGTACTTTTTTTAATAGATAAGTTGATGTGATTTTTTTCTTATGGTATTTATGGTAGGATGAGGCATGGAGGGAAGGAAGTTTCTTTAAACAGACATTTAAAGTTTTATGAATAATACCTCAATATGCTTGGCCCTACGTTTCTGCCTTAGTTACTTGAAGAGGCAATTGGAAACCTTTATTTATTAGCAATTTCTGCCCATTTAATTCTTGTTCCAGACTGATGAGGTGGGCCCTATTTTCATTTTACTGATGAGGCATTAGTGCTGTTAAATGACTTGTCCATGGTCGTACCACTAGAGAGTAATGAATGGCACATGGTGTGGGACCCAGGCATTGGACTCCATCCTGAACCATTGTGTGTGCTGCCTCCTGCAAAGTCTACCGTCTGGAAAACACAGCCTTAGCCTTTAAAACTCAGCCCCCAAATCACCTTTTGGAAGTTTTTCCTCACCCTTGTCTTTGCCCAGTAAGAATTGATTATTCTTTGTTAGACTTTACCTAACTTAACAGCTTCTGAGGAACTCTGGGCTGTACATACAGACAAGTGACACTAGGTGGCATCTGTTTATAAAAAGAATAAAATGCTGTTTGGGTCCAGGAAGGAAACAGTCTTGATTTTATTTATAGGCCCTAGTAGGTAAGCAGATGGACCAGGTACAGAGAGATGGGAGGAAGGTTTGTGGTTGTGTTTTATTTTGTTGAGGAATTTCCCTCAACAACCACAATCATATTTTAGAAATAGCTACTGAGACAGTTGGAGATGTGAATCTTGCTTATGTAAAATCCTTTGTTGTGATACATATTGGATGTGGATAAATAAGGTACTATGAAGCAATATTTTCTGTAATGAGGCAAGTAGAGAGGAGTTTATTACATGCCCGGCCATAGATCAGTGGCCCAATAGGTAAGTGTAAATGTTGGGTATGCCTGATCATAGACTTACCAGTAATGGATATTTTGCTGTTTAAAATGTTCTAAGTGAAACATCCTATCTGATTATTTTAGTTTCCTTTTTTAAAATTTTTATATAAACATAAGAGTGTTCATAACACTTCTAAGTAACGTCTTCTTATCTAAGCACAGTGTATGACTTAATTAGGTATGTAACTGAGATGTCATCTTTATCTCTCAGCTTTATCTTCAAAATTTATATAGCTCTCTGTAGCCATGTTTCATACCTGTGGTTGAAGGGGGAGAATTACTTTTCTTTTCAAATGCATTCAAAACAACTTTTTAACAGTGTTTAAAATTGTCTTTCCTGTGACATGTTGGAGTTTTGTGTATTTCTGGAGTCTGGTAGTAAAGCATTTCTGGTTTACTTGTTCATGATTTCTGTATTAGTTTCCTGTGGGTGCTGTAACGCATGACCACAAACTTGGAGACTTAGAACAAGGGAAATGTATTCTCTCTCAGTTCAGAGGCCAGTTCCCCATCAGTTTCACTGGGCCAAAATCAGGATATGAGTAGGACTCCCCCTGGAGGCTCTAGGAGAGAATTGATCCTTCCCTCTACCAGCTGGTGGCTCAGGTGTTCCTTGCTTGAGTCTGCATCCCTCCAGTCTTTGCTTCTAATGTTTGTGGTGTCAAATCTCCAACTGCCCCTCTCTTATAAGGGGACTTGTGATGGCATTTGGAGCTCACCTGGGTCATCAGCTTCATCTCATAATCTGTAATTTAATCACACCTCCAAAGACCCTTTTCCTTATAAACGAACATTTGCAGATTCCAGATTAGGACTGGTATCTTTTGGAGGCTGTTTTCTAGCCTAGTACAGTCTCCTCTGCAGCAGTTAGCACAACCAGCCCAGTGTGCTTGGTGATGCTGTCTCTAGTCACCATTTTGTCCTGAAGGGGTGGGCAAAGCATTATTGTACACAGGTGGGAAACTGGGGGGGATCCGGTGCAGGTCTCTTTACCACCTGAGGCTGCTTGGGAAGCTCTTAAATTGGCTAAAGCAAAATGTGTGAGTTTGACTCTACAAGCTGGGAGAAGAAAGCAGAAATGATACTTTTATAATAACATGACATTAGTAATTATTTTGCTTTGGAGCTTGATGTTAAATACTCAGATTCACATTTGAATTTGTGTGACAGCTCTGGACTTAGAGCAACAGCTCTGCCTTAGGTAAAGGCTCAATTGTGAATTCCCCAGGCTTTTCTTGCAGCACTAATTGAACTCTGACAAGTCATCTAACTTCTCAAATGAGATATATTTCTGACAATATTTATAGGAGCAAATTTTTAACAGGTGTGATCACGAATTCATGGTGGTTTTCTAACACATTGGCAACTGAGGTAGTGCCCTGTCAAATTGTATGGTGTAGCCTTTAATGGACTGTTGAACACTTTGGGCAGTTTTGCAGGGCTTCTTATATTGGCCTGATCATATGAATTATTACTAAAGGATTCCATGGAACCTTGGAGGTATATGGATTTGAAATAGCCATTGATAAAGACTGATTTGGAATTCTTTGATAGAGTGTTGAGTCCTTTTGTAATTGTAGATTTGAGGAAAGGAGCTAATAACCAGATGGGCTTATATGCAGCAGTTAGGTTTCAGACTAGAAAAGGGATGTGTGGTGTGATTGGGGCCTGTAGCGTGTTGGGCCTAGTGCTGGCTTCCAGCTATCAGAAGGTGTGCCTCTGCCCGTGGACACTGCAGTGGGGAAGGCAAGTGCTCGGGTAATTACATTAAGCAGTGGGTACAGTTGTAATAAGCATTGTGAAGGAGAAATGTTAAAGTGTGTAACAAGGCTGTCTGTGGGATGGAGGACTGGGAGATCAGGGGAATGGTGGGCAGATAGGCAGGTCCCAAGTTCAAAGGCCCTGTGTTGTGAGGGCACCAAGCACACCAGAGGGATGTAAATTAGGCTGTGTCTGGAGCAAGGGCAGAGCAGGCAGAGCTGGATCATACAGGACCTTGTCACAATTTCAGAGGACTTTTATTTTTGCTATTGTGTGTAATTTTCACATGTGAGATAGGCTGGCCAGACATGTGAGAGCCCAGAAGGGGAAACCAATTTTTGCTTAGCCACTGGGACAGTGTTGGAACTGATGGGAGCCCGAGTGTTCTCACTCCTGGTCCAGTGTGGCCTCTTTTGTTCTTGGGTGTGTTGGGGTGGGGGGGTGTTTCCTCTTTGGACAGTACTTTCTCTTATTTCTATGCTTCTTCTTGATGCTTGTCTTCCTTGTGCTTATTTTAAATATAAAGTTCCTGGGAGTGTGCGATTGTGACGCCATGAGCATCCCAAAGCCCACAAGTGAAGGTGTCAGAAACTTGTGAAAGTTTCAGTGATGTGGTAGGCTTCGCATTGCCCTAGAAGTCAGATTTTTTAATTGCAGTATTTAAGGTTTTAGAAATTAGCTTTAACTTATATATAAATGATGCAGAGGATTTTGTGAAGTCTGTTTTAGTTTCCTTTATATGTATATACATATATATATATATCAAAATTTTTATTACAAAAGTCATACATGCTCATTTGGAAAAGTTGAACCTTTTGAAGAATATCTCCTATGACAGGAAAAAATTGCTGTTAATCTCATTCTCCAGAGATAATACTGTTAACCATTTGTTTTATTTAATTGTTTTCTTAGCAAATTATAGCTGAGCCACTTAAAAATATTTGCTCTGCTTTTTCTTCATAAAGATTTCCTGAAGTCCTCTAACAAGCTGGAACCTACTTTTTATAATGTGTGTTACCTTTTCCTTTCAACCACTTGAGGATTGTTTTCTCTGCCACTGGATAATTTCTCTAGGATAAATGAAAACAGCTCCACCATGTGTACTGGTACTGGTTTGAGTGTCCTTGGTCCTGGCCGGGAATTATGGTGACATTCTTGATAGTTCTTCAGAATCACGTTTCCTTTTTTCTGACAGATTTTTTTAAACGCTGGTTTGTGTTTAAGACAGTCAACAAAAAACTGTGGTCCAAAAGCTTTAAGTAAAAAAGGGATTGGAACCAGAGTTCTCAAATTGGGCATGAGCAGTTAACTCAAAAGTTACTGAATAGTTTATAATCCCATGTGTGTCCATAAAGGACAGTGACAGGATAGGGGGACACTGACATCTGTTGAGGGCCCGTCACTGCTGGGAATATGAAGTCCGTCACTGTACTTTACATGAACCAAGCACATTTTCTGTGAAACAGTTCTGCTTTCTGTTGAAACTTCTCAAGCATCGGGAGTTTTTTGTTCATTTTCCAATTACAAATAAAGAGGTTCAATAAACATTTTGGGTAAAAAAATTTTTAATGTTAATCCCCAAAGATGGCCATGGCTGTTGGTGATTTGGAATGCATGGTGGTAGTGGTATGTGTGCTTTTTACCTTAGTGATATTATAATATGACCAGAAGTTTCCTTTTTAAATACAACTCTAAATAATTCCTTAAATACTTTCCTCTTTAAATACAACTCTTACTTCAGCAGTTTTCAAGTATGTTCTGTATTATCACAAATTGCCTGCCCTTTCACTTAATGTTTGGCACTAGAATCTGAAGTAACATGCTGCTTTCCCCACCTCATGTTCCAGTGACACCACATAAGGTGGATCTTCCTTTCCTGTTGACTTCAGTGTCAGGCAAACATCTCAAGGGAATGGTACTGCCCATCCCTGAGCACAGTTACACTGTGTTTCCATAGAGACTGCTCACATCATTTTTATGAATACTCATAAAAATACAGGGAGCAAAGCCTTGCTCAGTACCCTCAGGAATTCCACCCCATTACCACACTAAGATGGTCTTGATTATTTCAATCAGAGAATTAACCAATCTTCTACTCATTTAAAAATTGTTAATAAAGATCCATTTATAAACTCTTTCAAAGCGTACTGTTCTCAGATTAACTCACCTATTCCTATCATCTCCCACCCTCTGAATTTAATTTACATATGTTTTTTCTGGCACATGAAATGTCTAAGTCTTTTTCTCTTATTTGAAACAAATGAACTTAAGAACTTAGAGGACTCCTTTTTTATTCCTTATGTTCCTCTCCGCCATCTAATTCTTTGCCCACAAGTCCATGTTTTTAAGATTCCATTTTAGAAGGTCTCTATCATTTCTGAAAGAGGCTCATGGATCGTCAGTGGCCCATTCTGTCCTTGAGTTTCCTCTCATGAAAGAGAGAGGTTTGCCTTCTGAGCATCTGCAGCCCTTTGCAGAGCTGGCCCCTCCCTTCCTGAAGCAGCTTTGTTCTGGCTCCCCCTGTTTCCTCATTGGTTGTTCCTTTTAGGGTCCTCTGCTGCTGGTCCCTCATTTTGATCCCCAAATATTTGGGTGTCTTCTTAGTCCTTAGACTGCCTTCATCTGTAGTCACTCCCTGGGTGATTTCTTCTTGTCCCATGGCTAGAAATAGCATTAGTACTCTGTCTCCATGTTTATATATCCAGCCCGGACCTGTACTGCAGGCCCTTGTATCCATCTGTCAGCATCTCTGCTTGGATTCCAATGGCCATCTCAGACATGACCAAAACCAAACTCTGCACCCATCCACTGTGGAAACCTGATCCTCTGGCAGTCTCTGGCCTCCATACATACTAATTCCATTCTTCCGTTTGGAAGTATGATCAAGTACTCTCTCATATGCTCTGTTAACAGATCTCATCTATCAGGAAAACCTTCAGGAAAAATCCTGAAACCAACCACTTCTCCCACTTCTGCAAACCACCAGTATCTCTTCTGTTTAGTGCAATAGTCTCTTAACCAGTACTTTCTGTCTTACCCCCCAAATTATTAGTGGCTTCATTAGATCTGTTTTGTTGTTGTTGTTGTTGTTTGTTTGTTTGTTTTGAAGGATTCATCTGTGAACTCTTTCCATAGCAGGCAGCTAGCATGAGCCCTTAAAACTGCACCTTGGGTCACACATCACTCCTTCAGTCTCTCGGAGAGTCAGTCTCAGCAGTGGCTTGGAGGCCCTGTTACAGGTTCATTCTTCCAGCAGCCTCTGACTTCCCTCCTGCCTCTCTTTTCCTGCCACACTGGGCTCTGTCTATGCTGGTTCTCAGACGCTTCTCTCCCTCAGTCCTGTACTTGCCCTTCGCCTAGCGCACTCTCCCTGTTGCTGCCTGGCTTCCCCCATCACGCCCCTGTGCCACCAGAAACTCTCCCTGCCACTTAGAAACTGCCTTAGTTTTCCAAGGTGCTAGCATTTATTTGTTAGTTCTTTTCCAGAGTTTTCTTCATTAGAATACAGGCACAAGTGAGGGCACAAATCTTGTTTCATTCATTACTGTATCCTCAGTGCCTGGAGCAGTGTCTAGAATCAGTAGATGTCTAATAATTTTCCTAATATTTTTATATTGGGAAATTCAGAACAGAGAAAGATTTATAGCTTTTATGCCATTTAAGGAATGGCTAGTACTTCCTGCTTGAATTTTTTTTTTTTTTTTGCCAAATTAGGGATGAATTTGAGGTAATTTTTACTTCAGTAGCCAGTTAGCTCAGATACTGTCAACCAATCCAAATCCATGGTGGTATTTGCATGTGAGCCAGCTGTGTTCCAGGCTACAGGACTACACCCTCACTTAGGTTGGGAGGGGGCTTCTGTGGGGGAGCGGTGAAGCCCTTCAGGCTTTGCTAGCCACCTGATGTCTTCAACCCTGTTTCTTCACAGTCTGTACGGCATAGATTTGTGTTAGCTTTTTTTTTTTTTTTTTGCTTTGTAATCAGTGTATTAAGGAGACATTCATACATTTCAAGAATTGCTTAAATCCTGATATCCAGATTTAAGCTTGTGAACATGACTTTTGAACATACAATTAAAGCTATTCATTGTAATTTGCTATACTACCAACATTACAGTTACTTTGGAGCTTAAGTTAAATGGTTTAAAGGAAGCCTGGAACATACCTTAAATACCTTCTGATCTCATACATGCAGTTCCCCATATAAATGTCTTATCACTAACTTCTATGGTACTCTGCTCCAGAAGTCACTTCTTGAGACTTACTGTGGTCCAGAGAAAAAAAATATGTAACCAGGACTGGTATAATTAAATGTATTTAAAGAAAAAAAAAGATGGCGCAAAAGGGAATGCAGTGCTACAAGTGCAAGCCCTCAAGAAGCAGCTTATTATGATAAACTCCTTTAGAAAGGTATCATTTCCTATCACTGATACCACAGGCTAAATTATATAGCATGCCATCTTTTTCACAGTTGAGGCAAGAGAATGCAGAAGCATCACAATGAAAAATCTCACTCAGTGTAACTACTATTAGAGACCAACACTCTCTACAAATTCAGTTATTTGATTGCCAGTTAAATACAGTTTTAACTTTCAAAGCTTAACAATTAAGGGTCACACACTGAAATCAGTACATACACCTAGCATTTCATTCTAAGAAATTTCTTGTACACAGCTGAAATCAGTTACAAGATACAACCTAACAAATACTAGGGGATATTTTTTTTTAAGTAGTTTTTTACAGGTATTAAATTTATCTTGCACACTTAAGTCATACATAATTTGAGTTTATTCTTCATTTAACTTTAAAAAAACACTACTATAGTTGAGTATTAAAACAATGTCAAGTAGTGAGCTATGGTTATAGTCCTTCAATAATCATTCACTACTGCATATAAAACACCAACAGTGAGTGTCATATTCACTGGCCCCATCATCATATTCATATGCTTCTCCATTGTAATGGCGCCGTCTTTCCTGATTTGGATCAAAGTCCACCAGTTCTACCTGGTCCATTTCATCAGTCTCTTCTACTTCCTTCCTCTCAGGGAGGAGTTTTTCCAACAAAGAGAGTTTATCCAGTGAAAGAAAGCCATTCTCAGGAAAGTTTACCTTAAATTCGATGATTAGGTGACCCTTTTCATTTTCATATGGTCTACAATAAATTGGCATGCCTTCATTTAGCACACACTTAATATCTCCATGTTTGACAATCTGACCTGGATGAGAGGTGATGACTATGGTTTGGTTGTCAAGAGTAGATATTGGCTTTTGGAAGCCACACAATGCTTCAACCAGCTGTATGTCCATACACATGAAAAGGTCTTCTTCCCGTCGAGTAAAAACAGCATGGTCCTTCTGATCTAAAACAATGATAATATCCCCAGGCTCCAGTCCTGGTTTTTGGTCTCCTTCACCGTGGAATGTTATCTTCTGGCCATCTTTCATGCCTTTGTCAATGTGAACTTCTAGAATCTTCTTCTCTCGAACTATCTTCCTTCCATTGCAGCTTTTACATCTATCTTTAGGACTGATCCGTTCCCCGTGGCCCTGGCATTCCATGCACACAGACTGAATTTGCTGAACCATTCCAGGCCCTGTCTGATGAATTCTTACTTGCATTCCAGTGCCTCGGCAATTGGGACAGCATTCTACTGCTCCTTTCTTACCACCTCGGCCTTCACATTTGTCACAAATCACATTCTTTTGCAGAGCTAGTTTTCTTGTTGCACCATTATATAAGTCTTCTAAGGTTACTGAGAGTTGATGCACAACGTTTTTACCTCTCCTTTCTCTCTGCATCCTTCCTCCTCCTCCAAAAAACATATCAAAGATGTCCATGGGGGAGCCAAAACCACCACCTGCTCCACCTTTTTTAATTGCCTGTTCTCCTCCTTTGTCATATAATTCCCTTTTCTTTGCATCAGAGAGTACTTCGTGAGCTTGAGAAATCTGTTTAAACTTCTCTCCTTCATTTGGATTCTTATCAGGGTGGTACTTCAAAGCCAGTTTCCTGTAAGCCTTTTTCAATTCTTCCTGGGTGGCATTGGGTTTGACCCCCAAAACATCATAGTAAGTGGTTTCTTTCACCATTTTCTACAACTGGTAAGCAGGCCGGGGCCGGTGTGGGGGTAACGGGAAGGAGCGTGTTGCTGTGCGCAGCTCGAGTAGCCACCACCTCTCCAGCTCTCACCAAGTGTTCTGGAAAGTTCCCTGTGTTAGCTTTTGAAATGCCAACTCCACCTTTAATGTGTGCTTGTCCTGCTTGTAGTCTTACAGGAAAGGCCCAGCCAACAAGAACAGATTCTACACTCATGAGGGCAGAACAGATAGATGATCAATTAGTATATATTCATTTTGAGCTAAAAATTTATAGATAACCCAAAAATTTCTGATAGCTTTATTAGAATTGCTCTTTCAAAATACTCATTTGTGAGCTTAAGTGAAGTCCTTTGCCTGGTGACAGCTGTCATCATCTGGATGAGTGGAGAGTATTGGAGCCTCCACTAGATTATATCAAGACACTGCCATGTACTCATATTTGTGAAAGTCAGCCACATTCTGTGAGTGACAGACTGCCTGTTGTTAAGATACTTTAATAGTATCAGTTACAAATAGTATCAGTTGGAAGTGATGTAAATGAGACCTAAGGTTAAGAATTTGCTCCAATGTGAATCATTAACCACATTTAGTTGAAATTATGTATCAGTTAAAGGATCTTAGTCTCCTCCATGAACTTGACTGAAGTGTGCCACTAAAATGATTTATTGGTGAACTTCTCCTAATTCTCAGGAAGAAAATTAGTTTGATAAGGTATAATTTCTCAAATTAAAAATTTTTGTTCCATAGTTTTTCTTTAAAATTCAGTATCACACTTCCGGGAAGATGGCGGCGTGAGCAGGGTGGCAGAAATCTCCTCCCAATACTATATTTATCTACGAAAATACAGCAAATACATGTATTCCTAAAAGAGAGACCAGAATACACAGGAAAGCACACAGCGTGCAGCTACACCCGAGAGGACTCAGCACCCCAAGAGGCGGGTAAGATACGGAGCTGCGACCCGGCGGGACCCGAACTCTCCCCCACCCCAGCGCACCGGCAGGAGGAGAGGATTCAGAGCCGGGAGGGAGTGGAAGTACAGGCCTGTGAAATAACCAGCCCTGGTGATCTGCGCAGGGAGCACTGACACACATCGCGCAGTGCAGCAGACATTGGAGAGACAGAGGGGCAGGATCTGAGCAGAAATGCGCCAGGGTGCTTGCAGCCGGCTCCCGGGAGGAAAAAAAAAAGTGCGCGCTTTCTTCAGCGTTCTTAAAGAGACAGGAGCCCAGCAGAGGAGCCGGATCGCCCCGGCACACTCAGCCCAGCAGGCTGGGAGTCCTGGGGAGTTTCAGACGCCTTAGCTGGCGACTGGGGAAGCGTGGCCGTACTTACACTTCTCACTGAGATCAACAGCCTCCCATTCGTTCCCACCCCGGCCAGAGCGATAAAGGGCCCTGCGGAGCGGCGCGGCCACGGCTGCGGAATAGTGGGGCAACAGCGCCACCTACAGCATTCCCACAGAATCTACTCCCGGTGGGCGTTTTTTTTGTTTTGTTTTGTTTTTTGTTTTTTCTTTTCTTTCTTTTTTTTCTTTCTTTCTTTCTTTTTTTTTTTCTTTTTTTTTCTTTTTAAAGTCTTAAAGAGCCCAGCTGACATACGTGGCAACTACCAGCGACCACTTCTATAGCCATGAAAAGACAGAGGAATATGGTTCAGACCAAAATCAACCAGACAACCCCAGAGAGGGAGTCTGAAGGGATGGAAATGCACAGTCTTCCTGAAAAAGAATTCAGAATAGAAGTCATAACCATGCTGATGGACCTACAGAGAAATGTGCAAGAGCTGAGGGAGGAAGTGAGGGAAGTGAGGAAAGACAATGCAGAAATCAGACAAGCGATCAACGAGCTTAACAGCAGACTGGATCAGATGAAGAGACTGTTAATGGAATAGAAATCAGAGAACAGGAATACAGAGAAGCTGAGGCAGAGAGAGATAAAAGGATATCTAGGAATGAAAGAATATTAAGAGAACTGTGTGACCAATCCAAACGGAATAATATTCACATTATAGGAGTACCAGAGGAAGAAGAGAGAGAAAAAGGGATAGAAAGTGTCTTTGAAGAAATAATTGCTGAAAACTTCCCCTCGCTGGGGAAGGAAACAGTCTCGCAGTCCACGGAAGCCCACAGATCTCCCAACACAAGGGACCCAAGGAAGACAACACCAAGACACGTAATAATTAAGATGGCACAGATCAAAGATAAAGACAGAGTACTAAAGGCAGCTAGAGAGAGAAAAAAGATCACCTACAAATGAAAACCCATCAGACTATCATCAGACTTCTCAACAGAAATCTTACAGGCCAGAAGAGAATGGCATGATATATTTAACGTTATGAAACAGAAGGGCCTCAAACCAAGAATATTGTATCCCGCATGATTATCGTTTAAATATGATGGAGGGATTAAATAATTTCCAGACAAACGAAAGTTGAGAGAGTTTGCCTCTCATAAACCACCACTACAGGATATCTTAAATGGACTGCTCTAGAGGGAAGCACTCCTAAGGCTAAAAAGATGTCACCAGAGAAAATAAAATCATAGCAAAGAAAGCAGACCATCCAAATACTAACAAAAGGCAAAGAATAAAATACCTAGTATATAAAGAATGGAGGAGGAAAATAAGAAGGGAGAGAAATAAAGAAACATCAGACAGTGTTTACAATTACTTAACAAGAAAGTTAAGTTAGATTGTTAGATAGTAAAGAAGGAACCCTTGAACCTTGGTAACCACGAATCTAAAGCCAGCAATGGTAATAAGTACATATCTATCAATAATCACCCTAAATGTAAATGGACTGAATGCATCAAAAAAAGACACAGAGTAACAGAATGGATAAAAAAGCAAGACCCATCTATATGCTGCTTACAAGAGACTCACGTCAAACCCAAAGATATACACAGACTAAAAGTGAAGGGATGGAAAAAGATATTTCATGCAAACAACAAGGAGAAAAAAGCAGGTGTTGCAGTACTTGTATCAGACGAAATAGACTTCAGAACGAAGAAAGTAGCAAGAGATAAAGAAGGACATTACATAATGATAAAAGGTTCATTCCAACAAGAAGATATAACCATTATAAATATATATGCACCCAACACAGGAGCGCCAGCATATGTGAAACAAATACTAACAGAAGTAAAGGAGGAAATAGAAAGCAATGCATTCATTTTAGGAGACTTCAACACACCACTCACTCCAAAGGACAGATCAACCAGACAGAAAATAAGTAAAGACACAGAGGCACTGAACAACACACTAGAACAGATAGACCAAACAGACATCTACAGAACTCTACACCCAAAAGCAACAGGATACACATTCTTCTCAAGTGCACATGGAACATTTTCCAGAATAGACCACATACTAGGCCACAAAAAGAGCCTCAATAAATTCAAAAATATTGAAATCCTACCAACCAACTTCTCAGATCACCAAGGTATAAAACTAGAAATAAATTTTAGAAAGAAATCAAAAAGGCTCACAAATACATGGAGACTTAACAACACTCTCCTAATTAATCAATGGGTTAACGACCAAATCAAAACAGAAATCAGAGAATATATGGAGACTAATGACAACAACAACACAAAGCCACAACTTCTGTGGGACGCAGCAAAGGCAGTTCTAAGAGGAAAGTATATTGCAATCCAGGCCTATTTAAAGAAGGAAGAACAATCCCAAATGAGTAGTCTAAAGACACAATTACTGAAATTGGAAAAAGAAGAACAAATGAGGCCCAAAGTCGCCAGAAGGAGGGACATAATAAAGATTAGAGAAGAAATAAATAAAATTGAGAAGAATAAAACAATAGAAAAAATCAATGAAACCAAGAGCTGGTTCTTTGAAAAAATAAACAAAATAGATAAACCCCTACCCAGACTCATTAAGAGAAAAAGAGAATCTACACACATAAACACAATCAGAAATGAGAAAGGAAAAATCACGACGGACCCCACAGAAATACAAAGAATCATAAGAGAATATTATGAGAATCTATATGCTAACAAGCTGGAAAACATAGAAGAAATGGACAACTTCTTAGAAAAATACAACCTTCCAAGACTGACCAAGCAAGAAACAGAAAAATTAAACAGACCAATCACCAGCAAGGAAATTGAATCGGTAATCAAAAAACTACCCAAGAACAAAACCCCCGGACCTGATGGATTCACCTCTGAATTCTACCAGACATATAGAGAAGAAATAACACCATTCTCCTTAAAGTTTTCTAAAATATAGAAGAGGAGGGAATACTTCCAAACTCATTCTATGAAGCCAGCATCACTCTAATACCAAAACTGGGCAAAGACCTCACCAAAAAAGAAAATTACAGACCAATATCCCTGATGAACGTAGATGCAAAAATACTCAACAAAATATTAGCAAACCGAATTCAAAAATACATCAAGAGGATCATACACCATGATCAAGTGGGATTCATCCCAGGGATGCAAGGATGGTACAACATTCGAAAATCCATCAACATCATCCACCACATCAACAAAAAGAAGAACAAAAACCACATGATCATCTCCATAGATGCTGAAAAAGCATTTGACAAAATTCAGCATCCATTCCTGATTAAAACTCTCAACAAAATGGGTATAGACGGCAAGTACCTCAACATCATAAAGGCTATATATGACAAACCCACAGCTAACATCATACTTAACGGCGAGACGCTGAAAGCTTTTCATCTAAGATCGGGAACAAGACAGGGATGCCCACTCTCTCCACTGTTATTCAACATAGTACTGGAGGTCCTAGCCACAGCAATCAGACAAAACAAAGAAACACAAGGCATCCAGATTGGTAAAGAAGAAGTCAAATTGTCACTATTTGCAGATGACATGATACTGTACATAAAAAACCCTAAAGATTCCATTCCAAAACTACTAGAACTAATATCTGAATTCAGCAAAGTTGCAGGATACAAAATTAACACACAGAAATCTGTTGCTTTCCTATACACTAATGATGAACTAACAGAAAGAGAAATCAGAAAAACAATTCCATTCACAATTGCATCAAAAAGAATAAAATACCTAGGAATAAACCTAACGAAGGAAGTGAAAGACCTGTACTCTGAAAACTACAAGACACTCCTAAGAGAAATTAAAAGGACACTAACAAATGGAAATGCATCCCATGCTCTTGGCTAGGAAGAATAAATATTGTCAAAATGGCTATACTACCTAAAGCAATCTACAGATTCAATGCAATCCCTATCAAAATACCAACAGCTTTCTTCAATGAACTGGGACAAATAATTCTAAAATTCATATGGAACCACAATAGACCCCGAATAGCCAAAGCAATCTGAGAAGGAGGAATAAAACAGGGGAATTATGCGCCCTGACTTCCAACTCTACTACAAATCCACAGTAATCAAGACAATTTGGTATTGGCACAAAAACAGACCCACAGACCAGTGGAACAGAATAGAAAATCCAAACATTAACCCAAACATATACAGTCAATTAATATTTGATAAAAGTGCCTTGGATATACAATGGGGAGATGACAGCCTCTTCAGCAGCTGGTGTTGGAAAAACTGGACAGCTACATGTAAGAGAATGAAACTGGACTACTGTCTAGCCCCATACACAAAGGTAAACTCAAGGTGGATCAAAGACTTGAATGTAAGTCATGAAACCATAAAACTCTTAGAAAAAAACATAGGCAAAAATCTCATGGACATAAACATGAGCAACTTCTTCATGAACATATCTCCCTGGGCAAGGGAAACAAAAGCAAAAATGAACAAGTGGGACTATATCAAGCTGAAAAGCTTCTGTACAGCAAAGGACACCATCAGTAGAACAAAAAGACATCCTACAGTATGGGAGAATATATTCATAAAAAACGTATCTGATAAGGGTTGACATCCAAAATATATAAAGAACTCATGCACCTTAACAAACAGAAAGCAAATAATCCAATTAAGAAATGGGCAGAGGACATGAATAGACACTTCTCCAAAGAAGAAATTCAGATGGCCAACAGGCACATGAAAAGATGCTCCACATCGCTAATCATCAGAGAAATGCAGATTAAAACCACAATGAGATATCACCTCACACCAGTGAGGATGGCCAACATCCAAAACACAAACAACAACAAATGTTGGCGAGGATGTGGAGAAAAGGGAACCCTCCTACACTGCTGGTGGGACTGCAAATTAGTTCAACCATTGTGGAAAGCAGTATGGAGGTTCCTCAAAAAACTCAAAATAGAAATACCATTTGACCCAGGAATTCCACTCCTAGGAATTTACCCTAAGAATGCAGCAGCCCAGTTTGAAAAAGACAGATGCACCCCTATGTTTATTGCAGCACTATTTACAATAGCCAAGAAATGGAAGCAACCTAAGTGTCCATCAGTAGATGAATGGATAAAGAAGAGGTGGTACATATACACAATGCAATATTATTCAGCCATAAGAAGAAAACAAATCCTACCATTTGCAACAACATGGATGGAGCTAGAGGGTATTATGCTCAGTGAAATAAGCCAAGCCGAAAAAGACAAGTATCAAATGATTTCACTCATATGTGGAGTATAAGAACAAAGAAAAAATACTGAAGGAACAAAACAGCAGCAGACTCACAGAACCCAAGAACGGACTAATAGTTACCAAAGGGAAAGGGACTGGGGAAAATGGGCGGGAAGGGAGGGATAAGAGGGAAAAAGGGGCATTACGATTAGCAGATGTAATGTTGGGGGGGCACGGGGAGGGCAGTACAACTCAGAGAAGACAAGTAGTGATTCTATAGCATCTCACTACGCTGATGGACAGTGACTGTAATGGGGTTGGTGGGGGGGACCTGATGAAGGGGTAGTTTAATAATCGTAATATTGCACATGTAATTGTAAATTAATGATAATAAAATAAATTATATTAAAAAAAAATAAGAAAATAAAGCAAATACAATGAATCCTGAAAGAGCAACCAGAAGGAAGACTGCTACAGACTGCCTACATCTGGGGAAAAGAGAAGACCTCACAGAAAATTACAGTATCTGAAATGAAAAATACAGTGGAAGTATTTCAAAGCAGATTAGAGGATGTAGAGGAGATGGTAAATGAAACAGAAATTAGAGAACAGAAATACAAAGAAGCTGAAGCACAGAGAGAAAAAAAGATCTCTAGGAGTGAAAGAATATTAAGAGAACTGTGTGACCAATCCAAATGAACAATATTCATGTTACAGGGGTACGAGAAGAAGAAGAGAGAGAAAAAGGGATAGAAAGTGTCTATGAGGAAATAATTGCTGAAAACATCCCCAATCTGGGCATGGTAGTGCACAGATCTCGCAACACAAGAGACCCAGGAAAAACAAAACCAAGACATATAATAGTTAAAATGGCAAAGATCGAGGACAAGGACAGAGTATTAAAAGCAGCCAGAGAAAGAAAAAAGATCACATACAAAGGAAAACTTATCAGACTATCATCAGACTTCTCAGCAGAAACCTTACAGCCCAGAAGGGAGTGGTAGCATGATATATTGAATGCAATGAAACAGAAGGGCCTTGAACCAAGAATTCTCTACCCACCAAGATTATCATTTAAATTTGAAGGAAGGATTGAACAATTTCCAGATAAGCAATAGTTGAGGGAATTTACCTCCCACAAACCATCTCTACAGAGTATTTTGGAGAGACTACTATAGATGGAGGTGCTCCTAAGGCTAAATAGCTGTCACCAGAGAAAATAAAACCACAGTAAAGGACGTAGACCAATTAATTACTAAGCAAATGCAAAATTAAATCAACTAATACAAAGTTAGTGAAAGGATACACAAGGAGTACAAAATATGACAGCCAACAGAAAAAGAATGGAGGAGGAGGAAAAAGAAGGGAGGGAAAAAAAAAAGAACCTTTAGATTGGGTTTGAAATAGCATACTAAGTGAGTTAAGTTCGAGTGTTCAATAGTAAATAAGCTACCCTTCAACCTTTGATAACCACAAATCTAAAGCCTGCAATGGCAATAAGTACATATTTACTGATAATCACCCTAAATGTAAATGGTATGAATGCACACTAAAAAACATAGAGTTACAGAATAGATAAAGAAAAAAAAACAAGACACATCTATATGCTGCCTACAAGAGACTCACTTCAAACCCAAAGGCATACACAGACTAAAAGTGAAGGGATGGAAAAAGATATTTCATGCAACTAATAGGAAGAAAAAAGCAGGAGTTGCAGTACTTGTATCAGACAAAATAGACTTCAAAACAAAGTCACAAGAGACAGAGAAGGACATTACATAATGATAAAGGGGTCAGCACAACAGGAGGATATAATCATTATAAATATCTATGCACCCAACATAGGAGCACCTACATGTGTGAAACAAATACTAACAGAATTAAAGGGGGAAATAGAATGCAATGTATCATTTAGACTTCAACACACCACTCACTCCAAAGGACAGATCAACCAGACAGAAAATAAGTAAAGAGACAGAGGCTCTGAGCAACACATTAGAAGAGATGGACTGAACAGACATCTACAGAACACTCCACCCAAAAGCAGCAGGGTACACATTCTCCTCAAGGGCACATGGAACATTTTCAAGAATAAATCATATACTAGTCCACAAAAAGAGCCTCAGTGAATTCAGAAGGATTGAAAATGTACCACCTAGCTTGATAGACCACAAAGGTGTGAAACTAGAAATAAATTATGCAAAGAAAACAAAAAGGCCCACAAACACATGGAGGCACCATAGATCAGTGGAGCAGACCCAGAGATCAAAGGAACAGAATAGAGAGCCCAGATATAAACCCAAGCATATATGGTCAATTAATATATGATAAAGGAGCCATGGATATACAATGGGGAAATGATAGCCTCTTTAACAATTGGTGTTGGCAAAACTGGACAGCAACATGTAAGGGAATGAAACTGGATTATTGTCTAATTCCATACACAAAAGGAAATTTGAAATAGCTCAAAGACCTGAATGTAAGTAATGAAACCATAAAAGTCTTAGAAGACAACATAGGCAAAAATCTCCTGAATATAAACATGAGCAAGTTTTTCCTGAACGGATCTCCTCGGGCAAGGGAAACAAAAGCAAAAATGAACACATAGGACTATATCAAGGTAAAAAGCTTCTGTACAGCAAAGGACACCATCAGTAGAACAAAAAGGCATCCTACAGTATGGGAGAATATATTTGTAAATGATATATCCAACAAGGGGTTAACATCCAAAATATATAAAAAACTCACATGCCTCAACAACCAAAAAGCAAACAACCTGATTAAAAAACGGGTGGAGGATATGAACAGACAAATCTCCAAAAAAGAAATTCAGATGGCCAACAGGCACATGAAAAGATGCTCCACATTGCTAATCATCAGGGAAATGCAAATTAAAACCACAATGAGATATCACCTCACACCAGTTAGGATGGCCAACATCCAAAAGACTAGGAATAGCAAATGCTGGTAAGGATGTGGAGAAATGGGAACACTTCTACATTTTTGGTGGGAATGTAAAGTAGTTTAACCATTGTGGAAAGCAATATGGAGGTTCCTCAAAAAACAAAAAATAGAAATGCCATTTGACCCAGTAACTTCACTCCTAGGAATTTACCCAAAGAAAACAAGATCTCAGATTCAAAGAGACGTATGCACTGCTATGTTTATCTCAGCACTATTTACAATAGCCAAGAAATGGAAGCAACCTAAGTGTCCATCAGTAGATGAATGGATAAAGTAGATGTGGTACATATACACAATGGAATATTACTAAGTCATAAGAAGAAAACAAATCCTACCATTTGCAACAACATGGATGGAGCTTAGAGGGTATTATGCTCAGTGAAATAAGCCAGGCAGAGAAAGACAAGTACCAAATGATTTCACTCATTTGTGGAGTGAAAAGCAAAACTGAAGGAACAGAACAGCAGCAGACTCACAGACTCCAAGAAGGGACCAGAAGTTACTAAAGGGGAAGGCTTGGGGAGGATGGGTGGGGAGGGAGGGAGAAAAGGATTGAGGGGCATTTTGATTGGCACACATGGTGTGTGTGTGGATCTCGGGAAAGCCTAAAATTTAGCTAATCTTAAACTTCCATTGTGTAATTCCTTGTTTTTATAGGATGTATTCACTCTAATCAAGGAAGCTGGAGGTAAAATAGAAAATTTTGTGTCTTGTTGCAGTGCCACGAATTCTGTCCTCAAAATATGGTGCTGTTTCTCAAGCTGATACAACTCATATATCTTCAAGATGACAAAAGTGAATACATGTGGCAGGCTTCAGAGGTCGGTTGCTCTTTTGAGAATCTTATTTTTATCCTGGGGTCAACAGAAAACTATGGGCTACAAGTCCATGACAAATGGTGGGACTATGAGTTTCTCCAATTTCCTTGTGCCACCCAGGCAATTTATACTACTTAGTATTTGTCACCCACCAAAGTACAGGTAGAGCTGCAGGCAGGTGCTTAGCATGTTCCCTTAGAACTGCCTATACCACATGTACCCTCAGTCTGAATCACCTGCAGTGGTCTGTAACCACAGGGCCTGCAGGATATCCACTCCCAGGATATATTTAGGGATGGCAAAAATGTACACAGCACACTCCCTTTGGGGTAAATAAACACCCTATCTCCAAAGGAATTTGAGATTTCTTCACTCTAATTGCCTTACCCTCATAGCCATCTATCACAACAGGGGTCTCAGGAAAATGCTCAGGGTTGCCATAAATCAGAGAACATTCAGCTCCTGTATCCACCAGTGCCAGAACACATTGTACATTCTCAGAGGACCAATGAATTGCTAATTCTACATGTGTTCTACAGTCCCCACCATGTCCCACAAGGTGGGGGCTTTGCCCCCCTCCCCCAGTCAAACTACAATGCCCTATTGTTCTCCTGTGAAGGTGAGGGCCCAGGTAGAGCTTGAGTGTCCCTCAGAAAGTCTTGCACGGACATGGGGCTTTGACTCTGACTCCCATGTCCTGGACCTCAGTGGCTAGAACTTCTTATCTGGCTTTAATTGGTGTCACAGTTCTAACAGGATCCTACTGGGCTGCCCATCAAGTTTTCCTTTTACTACCTGTGCCTTTATCAAATCAACCCACATCTGGGTCTTTGAGACCTTCACGGAGCCCTTTGCACCTCTCCTTTCAGTCTTGGCCTGTACTTCCTTCCACGCTCTTATTGTTTCAACCTCCCCCAGATCTGCTAAAGTATGAGTAGCCTCACTTATGGGTTGCCCTATGTGGGGGGCAAGAATAGTCACTAGGGACCCAAAGAGATGTGGGAGCTGTATGCAGCACCAGGTTTCTCTTTCCTATGGTGAACAACCCCTCATCAGGGCCCTGGGGGTCCATATCATAGATGATATTTTTCATGCCCAACTCCCATAACACTTGCTGCAGTTCTGCACACATTCTCCAGCTAGTGGGTAAGTATGGTAAATCACCCTGATTAGGCCAAACTGCCCTGATGGCTGCTGTCAGCCAAACCAGAAGCACCTGATTCCCTGAAGTGTGATGGGCACATTGCATCTGCTGCCGGAGGGAAGGGTGAGTCATCAGGGAAACCAGTCTACCCATTTCAGAACCTCACATAACAATGTTTTCCACTCCCATATTCCAAAGACAGAAAAGCCCTGTAGGCAGAGGTTCTGACTGCTTCTGCTGAATCTGGATGGTCCTGTCCACCAGCTCATCCTGGGTGTAGGGGCGGAGCATCGAGTGCTCTACACCTTGGGGAGGGGGTTGCTGCTCCTCCCCCTGAGGAGCCTGTGTTTGTCATGTTTTTATTTTCTTAATTACGATTAGGCGGGCCTTTAATGCAGAAGAGGCTGATGCCTCAGGCGGCCGCTTGGCAGAAGTTCTGCTCTCGGCCCCACACCCTCATCCTCCCCAGACATCTTCTCTACCATGTTCAGGGCTGAAGATACTGCTCCTTCCTCCCCCTCCCTCACAGCCTCCTGCAAAGCGGGTTCTCCTGATGTCTCCTCCCTCGCTGCTAATGTGTCTTCCAGGAGCACAACCTGTCTTCTCAGTAACTGTCTCTTTCTTAAGGGCATCCCATAGGTCATTGCCCAGCTCCTGCAAGCGATGCCCAAGTGGGTCTCTCTCCTCGATAACCATTGCACTAACTCGATAAACAAACATCCTACAATCCCAGCTGCAACATGGCTACTCAAGGCCACTAAGCAGTCTTCTATCTTATGGAGGGCTAATTCCACAGTTTCCATTGTCTCCACCCTTCCCCAATCCTGGGGAAGGTCCCATCCATCTAGGAATGGGGAAGGTCCCACCCATCTAGGAGGTGCTTTACTCTAGACCAATTTCCCACTAGTGGTTCCCAAGTGGAAGTCACATGCATAGGGGGCTCCCGGGTAACTTCGCGTCATCAACCGCTGCCGGAAGGGTGAATCATCACCCGCCAATGCAGCGGCCACCAGGGCCTCCCCACCGTCCACAGAGGGGTTTCCTGGTATCTCCCCACCATCTCTAGGGACAGCTCGCCTAAGCACTGCACAGGTTCCCAGAGGAGGTGACTTGTCAATTTTAAAATATCACTGTGTCTGGTAGCCCTTGTAAGTGGGGACTGACAACGTGATAACAAGAGTGGAAGAGAAAAAATGACAAAGGCAGATTGAAGAACTTAAATGTTCGGTGACAAGATCAGTAGCATAGGGACAAAAAAATAAAAGGAGCATCAGTAACCCAGCAAAATCACAGAGATTCATATTGGTGTATTTAATAAACTTTCCCTGTGCCTCTGTTGTATGCCAGGCACTGCACTGGGTGCTCAGAATGCAAGCCCTTGGAGAGCCAGCATTTAGCTATAAATAAGACTATGTAAAGAATGAGGTCTATTCTTGCCTGTTGAGTTCTTGCTCCCTGACCCCCTGGTCATCCATGATGATCCACAACTGAAGCTACCTCTTCTCTTCTACTCTTGTGGCATCCTGCCACAATTTTTTTTGCATCTTTTGTCACAATTTGATGATAATTTTGTAATTCTGTTTCTACCAAGAGGCTATAAGTTTGTGGAGGACAGAAACACATCTTTTTTCACTCTCGCTATACCCAGCTACCCAGAAGGAAGAAGCTGCTCAGTTAAGTGCAAGTTGTTTGAATGCACTGAATGAAGAAGACCTAATGACCAAAAGCCCTGGGACTGACAGGCAGGGCCCCTGAGCATCCTGGAGACATGGGAGACACTGGTCTCTGTGCTCACATCACAGCCTTGGAATATCAACATTCATTCCCATTTGGGAGCATAATGGGAGGAACCTTAGGAAACAGACTCTGTAGTTCATGGGGAGAATTCCCAGTGGGTTCAGGGTGACTGAACCTGATCCTTCAGTGAGAGCCCTGGGCATGTATATGGGGAGGGAGCTGGCTTGAGGACCTGCAGTGGGTTTCACAGTCCCAAATTAGTGTAGTATCGCCCAGAAAGTGATGAATCATCAGCCTTTCCTCATTTGTGAAGCCTTATTAATATCACCCTAGACATCAGCTGGGGATTTTCCTGACACTCATAGTTATGGCTGATATCTCCATCCAACTAGCTCGAGTAATTAAGCACATTCTGGGTGTGAGACTAAGGGAAGTCTCCCCACTTTTTCAGTTTTTCTGTCTAAATCTTCTGTAATAAGTATATTTGGGTTTTACTTATTAGAAAAGTCATCCATTTTATTTTTAAAACATGAATACACAAACTACGGCTGGTTCTTACTTCCTTTATACAATTTTCTCTACAAAATGACTGAAAATCTCTATAAAATGAGTTACATTATCTCCTAGCCATTGTAAGTTGTCTCTGGGCTGTCCAGAAAACACTGATCACGTTGTCAGAGCTCCGAAAGGCAGCGTTCCACATCATTGGAGGTTAGGCTGCCCTCTGTTGGACACAGAACCACACGGCAAGGTTGGAAGTTGGGCTCTGGTTTCTTCCAGATTCCCTTCGGAATACTTGCGTTTTTACAACTGAATGGTACCACTCTACAGACACCCCGAAGATAAGCTGGAGAAGAAACTATGCGGAAAATATGTCAGTTTCTGATATGCCACACAGTTCTTTGCTTAATAATTCTATTCTTATTACTAAAATACACAAAACACTTTGTTAAGTCAATGCTATGTTGCAGGCTATATTATCCTGGAATGATGAGAAAACTGAGGCTTACAGAAAAGCAATGAATAGTCAAAGGTCACAAGGTATATCTGTTGGGTGTCACATAGTCACAAACTAACAATTGTGCATCTACTATGAGCCAGTCATAGAGAAATAGTTTACTCTGCAGAAAGTATTGCAGTATAGAATGATGATTGCTGGGATAGAGGTGTACCCCCTCAGCTGCCATAATACCTGGAATGCATTTTGTCTGGACTAGGGCAGATGGAAAAGTTTCCCAGAAGAAAATATGATTGAACTGAGCCCCTAAAATACAATGTCTCTAACTCAGGAAGTCGGAGGAGATTACAATTAGTCAGAATAGAGAAGAGAAAGACCCCCCACCCCGAACCTCTCCACACACACATACCAAGTATGAGACTCCAGGTAGAAGAGAGATGGACATGGTATGCTCTGTTCTACAGCCAAGTCTGGAGTCTTCATTAGATTAGATGACAAGTTTTCTAGAATGTGATAGTTACTGCTTTGGACAATATAAATGCATTTTAAACTAGCAGCATATACTTTAAAAATGTATTACAGATATCCCTGTTGATAAAAACAAATCTTTATAATCTTCCATAGGTTGTTCCTCCTCCTGACTCTCTAGCTTAGGAAATAGCAAACCAAACTCCCTGACTGCCATCCCAATGGAGCCCCCAGTTAATCCTATATCCTATTTTCACAGCATTTAAAGAAAATGTTAGCTATCCTTTCAGTGGCCCATTTCTTTTTCATTTGCCTCCTCCATCAAAATGAGGTATATGAAATTAGCCAACAGCACTAATATTCTTTAGACCATGTCTTGCCTGAGGGTTTCAGCCCAGGCTGGTTCACTATGGACTTGGTGGGACTGAGAAATGACAATGGAGCATTCTTGGGGTAAAACATTTTATACCTGGCTTTATTCTCCTGGCAGTGGGTTGAGCACGAGGATCACATCTGGATCCAGAAGTCTTCAGGTCTGTAATCCACCTCCATCTCTGTCTCTGCCCAGAGCTGGGCAGAGCTCTTTATATGGTGACTCAGTCAATAATAGCTCATTGCCTACCGGTGTGGGAGCATTAGCCCAGCAGTAGGCCAATTACATCCAGTAGTTTAGGGTCAGGTGAGGATCCTGGCTGCAGGAACTTCCATTTTCGCCACAGACTAGTTTATCAAAAAAGACTTGCAGGGCTGGTGACTGTAGAGACAAAATTTTATAGTGAATAAATCTTTGAAGTGGCAGAAATCTAACTAAACAGTAATCAATTAAAGCTGCTCCTGCCCTTTCCTCTGATGGGCCCCAGCACCAAGTAACCAAGGGTGTACCTAAAGGTCAAGGCCACACTCACAAAAGCTCTCTGTGTTAGGTGTCATTGCTCCCAGTTTATGGAAAGAACACTGGGTTTAATAACATGTTCAGAGTCACTCTCACTTAGCTAAATGAGTGAGTCAAACTAGGTCTATCAAATCCCCAAAGCTGTGCTTTTCAGGGCAGGGAAGAAGTGTGCTGAATGTGGGAGTCAGTGGGTGGGACACCAATCTGTACCCATTCCCACCCCAACCAGAGCAGCCGTGCTCTGCTCTATTATGTGTCTTGAGCACCTGGATGAGATTACATTCCAAGAAATGTATTTTCTAGAAAGGAAAGAAAGAAGAGAGAGGGAGAGGGAGACAGGGAGGGAGACAGAGAAAGAGAGAAAGAAAGAGAGGGAGAGAGAGGGAGAGAGGGAGGAGGAAGGGAAAGAGGAAGACCACCTCACATTGCACTACTCAGATACCTGAGGCTGAGATAAATTCTTATCAAAATTCTCAGCCTGTAGCAGTGGTTCTCAAATATTGTGTACTTAAGAATCAGCTTGAGTGTCTGTTTAACCTGGTGATTTCTAAGCCCCACCCTAGAAATCAGACTGAATGGCCTGGGGTGAAGCCCAGGACTTTGCAGTTTTAACAGGTGCCCCAGAGGAATTTGGTGGACAGGCTAAGAGAGCTGCAATTTGAAAATCTGAGCAGAATGTTTTGAAATAAATGTAAGCTGTGAGTGCAAGCAGTGGTGTATCTTCCTGTCTTGCCTATGGGTTTCAGCCCCAGACAAGCTCACCATGGACTCAATAACACTGAAAAAATGACAATTCAAAATGTCGTTCAAACCAAAAGAATGACAACATTCTTGGGGTGAAAGGGTTTATACCCAACTTTATTCCTGCGGTGGCAGGTCAATCACAAGAATCCTGTCTACTCAGAGCTAGTCTGCATGCAGCAAGCCAGTCTCTGTATCTAGGCCTTTCTGTGTCCACAGCCATCTCAGTCTCTGTCCTTGACACTGCCACCACTCCAGACTCTGCTCTTACAGCCTCGCAGCCCTGCGGCCACGCAGCAGCCGAGAGCACTGGGTGGAGCTCTTTATATAGAGTCAACAATGTATTCCCCACACGTGTGTAGTGAGCAAGCCAACCAGGGCCAGGTGAGAATCTTGGCCATAGGAACCTTCATTTTCTCCATATTCCCCCTTTTAGCATAAGCACCACATCCTTTGGGCATCCCTCCTTGAATGGTCCAGCAAAGACTTGTCTTAAATCCTGGATCTCTATCCTGATTTGAAGATGGGGAGAGAATAGTTACTGCAATAGGAAAGAAAGAGAAGATGACTTTTAGGATTCAATATAAACTCCTTCACTTAAGACAGGGGACTAATGAATAAAGTGCAGATAGAGGGGAAAGCTTGAGCGTTCCAAAGCAAGCAGAAAGGAAACCAATCAGAAGAATAAGGGAGCTGAAATAAAGAAATGAACAAAGAAATCATTCTCCTGAATAATACTATGTAGTATTTCTTGGAACTCAGAGGTGGGCATATTTCTAATATACAAATCATGGCCTGGCAGCCAGCTACAGGCCAGTTCCCTTCAGCAGAGAGCAATGTTCAGAGAACTCTTCCTCCCTGGAATCAGCATTGCTGACATATCCCTGAAAGAATTAAGGACAGGGATGTGAGGTCCACCAGGCAACAGTGATGGGATTAGTGGCAAATCCAGGTTTAGTGCAGAAGTTAGATGCAGCAATCTGTAGATAGGGGGAGCTTGAAGCTGTGTGTGCTGAGGACTTTATATGATATCAATAAAAATTATAATCCACATCAAATTTATCTCATAGATGGAGGTAAGGGAGGGGTTCGTGGTTTAAATGTGATGCTTTGTGGGTTTTTCTCTCTCTCCTCTCCTTGCCATCTCCTCCAGAAGAGACAGAAGCTATGATGTTTCCATTGTTATTGAATTTATATTGCCAAGGTTGGTTCAGCTCCTATTAGGAAAGGCCTGCTGTGTCTGGCTGTGGGGAAGTTGGGGTTCCTATGGCCAGGTTCCTCACTGAACTTAAACCACCTGATGATGTAACTGGCCTGTTGCTGGGCTACTGCTTCCACACCTTTAGTCACTAAGCTATTGCTGTGCTATATACAGAGCTCGGCCCAGGGCTCTGGGCAGAGGCAGAGACGCTAGTGCTCCACCTACTGCTGGGAGAACAAGCTGGGTGATAAACCCTTTCACCCCAAAGAACGTTCTGCTGTCAATTTCTTTGGTCGCATTGAATCTATAGCGAACTTGCCTGGGGCTGAAACCCATTGGCCAGACAATTGGCCAAGTCGGCAGGGCTCATTGCTGACCAAGGAAAAAGACAGGCTGCCCTTATGGGAGGGGTGCTTCAGCGGGCTGCCCCTGTGAATGGGGAGACAGTGGATCGTTGCCCAATGGGTATGTGGTCTGAGGTGGCTTGCCTCCTAGAGGACTGGGCCCCACCCCAGGACTGGAGGCAAGTGGAGGTGACACCTGAGGCAGTAGGGGAGGCCCTTGTTATAGTAAGTACATCCTTTGAGAAACAGAGTGCCCATGAGGCAGTGGGGACTGTGGGTTGGCTGCCTCTCACAGTATTAAAAAAGTCTACAGAGGAGACCCAAGAAATGGCGGCACGAGAACACAAGCTGCAAACTTTTGTGGATTCTCTGAAGAAAGAGATAGCATTGATACAAGAGCACCAGCAGCAAGGAGCCATTGGAGATGAGATGGCAGCACTGCCAGGTGTTCTAAAGGAGGAAGAGGCCATCAAGGAAAAAGATGAACTCCTGAGGGAAGCACAGGCAGAAATGGTACGAGAACATCAGCTGCGAAGCATTGAGCTGAAGGTAAGAGACCTTCTGAAGACTGAAGTAGCATTGCTGCGAGGTACAATAGAAAAGGTAAAGGTTGTAGCAGAGGAGGCACCTGGGAGAGGGGAGAGAAAGGTGCCACCAGCCCCAGAAATGGAGGAGCTGGAGAATGATGAAGGAGTGATGACAGAGACACTGGCACCTCCTGTATTGAAAGCACGCTGAGTGGTTGTAAAGAAAATAAAGACCCAGCAGCTGAAGGTTCCCCAAGGAGAGGAGCAGTCCCCTCCCCAGGTCGTGGGGCACTCTATGGTCCGCCCCTATACTCAGGCTGAGCTAGTGGATTTGGGCTCCCGGTCTAGGCAGAGGCCCTCGGAGTCAATATCAGCTTGGCTCCTGCATCTGTGGGACTCAGGGGTGGATGGAATTGTTCTGTCGGGGTCAGAGATGGGAAAGCTGGCTTCCCTGACAGTGCAGCCTCCCCAGGGAGTCACTCCCTCCTTGATTGGCTCATTGCTGCACTTCGTGCTGTGTGGCCCAATCCGGGTGATCTACCACCTTCTCCTGTTAGATGGCAGACATATGCTGAACTCCAACAGGTGCTATGAGAGCTAGGCATGAGAAATGCCATGTATAGTCCAGAGAATTATGGCCCAGATGAAGAGATTTTTCACTACTGGGATGAGAAATATTGTACTTCAAATGGCTCCTACAACCCTCTTGGGGTCTCTAGTGGCTATTCTTTCTCTTCACTTAGGGCATCCCATAAGCAAAGTGACATGTACATTAGCAGACTTAGGAGAGGCTGAAGCAATGAGAATTCAGAAAGAGATAAGACCTGTTGCTCACAAAAAGAATTTACAGGGCCCCATGAAGCTTATGAGGACCCAGATGTGGGTTGATTTGATACGGGCAGGAGCAGATGGAAGCAAATTAGATAGGAAGTCAAATAGGATCTTACTAGAGCTATGGCAACAGCTGAAACCAGAGCAGCAGTTCCAGCCATTAAGACCAAAGAGGCAGAGATCAGAGACAGAGCCACGAGTCTGGTCTGTGTGTTTGCAGACTTCCTGCTGGAGAGCAAGCCAACCTCACTTGAGCCCACACAGGAGGGTGATTGGGGAACGTGGTTTGACTGAGGGTGAAGGTCAAGGTATCTGCCCTGAGGGACCAGGGGGGGACCAGAGACCACATGTTGAAATAGCTATTCATTGGTCCCCAGTGAACATACAATGTCTCCTGGCTCTGGTGGACACTGGGGCT
The DNA here is from genome assembly GCA_032199065.1 of Smutsia gigantea. Taxonomy (NCBI): domain Eukaryota; kingdom Metazoa; phylum Chordata; class Mammalia; order Pholidota; family Manidae; genus Smutsia; species Smutsia gigantea. The sequence continues at coordinate 100,134 of JAVSCE010018010.1, forward strand.
GAATGTTCACTGATTCATGGTAACACTGAGCGGTTCCCTGGGACCCCCACTATCATAGATGGATACAAGGGGAAGGCTATCAGAGTGAAAAAAAGCCCAAATCCCTTTGGGAATAGGGCATCTACCCCCAAAAGAGTATACCGTGTATACATCTCCTATCCCTGAGTATATTCTGGGGATTGATATCCTGCAGGGTCTATGGTTGCAGACCACTGCAGGTGAGGTCAGACTGACAGTACGTGTGGTGAAGGCAGTTCTGAGGGGACGTGCTAGGCACCCACCCATAGCTTTGCCTGTACCTCAGCGGGTGACTAATACCAAACAGTACAAACTGCCTGGGGGGCATAAAGAGATTGGAGAAACTCTGCAGGAGCTGGAAAAGGTGGGTATTATAAAGCCCACCCATAGTCTGTTCAATTCCCCAGTGTGGCCAGTAAAAAAGCCAGATGGCTCCTGGCATATGACTGTGGATTACAGAGAACTGAATAAGGTCATACCCCCTATGCATGCTGCTGTCCCCTCTATTGCAGGCTTGATGGATACCCTCAGTCATGAACTAGGAACATATCATTATGTGGTAGATCTTGCTAATGCCTTCTTTTCCATTGACATTGAGCAGGAAAGTCAGGAACAGTTTGCCTTCATGTGGGAAGGACGGCAATGGACTTTCACCATCCTCCCACAGGGATACCTCCACAGCCCCACCATCTGTCATGGACTTGTAGCCCAGGACTTGGCTACATGGGAGAAACCACCAATGGTGCGGCTGTACAATTATATTGATGATGTCATGCTCACATCTGATTCTCTTTCAGACCTAGAAGGTGCAGCACCTAGACTGCTGCAACATTTACAGGAGAAAGGAAAGGCTATGAACAGCACCAAGGTTCAGGGACCTGGTTTGTCTGTCAAATTCTTGGGGGTCGTCTGGTTGGGTAAGACCAAAGTGATAGATAAAGTCCAGGCCTTTCCTACCCCCACAACTGTAGCATTGCTACAGGAGTTTCTGGGTCTTCTAGGCTACTGGAGAGTGTTTATTTACACTTGGCACAAATTCTGAAGCCCTTATACCGGTTGGTACAAAAGGGCATCAGGTGGGACTGGGATGAGACATGTGCATCTGCCTTTACTACAGCAAAATGGGCAGTCAAGGCCATGCATGCCTTGAGTGTGACAGACCCATCAAGGCCCTGTGAGGTGGACGTTCATGTGACTGAACACAGTTAAGGCTGGGGTCTCTGGCAGCAGCTTGAACAAACTCGCCAACCCGTTGGATTCTGGTCACAACTCTGGAAAGGGGCAGAGGTACGATACACTTTGATAGAAAAACAACTGGCTGCCATGCATCACGCCTTGCTGGCTACAGAACCCATCACTGGAATGGCCCCGATAAAGGTAATAACCAGCTATATCATCTTGGGGTGGGTACGAGACTGGACCCTAAAGCCAAGGAGTGGCATGGCACAAACACCCACACTAGCCCAGTGGGGTGCTTACCTGCAGCAGCGTAGTGCCCTTCTAGTAGCCCCTTGGGTGAAGAACTCCAACGTGTGTTGGGGCCGGTGACATATACTAGTGAAAAGCAGGAAGAACTTGCTTTTGAACCATGAGTAGCAAAGAGTCCCTATCGGGAGGGAAGAGCCCCTATATCCAAAGATGCATGGTACACAGATGGCTCCAGCCATGGGCAGCCCCCATAATGGAGGGCCATAGCTTTCCATCCTAAGACTGAGACAATATGGCTGGAAGATGGTGAGGGGAAGAGCAGCCAATGGGCAGAGTTGCAGGCCATGTGGCTTGTGATCAGCCAGGAGCCCTCCCCTGTAGTTGTCGGCACTGACAGCTGGGCTCTCTATCAGGGCTTGACCCTGTGGCTACCAACCTGGTACCATGCCAACTGGCTGGTTGGTCACCAACCCCTTTGGGGACAAGAACTGTGGCAAGACTTATGGGCCTGTGGTCAGACTAAAATAATTACAGTATACCATGTGACAAGTCATTTGCCACTGGCATCCCCAGGAAATGATGAAGCAGATAAATAGGCCCAGATACATTGGTTAGAAGGAAAGCCTGCCTCTGATGTAGCCCAATGGCTACATCAGTGTTTGTTGCATGCAGGGAACAAGACAATGTGGGCTGTAGCCTATCGGTGGGGCTTGCCTTTGACCTTCGAAGAAGTTAGTGGATCCTAGCAGGAGTGTGTCGTGTGCTCCAAAAGGGACTTACACCAAGTTCCACAGCAACATGGGACAATAGCTAAGGGGCCTATACCCCTCGTCAGGTGGCAGATAGACTATATTGGGCCTCTGCCTGTGTCAGAAGGATATCGGTATGCAATGACCTGTGTGGACACAGCTACTGGACTTCTGGTTGCTTTTCCTAATCGTTGTGCAGACCAGCAGACGACCAAAAGAGGCCTGGAGCATCTCTTTGCCACCTATGGCCGACCACAGGTAATTGAGAGTGATCAGGGCACCCATTTTACTGGACATACACTGCAAGAATTGGTGCAACAGCTGGAATCAAATGGAAGTTTCATGTGCTGTACAATCCTACCGCAGCAGGCATGATAGAGAGGCACAATGGCTTGTTAAAATCTGGACTAAAGTCAGATACCAATAGTCTGCCGGGATGGTCAGTCCGCTTATGGACTGTGCTACGGCGTTTGAATGAGAGACCCCGAAAGGGAGCCCTGAGCCCCGTAGACATGTTAACACATATGGCTGCCTCCCCTATACAACTGCAAGTGCAAACCAAGGTAGAATCACTGAAGCTTTGGTTTGGCCACCAGAATAATAACATCTTGCTGCCAGCACCAACAGCACTGAATCCCGGAGATTCCATTGAGTGGACATGGCCTTGGACCTTTTGACACATGGACCAATGATGGCTGGCTCTCCTGGCACCTTGGGGACAAGGCCTGGAAGCTGGCCTCCTGTGTATTCCTGGAATAACAGCAGAGTGGCCACCAAAGGTCACAGTAGTATATCCTGAACGGCCAGAAGGTAGGAGCATCTTACTGGGGAGTTTTGTTTTATCATTATAGCCAGTGCATGCACCTCCAGTAGCACTGTATACAGACCCTTCGGTAACCCCCACGGGGAGAGGAGTAAAAGTATGGTATACTAGACCTGGAAGGGACCCCCTCCTGCTACAGTCCTATCACAGGACCACTCTCTTGCATGCATCCTACCTGATGGACAAGATTTGCCTATGTTGGTGGCATTAAAACATGTGTCTTACCACCCCTAAAGTCTTTGTGGATTGGGAACTTCCTCTGGCTTGAGGATTATTATAATTTTTGTTATTAGGAACCTCCTTTGGCTTGAGGATTATTATAATTTTTGTTACCTGTATCTTAATTTTTTATTATTTCTAAGTTGTTGTTATCCTCTGTTGCTGTGTGGAATCTGGTTACAGTGCTCCAGCTTTCTTACACAGGGACCATTGCAGAAGATGGAAAGCATGTAGATAGTAAGGCAAGAATCCTGGAGCAGTGGAGTGTGGGGAAGTTGGGGTTCCTATGGCCAGGATCCTCACAGAACTTAAACCACCTGATGATGTAACTGGCCTGTTGCTGGGCTACTGCTTCCACACCTTTAGGCAATAAGCTATTACTGTGCTATATAGAGAGCTTGGCCCAGTGCTCTGGGCAGAGGCAGAGACGCTAGTGCTCCACCTACTGCCGGGAGAACAAGCCTGGTAATAAACCCTTTCACCCCAAAGAACGTTCTGCTGTCAATTTCTTTGGTTGCATTGAATCCATAGCGAACTTGCCTGGGGCTGAAACCCATTGGCAAGACACTGGCATTAGTCTGGAGTCTGGGAGCACCCACACGGAGAGTCAGGGACAGCCCCAGACTCTGTGTGGTGGGTCCTCAAGGCCACAGGCAGGCATCTCTGGGAAAGCATGGCTGGCCTAGAATGACCAGTGGTCTGTGTGTGTGAGTGGGACGTTTCCCACAGATGGCTACTAATCCATGTGGACACATAGGCCTTGATTGGTTCCCAAACCTGGCTATTTCCTCTCAGTCTGTTGTGTGGAATTTTCCTCTGTCTTGCCAATGGGTTTCAGCCCTGGGGCAAGTTCGCTATGGATTCAATGTGACCAAAGAAATTGACAGCAAAACGTATTTTGGGGTGAAAGGGTTTATTACCCGGCTTGTTCTCCTGGGGTGGTAGGTCAAGCACTAGCATCTCTGCCTCCGCCCAGAGCACTGGGCCGAGCTTTCTATATACAAAGTAATAGCTATTGCCTAAAGGTGTGGAAGCAGCAGCCCAGCAACAGGCCAGTTATATCATCAGGTGGTTTAAGGTCAGTGAGGATCCTGGCCATAGGAACCAGACATTGCATCTCTGCCCCATGCCTTTATATATATCCCCAATCTCCTTTATTTTCCTCATTCTATACATTACCTGCTGGAGAAGTATTTCACTTGCAAGCTCCAAATGTCCTGTAAATGCCAATTTCTCCTAAACTCACATCTTTAGCCAAGATTTCTTCTGACCTTAAAACCCTTTTATATATTAAAATGTAGTATATGAAAAAAGTGGTTATTCAAATCAGTTCAGAAAGGCAACTTATTAAACAAAATTGTGTCCATATATCAGGAAAAAGGTTGAGCTAGATCCTTAATCAGTTGCAGAAGTATATTCCTGATGGTTAAGGAAATTAGTATAAAAAGTATAAAGTCACAGAAGAAAAGATAAAAAGTATGTACCTTTTGATGACTCTGGTTCAAGATGGCAATGTAGGAGGGTCCTGGACCACCTCCTCCCACAGACACGCTGAGTCCACTGCTATACATGGAACAATTGCCTCTGAAAAAACCTAAATGCAGACTGGGTGATGACTACACATTGGGTATATGAGGAGAAAATCACACTGAAGCAGGTGGGAGAGGCTGGGACACAATCTCATCTTAAAGCCCACCCTGACTCGGTGACCTGTAACCTGGAAGGAACTCAAAACCCAGAGCTTCTCCCTGTGGGGCAAAGCATTTGAACCCTAAAGGTCTGCACCTGAGATGAGCCCACAAAACATCTAACTTTGAAAATCAACGTGGCTTACCTCTGTGACCCACAAGATGGTAGGTAGCAAGCTGAGAACAGGCTCTTAAAGAGCAGGCTCTAAAAGCATGGCAGAATCAGCCCAGAGTGCCCAGACTTTAGGTGCAAGAGGCACATTTACTTATATTAAAGTGACAGCCTGAGGGGTGGGCCTCTAGTTTAACACACTCCCCTAAGAGCCTGCTGGAGCCCTCTCCATGGATGGAGGCAGGTGGGCATCATCTCTGCTCTCCCTCCGCCTTGCTCTAGCTGGTGGGTGGTGGGAGCAGTGAGTGAAGTGGTCAAAAGATACAAACTTCCAGTTATAAAAGAAAAAGAAAAGGCATGTAAACTCCTTAAGACAAAAATGAAGCATGAAAGAGATTGATACACCTGATTATATCAATATGGATAACTTCTGAGTAACACAAGATGCCATAAATAAAATTAAAGACTGAGTATAGTATAAACAAGGACTAATGTCCAGAATATACAAAGAACTTCTATGAGAAGAAAAACAAATGCAATTCAATATTGAACAGTATAAAATATGTTAATAGGCATTGACGAAGAAAATAATATGAATGACCATGAAATAGGAAAACAATTTTGATCTCCTGAGTAATTAGAGGAATTAACATTGGAGCAACAATAAGATTATTCCCTTTCTCTAGATTGGGAGAGAGACAGAATATAGGTGGAGACAAGATATTTACACAGTGTTGACAGGATATACAACTTCAGTGCTAAACTGAAAAGAAATTTGTCAGTGTCTTGGACTCTTAAAGGATACATATTCTTTGACTCTGTAATGCCACATATGATCTACTCCCAAGGAAAACTCACACATATATGCAAGACACACAGGAATGCTCATTGCATTACTGCTTGTTACAGCAATCAAGTGAAAGAAACCTGATGGCTAAATACAGTATGGTACATCAATGGCAAATATACTATGGTCTGTTCTAAAGATATTCTACAACAGATTAAAACATTACATACATATACACTGCTGTGGACATTCAATGAGAAGATAGACACTCAAAAAACAGTATCATCTGTTGTATAAAAATATGCAGAGAGAAAAGAAGTGCTTTGCTGATAAAAGAAATTTTTACTAAAGGGTGAGTAACCATGAAGGACATAAACTTTTAATTTACCCTTTTGTGATCTGTAACACAACACACCCTTAATATTGCCATACAAAAATGGATATAAAGGAACCTACCCGATGTTACCCCTTCCCTTTGCTGAAAAGAGGGGGGAGCAAACCAAAATAAAGAACAAAATGCAAGCAATTACATTAGAAAGGAATCCCTGAGATTGGCTTTGCTCTCTTTTAATCCTTCCCAAAGAAACCATTCCCAACCATAAGCAGTAGTTCCACTAGGTGGCACCACAGGCCAACTTCAAATGCGGGACTGAGACCACAGCTCATCCCCAGGACTTCTGACACCCTGCTCTGTTCAGAAACACTTCTCTGGTAACATACTGCAGAAATGGTCCCTGGAGGTATAGTTTTAAGCACGTGCCATTTGCCTCTGCTGGGATCAGGAAGTCTATTCCCATTCTGCTGATGGAGAGATTTCTCCCACTGCCCACCCCCACCACTCATTAGAAAAATGCTTTTATTATAATTACATTCTGCAAATTTAACAAAGCATTTTGGACTCTATTAAGTAGTATTTTTTTAAGAAAGTTTAAATCACAAAATTCCTAGTTAATCTAATACCACCCAACTACCAATCAGAAGCCATTATTATTCAACTAATAACAGGACCTTAACCCTATAGCTCTTCAACACACAAGAACCAGGTTCCAAGGTGTCTCTCTGTGGTAAGGAGAAATACTAGAAAGTTACTGCAGCCTTCACTGAACTAGACAAGGTATGGCTTTAATGTAGATTTGAGGTGTGTCACAGATTCAGTGTCAGTGGATATTTTTTAATGCTCAAAACAGCAAAAATTATGCTGTATGGTCATGCTTCTGAAATATCCAGGTGGAGGTGATCAGTTGGCAGTTGCTGAGTCTCAGATACAATGGAACGGTCTGAGCTAGAGATAGGGCCCACTTTTGAGGAAATACAAATAAACACAAGCATTAGAATAATACTTGGAGTTATTAATTAATGTTTTTCTCCTCTTACGCATTTCCTTCTTTTCCCCTTGAATTTTTCCCCAACTACCTCCATCCAAGAAATTGGGCCATTTTAAGTTAATTGTCTCAGGGAGGAGAGCAATAGCAGAAAACAGCCTACTAGACTCTGGCTAAAGCCCAAACTCACTAAGGAGATTAAGTGAGACGTCTCTGAGGTTAAACATGGTAATACAGGGAGTGCCTTTGAATTTAAAATCATAAGTAAGAGTTCCCTTGGGTGGGGTGGGGCTGGGAGGAAGTCTGGTGTTGGAGGCTGAAGAGTTGGGAAGTTTCCAGAAAGGAATGGCCACAGCTTCCCAGAGGTTGCTGAGTCCCAGAGGCCCAGAGCATTGAGTACATCCTGAAGACAGGACCCATGCATGATGCTCTCAGGGCAGAGTTCCTGGGTGAGTGGGGGGAGCAAGGAGCATGCGGACTGCAGAGAGATCATAGAAGACCTGAACCAATGCGCAGACAGGGTTATCTCTGCCAGGGAGTCGATGGTTAACTCTCAGAGGGGGTAGGGAGCTGTGAGGTAGGGAGTGGGGGTGACCTGGAATACATTGGGATTAAATTTCCATTCTTCCTATAGCAGTGCTGGTGGTGGGAGAGTTATGAACAGAAATTGAATTAAATCTAGATGAAGCTGTATTTCTTTTATATGAATCTGAGTACTGAGATTCCTTCCTGAAACATAGACACGTCTTGTTTTCTTATCAATGCTGCACAGAAATGCTAATTATGGGGAGACTCCTGGAACATTTATGCTTATTCCATCATGAGATGGCCACATAGCTCCCTTGTTTCCTGAATGAGGTCTGGAAAAAGAATTACAGATGTGGAAGGAAACAGCGCACTGCAGTTAAAACTATAAGCAACAGGAGGCAATGGGCATTGCAGATTGACTACAAGAATGAATATAGAACCCTTTAATTAAAGAATCGCACATCCACTCATACTTTCTGCTTCAGTATCTTTTAGAGAATCTCCAAGGGTTCCCGTGGAAGCCTTATCTTCTTAGGAAACACATTCCACTTAGCTGGGACCCTCTTCTTATTTGTGGCCTCAGTGAGCACCTCTTTGCTGATGGTTCCTTGATCTACTTCTTCCAAGACACCTCAACCCAACTCCAGTTACACAACTGCAACTGCCTGCTAGCTGCTCCCCCAGACACATCCCCTGGGCACTAGAACTTGGTACAGACAAACCATAACTCATCTGTTTCATTTATTCTGTCAAAGGATAAAATAAAAACCACCAGACCACTTAAAAGTATGAAGTTTACTAAAAATAGAAATACCATTTGACCCAGTAATTCCACTCCTAGGAATTTAACCAAAGAAAACAAGATCTCAGATTCAAAAAGACATATGTACCCTTATGTTTATTGCAGCACTATTTACAATAGCCAAGATATGGAAGCAACCTAAGTGTCCATCAGTAGATGAATGGATAAAGATGTGATACATATACACAATGGAATATTAATCAACCATAAAAAGAAAAGACATTCTACCATTTGCACCAATATGGATAAAGTTGGAAGGTATTATGCTCAGTGAAATAAGCCAGGGGGAGAAAGACAAGTGCCAAGTGACTTCACTTATTTGTGGAGTATAACAATTAAGCAAAACTGAAGGAACAAAACAGCAGTAGCCTCACAGACTCTGAGAAGAGACTAGAGGTTACCAAAGGGAAGGGGTTGGGAGGGTGGGAGAAGAGGATTAAGGGACACTATAATTAGCCATCACAATATAGGTAGGTCACGGGGAAGGCGGTACAGCACAGAGAAGACAACTAGTGACTCTATAGCATCTTACTATGCTGATAGACAGTGATTGCAGTGAGGTGGGGGGGTACTTAATAATATCAGTGAATGTTGAAAACACAATGTTGTTCATGTGGAACCTTCATAAGATCATATATCAATGATGATTTAATAAAAAGAAATTCCCTTAATACAATAAGCCAAAAACAAAAAAGTTCGAAATTTACTAAACTGCAGAGCAAGGAGTGCACTTCACTGAGAAATCTGCCAAGTGGGAAAAGTTTTAAAGTGGTAATGCTGACCAAAAGTTAAATGAGTCCTTATGTCTGGTCCAATGTTCACTAGTCAGGAAAAGTCTCCCAGTAGGTCTGTTCGGATCTTCCCAGGGTCACGCAAGTTCATGGTCTTTTCTCAATCAGTTGGGGTGAAATACGATATTCAATGTTGTAATTGGCAAGAGCGAGTGGACATTTTTCCTTTTTTTTTTTGTTACTAAAACCACTTGTGAGTTCAAATCTAAATATTGCGGTTTGGTATCTATAGGATAGATAATTAAAATTTGATTCTAGGCCAACAGGTATGTGAATTTGTTGTTTTCTTGAAAATTGTCAGAATAACTTTCAAAGTATTATAGTAATTCACCCACCAACAATGTGTGGATATTCCTGTTTCCTTCCTCTTTTCCAGTTTCTGCTTGTTAATTCTTTAAATTTTTTAAAATTAAAGCATTTAAAAATTTCTAATCTCAGGTGTGAAAAGTATTTCATTCTTATGTGATTTATATTTCCTACTAGTGAGACTGAGTTTCTTTTCGTGGTTTATTGATTATTTGCGTGCACCAATTGCATGTTCACAACCTTTGCCCATTTTTTCCATTAGTCTGTTTTTAAATCAATTTGTAGGCTTTCTTTGTATATTTGCTATGTTAACCTGTCACGTGTGTTAAAAGTATCGTGTACACTTTATTGTTTTGTGTTTTGATTTAGTTTTCTCTGTGGTAATTTTTATCATACATGTTTAAAAAATATCAATCTTTTCCTTTATGGTTTCTGTATTTTGTGTCTTAAGAAGGACTCTTCACCTCAAAGTTTCACAAATAGGGTTTTTCACAAATACCCTCATCATATGTGATTTTCATGGTTTCTTGTGCTGTTCTTCTCTCCCTTAGTAGGGCACCCAGAACTTGAGTTATTTCTCTCCTGCAGCTTGGCCACCCCTCCTGTGGTCAGTGACGTGCAGCTGACTGGATCCTCCTGCTTGACTTGGGCAGTGCACTTGTTGACGTCATGTGCCAAGCAGGAGCCAGGGCTACCATGTCCACAGTCTGGTGAATAGGAATACAGGTGGAGAGGCAGGGCTGGGAGGAGCAGGGAGGTGTGGCTGAGGCCAGCTACTGCATGGAATTCAACATTCCACAGTGGAACTGGAGTGAAATAGAGTGGGTGTTGAGGGCCCACGACTGCGAAGGCCTCAGATGCCCACATCATACTGGGTCAGAGTGGCCATTGTCTCTGTCTCTCCAAATGATAAACCTCATGGAAGGTAAGGAAGGACTGGAGATTTCTACCTCTACAGGTGGAAGCCAATGAACTTTCTCTCTTATTGCCCACAGAGTGAGTGTCCAGCCTTTTCCTGCATTTACAGGTGCATGTGATACAAAAGTCTATATTTACCCTGTTTCCCTTCCCTCCTAGAACCAAAAACATCTGTTCCTTACTTTCCCAGGTGTGGGGTTGGGCCCTGCACTCCATCCCTGTCCACAGTGCTGGAGATGCTCTTTAAACACTCACCTCTGGATAAAGACCCCTATAGACATTAGACCATTAGGCAGCCTGAGGATTGAACCATAGTAGAACAGGCCAAACTTTGCACCTGACCCTAACTGGCCATGCGTGAGGTTGGGCACCACAGATGAGCAGCTCTTGTTTGGGGGATGCAACAAGTACTCATATCAAGCTAAGTATAGGTTGCTGTGGCTGGTCTATACCTGGTGTTTCCCACTGAACCTTCACCTTCACCTGGAAACCTACCACCACCTCTATTACCTAAAAGAATCAAACCTTCTGCTCTGCTATGGAGAAATGTAATTCTGCCACAGAATGTTTGGCTCTTTTTGTCTCATTCTTGAAATCTTATGCAAGAATCTTGTGTGGAGTGTTTTTGCAACCGACCTCAGGAGATCCAGCTTTACTCACATCACAAATGACCAGCCTTGCCCTGCCCTTACTTTTTGTCTCCTCTTGCTCACCTCAAGTCCTTATTTAGTTCACACATCTCTTTATGGACCTGAGACCCTCCCTGGAATATGATGCTTTGCTATTTTTCCTCTATTGCCATTTGCTTGGCAAACCTTGGGCAAGAGTTGCTCTTGTAACTCGTTCCTTAGAATCTAACCCTGCCTGCTTCCTGCCAAGTTCAGGGAAGGGATTTCTCACAGAAGAGGCATAATTGGGGAAGAAGACAAAGGAAATCTAAGTAGACACAATAGAGAAAAATCAGGAAAGAGTGATAGCATAGAAACCAAGGGAAGAAAGAATAAAGTTCTCAATGCTTGGAAAAAGACATCTCCATGGGAGATGTGATGAGAAAGATGGTGTTTGAAGGTGCCTGCCTATTTTGTGCTCCTAAGTGGAGCAGTGTGCTTCCAAGGTGGAACGAGAGTGAGGTGGACAAAGATAACAGTGGAGCAGGTCTAGTAGGGAGGAGCATTTTATTACTTACACCATTGAGAACTGCTAGAACATGGTAACAATAGGAAGCAGACCAACTTTAGTTGCTTTTACTATTGATTTTAAACTTTTTAACAGGGCACTCCCTTCTTGCTTGCTCCCAGGGTAGACCCCTCCCACCCTCCACTATCCCTGTAGTACACCACTGAAATGGAGGAATCCGCTGAAAATTTCAGTTTCCAATATGGATAAGTTTGGGACAGGCAGAGAGAGGCCCAGGTCTAGAAGGGCGGTGAGCTCTAAAGTTATCTGCATAGTAAAGTAAATTGTTGCTTCTTAAGTCATACCTGACCTAGAAAACAGAGAAGCAGATAATATTTAGAGAATGCCTAGAAATATGGCAGGTGATGTAAACCCTCTCTATCACCTCTTTTTCCTTTGGAAAAAGCCCTTTGGATTGGCTTGAGGTCGGGGTAGATAGTAAATCATGGAAATGGAGAGAACAGAGAATAGTTCATCATAAGAAAACAAGCACAAGTCATCCCAAGAATTCATGGAACTCTGGGACTCAGAGCCCAAGAGGCCATGAAGAATCTTCAGAAATCTTAGAGAGAGCATCAGACTTCACACGGCATTGCACAAGGAGCAGAGCCTCACGGGGATCAGGGTGAAGAGTCAGAAAGTCCTTTTGGTTTTAAAATGGTAAGAGGGAGCAGCAAGCAGGCCCAGGGTGGGCTCAGGGAAAGGAAGTTTGGAGCATGTAGCTCTTTCTGGCCTTTTGAGGCCTTAAGCTCATGGTATGAGGGTTCTTGAGGCTGGAAATGGCAGACCAGTCAAAGGGGCTCATGATGGAAGCTACTGGTGACACAGTGTGGATTTGACTTGCAGGACCCTCTGGACAAATTACTTAAGAACAAAACTTGGCAGATAGAGCAATAGAAACCCATTTGGGACCTGTATATCAAACATTACTCACAGTATGCTCTCAACAAAAGTTAGTTGTATGAGTAAAAAAAAAAATGACCTCGATAGAAATGAAAAGTGGTGAAAAAGAAAAAAAAGGACATTGAAAACTCAAATTTATAGAATTTAGAGGCAGACAGGGTGGGGCCCAAGTAGGTCCTGGGGGGATTATTATGTGAACTTGTAACACACACTTAGTGATCACCTACTGGTTCCCAAACATGCTAGGATGTAGAAATAAATAACCAAGACTAGTCCTTGGCCTCCTGGATGTTCTGTCATACAGCATGTCCTTCTGAAGTCTGCCTTTCTCTTGTCTCTCTACCAAGGATTTTCTGACCATCCTCAAGTCTCAGATCAAATCCTACTTACTCTAGGAAACCCAATTCAACAACTTTTTGCTTCCAGAATAGTCTCTTAAACTTGCATTATGTCACTTGAACTTTATTGCTATTATCTGTTTCTATATTTGTCTTCCCCAGTTGACTGTGTAGAAGAGAAATATTTTGTGTTGTTTGGATTTGACTCTGTTAGATTCACTATGTTTATTAAAATGTGCACATCGACTCCCAAGTGGGCAGAGAAAACAGTAAACTGTGAGTAGTATATTTTAAAAATGGAGAAGAGGACAGAAACCATCAAAGTGGTCCACATGTTATAAGGATGAGTAATAGTTCATGAAATTTGTTTCTATTATCTACATGGGTGTCCTGAGTCATAGTGTAAAATGTTCTTCTTATTGAGGATGACTTTAAAAAAAATTCAAACACTGGAGACTCAGTTATTTGGGGTGGAACCTAGGAATAAAGTTATAGCCAGAGATTCCAAATCTTTCTGAATCTCAAGGGATCTGCAATGTACATAGAGAACAATAGGTCAATTTATACAAATTTAGAACTGAGGGGTTAAAGATGGTGGCATGAGAGGTGAGACACAGGCTTCCTCGTAAAACCGCATGTAATACAAAAATATAATTAATACAACTAATTCTGAAAGAGCAACAGGAAAGAGGACTGCACCAGGCTGCTTACACCTGGAGAAAAGAGCAGACCTCACAGAACAGGGTAACGTACCAAAGCTGTGGCCCAGCGGGACCCAAGCCCTTCCCCCACCCCAGCTCACCAGCAGGAGGAAGAGAAACAGAGCAGGGAGTGGAGGCCTTGGACTGCTGAATACATAACTCTGGAGATCTGTTCTGGGGGCACAAACCTACAGTTCATGGTGCTTGCATGATACTTTCATGATTCCGGAGTTGGAAAGCTAAGACAGCCAGAATTCCTGGAGAGACTGAGATTCCAGCCACTTGTGGAAAGCAGGGATCCATATCCGGCTGCTCTGGGACAAAAGAAAGGTGGGCAGTCTGAGAGACTTCCTAACAAGGAAGCCCTTAGCAAGAGGGCTGCTAAAAGGGCAAGGATTGCACAGAGCTTACTGCTCAGGAGAGAGGACAGGGAGACAAAATTGTCTGGGTGCACTCTGCCCAGCAGGTTGGGAGCTTTGCCATATAGACTCTTATATTTAAGGAGGAAAAAGAAATCTTCCTCCTTAGATGACCTTCGGGTGCTACAGCTCCCTGGCTGGCTACACAGCTCCAAGGACTGACTCCGTTATATGCAACCTACTCCTCCTTTCTCCCAGCCAGCCCCACCTGGCTCGCAAACCAGCAAACCCTACCCTGGTGTTAGGCCAGCCAGAGGGAAGATCTGTCTACAGCAACTACAAATGCAAAGCATAGAGGCTTATACCTGTGTGCTTAGCCCACTGGTTCAGGCAATGGAGACAAGCATAGCAGCCGGGTAGCAGGAAACAGCTTTTTCCTCCCCCCAGGCACCAATACCACTCCCCTGCAACCCCCGACATTGCTTCAGGGCCTGAGCAGCTCCAGGTAGTAGAGCTTCTGGGCACTAAAGGGTGCCATATACAAATATGAAACACCAAAGGAATCTGGTTCAGAGTAAAATTATTATTATTTTTTTTTTTTTAGAATTTTTTTAAAATAATTTATTTTGGTATCATTAATCTACAATTACATGTGCAATATTATGGTTATTAAACTACCCCCTTCCAGAGTAAAATTATTAATACTACTTCTGAGAAACATTTAAATGACATCAACTTCATGACTTTTCCTGAAAGGGAGTTCAAAATAAAAATCATTAACATTCTCATGGAGGTACGGAAAGATATTCAAGAACTCAGGCATGAACTCTGGTTGGAGATCCAATCGTTGAGCACATGGACAGTATTAAAAGCAGATTGGATATGGTGGAGGAGAAGATAAATGAAACAGAAACTAGAGAAGAGGAATACAAAGAAGTTGAGGCACAGAGAGAAAAAAGGATCACTAAGAATGAAAGAATATTGAGAGAACTGTGTGACCAATCCAAGCGGAACAATATTCACATTATAGGGGTACCAGAAGAAGAAGAGAGAGAAAAAGGGACAAAAGGTGTCTTTGAGGAGGTAGTTGCTGAAAACTTCCCCAATCTAGGGAAGGAGATAGTCTCTCAAGCAATGGAGATGCACAGATCTCCCAACACAAGGGACCCAAGGAAGACAACATCAAGACATATAGTAATTAAAATGGCAAAGATCAAGGATAAGGACAGACTATTAAAAGCAGCCAGAGAAAAATAAGATCACATACAAAGGAAAGCCCATCAGGCTATCATCAGACTTCTCAGCAGAAACTTTACAGGCAAGAAGGAGTGGCATGATGTATTTAACGCAATGAAGCAGAAAGGCCGTGAACCAAGAATACTTTCTCCAGCAAGATGATCATTTAAATTTGAAGGAGGGATTAAAAATTTTCCAGATAAGCAAAAGCTGAAAGATTTTACCTCCCACAAACCATCTCTACAGTGTATTTTGGAGGGACTGCTATATATGGAAGTGTTCCTAAGGTTTAATAGCTGTCACGAGAGGTAATAAAACCACAGTAAAGAAAATAGGACAAATAATAACTAAGCAAATGCAAAAATTAAAATAACTATCTTCAAAGTCAATAAAGGAATAGACAAAGAGTACAGAATATGATATCTAATATATAAAGAATGGGAGAGGAAGGACAATGAGGAAGAAAAAAAAGGAACCTTTAGATTGTGTTTGTAATAGCATATTAAGTGAGTTAAGTTAGACTCTTAGATAGTAAGGAACTTAACCTTGAACCTTTGGTAACCACAAATCTAAAGCCTGGAACGCCAATAAGTACATACCTATCCATAATCACCCTAAATGTAAATGGACTGAATGCACCAATCAAAAGACATAGAGTCACTGAATAGATAAAAAAACAAGACCCATCTATATGCTCCCTACAAGAGACTCACTTTAAACCCAAAGACATACACAGACTAAAAGTGAAAGGATGGAAAAAGATATTTCATGCAACTAATAGGGAGACAAAAGCAAGAGTTGCAGTACTTGTATCAGACAAAATAGACTTCAAAACAAAGAAAGTCACAAGAAACAAAGAAGGACATTACATAATGATAAAAGGGTCAATCCAACAAGAAGATATAACCATTATAAATATCTATGCATCCAACACAGAATCACCTACATATGTGAAACAAATACTAGCAGAATTAAAAGGAGAAATAGAATGCAATGCATTCATTCTAGGAGACTTCAACACTCCACTCACTCTGAAGGACAGATCAACCAGACAGAAAATAAGTAAGGAGAGAGACGACTGAATAACACTATAGAACAGATAGACCTAACAGACATCTACAGAACTCTACACCCAAAAGCAGCATAATACATATTTTTCTCAAGTGCACATGGAACATTTTCAAGAATAGATCATATACTAGGCCACAAAAAGAGCCTCGGTAAATTCAAAAAGATTGAAATTGTACCAACCAGTTTCTCAGACCAAAAAGGTGTGAAACTAGAAATAAATTACACAAAGAAAATGAAAAATCCCACAAACACATGGAGGCTTCACATCATGCTCCTAAATAACCAATGGATCAATGACCAAATAAAAATAGAGATCAAGCAATATATGGAGACAAATGACAACAATAATTCAACACAGCAAAATCTGTGGGACGCAGTGAAGGCCATGTTAAGAGGAAAGTATATTGCAACACAGGCCTACCTCAGGAAAGAAGAACAATCCCATATAAGCAGTTTAAACTCACAATTAACGAAAACTAGAAAAAGAAGAACAAATGAGGCCCGAACTCAGTAGAAGGAGGGACATAATAAAGATTAAAGCAGAAATAAATAAACTTGAGAAGAATAAAACAATAGAATCAATGAAACCAGGAGCTAGATCTCCGAGAAAATAAACAAAATAGATAAACCCTTAGCAAAACTTATCAAAAAAAATGAGAGTCTACTCACATAAACAGAATCAGAAATGAGAAAGAAAAAATCACTATGGAAACCACAGTAATACAAATAATTATTAGAGAATACTATGAAAAAGTGTATGCTAACAAACTAGATAACCTAGAAGAAATGGACAACTTTCTAAAAAAATACAACCTTCCAAGGCTGACCCAGAAAGAAACCGAAAATCTGAACAGACCAATTACCAGCAAAAAAATTGAACTGGTAATAAAAAACCTACCTAAGAACAAAACCCCTGGAACAGATGGCTTCACCACTGAATTTTATCAAACATTTAGTGAAGACCTAATACCCATCCTCCTTAAAGTTTTCCAAAGAGTAGAAGAAGAGGGAATACTTTCAAACTCATTCTATGATGCCAGCATCACTCTAATACCAAAACAAGGCAAAGACACCACAAAAAAGAAAGTTACAGACCAATATCCCTGGTGAACATAGATGCAAAAATACTCAACAAAATATTAGCAAACTGAATTCAAAAATACATCAAAAAGATCATCCATCATGATCAAGTAGAATTTATTCCAGGGATGCAAGGATGGTACAACATTCAAAAAGCCATCAACGTCATCCGCCACATCAACAAAAAGAAGGACAAAAACCACATGATCATCTCCACAGATGCTGAAAAAGCATTTGACAAAATTCAACATTCATTCATGATAAAAGCTATCAACAAAATGGGTATAGAGGGCAAGTACCTCAACATAATAAAGGCCATATATGACAAACCCACAGCCAACATTTTACTTAACAGTGAGAAGCTTAAAGCTTTTCCTTTAAGATCGGGAACAAGACAAGGATGCCCACTCTCCCCACTTTTATTCAACATAGTACTGGAGGTCCTAGCCATGGCAATCAGACAACACAAAAATAAAAGGCATCCAGATCAGTAAGGAAGAAGTTAAACTGTCCCTGTTTGCAGATGATGTGATACTGTACATAAAAAACCCTAAAGAATCCACTCCAAAACTACTAGATCTAATATCTGAATTCAGCAAAGTTGCAGGATACAAAATTAATACACAGAAATCTGTGGCATTCTTATATGCTAATAATGAACTAGCAGAGAGAGAAATCAGGAAAACAATTCCATTCACAGTTGCATCAAAAAGAATAAAATACATAGGAATAAATCTAACCAAGGAAGTGAAAGACCTGTACTCTGAAAACTACAAGACACTCATGAGAGAAATTAAAGAAGATACCAATAAATGTAAACACATCCCATGCTCATGTATAGGAAGAGTTAAAATTGTTAAAATTGCCATCCTGCCTAAAGCAATTTACAGATTCAATGCAATTCCTATCAAAACACCAACAGCATTCTTCAACAAACTAGAGAAAATCATTCTAAAATTCATATGGAACCACAAAAGACCCCGAATAGCCAAAGCAATCCTGAGAAGGAAGAATAAAGCTGGGGGGATTATGCTCCCCAACTTCAAGCTCTACTACAAAGCCACAGTACTCAAGACAATTTGGTACTGGCACAAGAACAGCCCCATAGACCAATGGAACAGACTAGAGAACCCTGATGTAAACCCAATCATATATGGTCAATTAATATATGATAAAGGAGCCATGGACATACAATGGGGAAATGATAGCCTCTTCAAGACCTGGTGTTGGCAAAAATGGACAGCTGCATGCAAGAGAATGAAACCGGATTATTGTTTAACCCCATCCACAAAAGTAAACTCGAAATGGATCAAAAACCTGAATGTAAACCATGAAACCATAAAACTCTTAGAAGACAACATAGGCAAAAATCTCCTGAATATAAGCATGAGCGACTTCTTCCTGAATGTATCTCCTCGAGCAAGGGAAACAAAAGCAAAAATGAACTCATGGGACTACATCAAACTAAAAAGTTTCTGTACAACAAAGGACACCATCAGCAGAACAAAAAGGCATCCTACAGTGTGTGAGAATATATTTGTAAATGACATATCTGACAAGGGGTTAACATCCAAAATATATAAAGAACTTACACGCTTCAACACCCTAAAAGCAAATAACCCGATTAAAAAATGGGCAGAGGATATGAAGAGACAGTTCTCCAAAGAAGAAATTCAGATGGCCAATAGGCACATGAAAAGATGCTCCATATCACTAATCATCAGGGAAATGCAAATTAAAACCACAATGAGATATCACTTCACACCAGTAAGGATGGCCAGCATCCAAAAGACTAACAACAAATGCTGGCGAGGATGCAGAGAAAGGGGAACCCTCCTACACTGCTGGTGGGAATGTAAGCTAGTTCAACCATTGTGGAAAGCAATATGGAGGTTCCTCAAAAAACTAAAAATACAAATACCATTTGACCTGGGAATCCCACTCCTTGGAATTTACCCAAAGAATACTTCTTCTCAGATTCAAAAAGACATATGCACCCCTATGTTTTTCACAGCACTTTTTACAATAGCCAAGATTTGGAAGCAACCTAAGTGTCCATCAGTAGATGAATGGATAAAGAAGAGGTGGTACATATACACAATGGAATACTATTCAGCCATAAGAAAGAAACAAATCCTACCATTTGCAACAACATGGATGGAGC